>CM068310.1:23168616-23705003 GCA_034768735.1 Schistosoma mekongi | reverse complement strand
ATGAGTGTGTTGTTGAGGTGGAGTGTTGTTCGGTTGATAGTAGTCGCCCATAGGACGCTAGTGTAATGGGCATAAATATTGAGCTGTGTATCACACCGTCGGATAGTTTATTGTCCGTATTCGGGTTGGAGCACAGCGATAGTGCTGGTTGTTGTTGTGTGTTAATGTGTGTGTAGATGAGAGAGTGTTGAAGTTATAAGAAATTTGTGTAGGTAATTAGTGTTAGCAGCTGCACTCTCGATAGACGTTGTTGTCTATGCGAATTTGGAATGCTGCAATATTGAATGTGTATGACCCTTTCCTCTTACTGTCATGTATTGTGGCAGTCCATCATTGAGGGTTGACAAAAGTTGTGTGTGATAGGTTGAATTAGGTTTAGTGAGTTTAGTTGTTGGTGGTGCTGTTGTTGTTGTTGTTGTTGTTGTGAGGAGAGGTTGATGATGATGATGATGATGATGATGATGATGTGTTTGTGATTAAGTATGAGTGTGTTGTTGAGGTGGAGTGTTGTTCGGTTGATAGTAGTCGCCTATGGACGCTAGTGTAATGGGCATAAATATTGAGCTGTGTATCACACCGTCGGATAGTTTATTGTCCGTATTCGGGTTGGAGCACAGCGATAGTGCTGGTTGTTGTTGTGTGTTAATGTGTGTGTAGATGAGAGAGTGTTGAAGTTATAAGAAATTTGTGTAGGTAATTAGTGTTAGCAGCTGCACTCTCGATAGACGTTGTTGTCTATGCGAATTTGGAATGCTGCAATATTGAATGTGTATGACCCTTTCCTCTTACTGTCATGTATTGTGGCAGTCCATCATTGAGGGTTGACAAAAGTTGTGTGTGATAGGTTGAATTAGGTTTAATGAGTTTAGTTGTTGGTGGTGCTGTTGTTGTTGTTGTTGTTGTTGTTGATGATGTTGTTGTGAGGAGAGGTTGATGATGATGATGATGATGTGTTTGTGACTAAGTATGAGTGTGTTGTTGAGGTGGAGTGTTGTTCGTTTGATAGTAGTCGCCTATGGACGCTAGTGTAATGGGCATAAATATTGAGCTGTGTATCACACCGTCGGATAGTTTATTGTCCGTATTCGGGTTGGAGCACAGCGATAGTGCTGGTTGTTGTTGTGTGTTAATGTGTGTGTAGATGAGAGAGTGTTGAAGTTATAAGAAATTTGTGTAGGTAATTAGTGTTAGCAGCTGCACTCTCGATAGACGTTGTTGTCTATGCGAATTTGGAATGCTGCAATATTGAATGTGTATGACCCTTTCCTCTTACTGTCATGTATTGTGGCAGTCCATCATTGAGGGTTGACAAAAGTTGTGTGTGATAGGTTGAATTAGGTTTAGTGAGTTTAGTTGTTGGTGGTGCTGTTGTTGTTGTTGTTGTTGTTTGTTGATGTTGTTGTGAGGAGAGGTTGATGATGATGATGATGATGATGATGATGTGTTTGTGATTAAGTATGAGTGTGTTGTTGAGGTGGAGTGTTGTTCGGTTGATAGTAGTCGCCTATGGACGCTAGTGTAGTGGGCATAAATATTGAGGTGTGTATCACACCGTCGGATAGTTTATTGTCCGTATTCGGGTTGGAGCACAGCGATAGTGCTGGTTGTTGTTGTGTGTTAATGTGTGTGTAGATGAGAGAGTGTTGAAGTTATAAGAAATTTGTGTAGGTAATTAGTGTTAGCAGCTGCACTCTCGATAGACGTTGTTGTCTATGCGAATTTGGAATGCTGCAATATTGAATGTGTATGACCCTTTCCTCTTACTGTCATGTATTGTGGCACCCCATCCTTGAGGGTCCATTTGTTTTTATCTATTCCTCTTTGTCCCTTTTTTTTTCTGTTGACTTTCTTTGTTATTTTTATTTTTTGTGTTTCGTTTTTTTGTTTGAATGGATGTTTTTTTGGTTTTTTTTTGGTGATTTTTTTTCTATTTTTTTTTGATTTACGTTTCTTATATTGTTTTTTTTGTCATATTGTCAAATGACATTCGTTATTTTGTTTAATATTTTGTCTATCAGTTTTGTTTGTTTTGTTCTGTTGTCTTCGTCCCTCTGTTTTTTCTTATCGTCTTTTTTCTCCTTTTAAATCTTGTCCTGTTCTCTCTTTTTTTTCTTGTTTTCTTTTTTCCTTATTTTTCGTTGATTATTTCTTGTTTCACTAATTGACTATTTTTAGTTATTGTTCTTAAAGTTATTGCACCTTTGGTTTTCTATCGTTGTTGTCTTTTTAGAACATTATTTTTACTTTTTTTTTTCTAATGTAAGTCATTGGTGTAAATTAAAATGTCTACAATGGTAACGAATGCTTAGTAATCGACGAAAGTGAAGTCTATATTTGTATGAATGTATCATATTTTTTCACTTCCTTGATGATCTTCACTTGTTATATTGCGTGTCATTGCTTAGATTTTATTTCTTCTTGATTCTTTTTACCTTGAATTTTTTTGTATCATTCTATTATGTACTCTTTTGTACTCTTCTATTTCAGATTGTATCATCATGCTTTTCCTGATTATTGTTGTGTTATAATGCGAATTATTGATATATTAATGCATATATTGGTTAATAATCCGGCAAATACAGCTTATTTAATAAATTGTCGAAATGATCTACAAACGAGCTTACTACCGTTATTAATGTCTTTCAGTCATCAAGTAAGTTATTGATGTTAGTTACTGTTGTTTGGTATTGATTGAATACAACTATTTCATTATTCATGTTAGTTAGTCATGAAGATTGACAAACCTGACGATTTAAATGGATCTTGATTGAGGTAGTAGTTTTCAATGTTTTTTTTTTCACATTTCTTAGGTCTTTCCTGTAAAGTTTTTATCGACGCACTAATAAAATGTTTCCTTCAATTATGTACAATTAGTATTACGTGTTGAAAAATTACTGAAAAGTGAAATGATTTTGATGAGGGATACTTTGTGACAATCTTACATTACACATTATAGTATGTAGGATTTAGATTCAACTCACTTTCCAAGTACTGATATATGTATTAAGCTTTGTGCTAGCTATTAATACTACCTGATTGCCTTGATCAAATTAATTGGAGTTCCACTAAAGCATCCTTTAGTCTATAAGCCTATAAACTAACTTTTAAGCCAGAATTAATATTTTATCGAGTCACTTTGTTTACAGTATTCTACACCAATAAGACAAGTTCTTATGTTATCCTATCTTATTATTAATCGAATAGTTATGTAAGTAAAGTTGGTTTCAAACTTGTCACTTATCCGTTGAATCTCGCACTTTTAACCGTTACTTCAACGGTCCGCATCAGCCACATGCTTAAAAATTACTGTACTATGACATTTGGTGCCCATAAAATATTTTCACATTACTCCTACACTAGTACAAGTAGTAATATCACCAGTTGTTATAGGAGTTTTACAGAATATTATGCAGGTAAATAGAATTAATGCATATGGAGAGAGTTATGAAAAAAGTTGTCACTCAAGACGTAAAGACAAACAGAGCGATTTCATCTGAGGCGTAACACCCTACATCTTTAATATTTTGTTATGATAATCACGTAGACTTTAACGATATAGTCTACGCCTACCTTGTTTGCCTTAAATGACTTTGCATTATTTCCCTACTTTTGTCAACATTGTACGATGAAATCAGCGATAGTTGAGCATGGTTAATTTACTTTCCTCCCACAGTACTCGGTGAGAATGCTTCGACCTAGTTTTTTCAGACTAAAGTCATCGTCTAATAAGGAATCCTGCTCATGCTTTTAATTACTCATCATTTATGAATATTTATTTTTCACATTTCTTATATAATTTTCCGACAACTGATCTTTAATTTCTGCAGATAAGATTACATGTTCTTCGAGTTCTCTCAGTTATCAATAGTAACTTGGTCGATTCCGCTGATCATACTGATGACAGCCATCAATGCAGTAATCAGATTTTTCTTGTACAGAATATTGTTGAACGATGTTTGAAGGCTGAGAGAATACAACTTGGTCCTCAAACTGTACGTGACTTCCTAATGCATGTCCTTCAATTACACTCTGATCGTGATGTAAAACATTGTCGACAAGCTGCTGAGGTTAGTAATTTATTAATTTTAAAATAATCTTTATCACTCGTTGACGCTAATCTAAAATAATTAGTTAGGACTGGAGAGTTGTTTCGTTCCACTTTGAAGCTCATCATTAACTTCCTCTCACAAAGCTACCGTTAGGCCTTGGGTGGGGGGGAGCTGAAGACAGTAAAACAAAGACATTTTACAGTGGATAAAGTCATTGATTATTTTTTCGAATATTATTGATAGGTGCAAGCCGCCTGGCACTTGATACTGATCTAAGTGATCACTGGTCGAAGAAGATTAGATTGATGGACAGAACACTTCAAACAACAGTTCAACTGGCCCTCGGCCTTACCTAAGTTACCCACCATCCCTATACTATTCGATCGGCAAATTGAGGTCAATCTCTCAAGTCTTAGTGAGGTTGAAATGGCTATAGGCAATCTAAAGAGAGGCAGATTTGCAGGATCTGATGAATTAACCCCTTAGATATTTAAGGTTGGTGGCCCAGTTTTAGCAGTAAGATTAACGTAGATCCTGGTAGAATCTGGCAACTGTACACAATCCTATCTGATTGGTCTCGATCACTAGTCGTCCCAGTCTATAAGAAAGAACAGAGAGAGATGTATTCGAGCTTGTTGACCGCCTCACTCCCCTTGAGAGTCTCATCAGTCTTAACTGTTTGGTGTCTGATGAAATCTCACCTCGTTTGCAGAAGGCTCGATTTGCTTATCCTAATTTGCGTCACTTTTGGCGTATGCAAAACATTCGTCTTCCAACCTAAGAACGCTTTTACTGCGTAGCAATTTGATCCGTTTTACTTTATGTCTGTAAAACATGGCCATTAATGTTAGAGGATATTCGTGTGTTTCTAATATTCGTTCATAGATACCTTTGAAGCAGCCTTGGCTGTTATACTTTCAAATTTCATATAAGTCACCAGTTCCATTAAGGATATCTCTTCACATAGTGTTCTTGTCAGCCTAAAAGCTAGATCTGTGGTATAGTGTTGAATGTATTTTGACTATCGTTGGAAGCCGAACCTCAAACTGTTTAGTCTAATGACTACATTAATACTTCATTGATAGACTAGAATTATTTCTTTTCCTTTTTCTTCTGCTATGAATAATTGTTATTTGGTAATTTTTATTTTTAGATTGCTATCCATTATTTGTTTGGCTTACTTCATATTCAATTTACTGCAATTTGGTCTCCAGTATATGAAGCAATTGCAAGCTACTGTGAATCAATTCCATTATTGAAAAAAAAATCTACTGTTCGTGAGATTTCATCCAATAATTTCGAGTATGATGATAAACATTGGAGTATTGAATGTAGAGATCTATTTTGGAGTATATTTCAACCTTTGTTGATGGATGTTGAAGCGAAAGTAGTTGATACTGATGATAATGGTTAGTATCAGTCATTTTATCTGTGCTTTAATATCTCTACGACTCCGAAGTTGATATCGTGATTGGCTGTCATTTTAATTGTTTGTTTCTTCTAAGTTTTCAGTCATATAATTCAGCTAAGGTAGTGTCGTCGATGTTTTCAAAGTTCACCTTATCTCTTGTATTCATCAGTTTTATTCATTTATCTTTTTATCTTTCAGTGATGATAAACTTTATGCCATCACATATTTTAGAAGTCGACAGTACAACTTAGTTCCCAAACGTCATGTCCCTGCTTTCAGTCTAATTGCTTTTTAATAGATCACCATCATCAGCATGATTAGATCTGATAATCTTATGATTAGAGTATTCAAGTGTTGGTGATTGTCTATCAATTTATTATTGTTCCACTTATTTTAAGAACATTCTTTTTCTCTTTTCAGATATTCAAGAAGTGTCTGATTCTAACGAAACAAATCTCTACACTTGTTCATATGAAACAGCAATTATTTGGTTTACATCAATTCGTCCAGATCTGTATAGTTTATTGCGAAAATCACCTAAAAATGACATATTGTTAATCGAGTCAAGAAAACCTCCAAATTGGCTATCCTATCGTTTATGTCTTTGGCAGTGTCTACGTTGGAAAGTTGCTGCAAAATACACACATTTTCTTACACCATTATTATTGAATATAATCAAGTATGTTTACATCTATGAAATTCATCATTCTTTTTGCTTTAATTTTGTTAATGTTGTTTGTTAACTTTTGTTCTAATTATCTTGTTTTGTTGTATTCAGCACTCTCAGTAATTCTTTCGTCAGTGAGT
The DNA here is from genome assembly GCA_034768735.1 of Schistosoma mekongi. NCBI lineage: Eukaryota > Metazoa > Platyhelminthes > Trematoda > Strigeidida > Schistosomatidae > Schistosoma > Schistosoma mekongi. The sequence continues at coordinate 23,698,736 of CM068310.1, read as the reverse complement.
AAGTGAGTAAGTGCTGAATATTATAGTGTTAATGCTACCAAGGTTCTTATTTCTAGTGTCTAGAGTTATCTACAATCATCTATGAATGTCGGTGATTATATACAACATTGAATTTGATATGTGTGTGCATAGTTCAACGTTACCATACCACATTAAGACAAGTAATCAAATTCAAAAGATTAACACAACAACGTAATTCAACTAGAAAGAATGGAACAAACGTATGCACAAAAGACTAATGAAGCTTAGGATTTAGAAGATGATAAAGAGTGAATACACTTGCTCCATTGTGACTAATTCTAATCTATGTCACTCAGTATCTCCAGCCATTGATTACGATCGTCACCTGGACCCCGACCAGGCTGTTTGCATTTCCCAATATAGCTTAAACGAACAGTCAAAGACTTCGTGAATTGATGTTATGTTTTAGTTTGGTCACTCCTACCTCTCTTATAACCTACTTCTACCCCTGCGAACATTGCGCAACGATATAGGCAATGGTCGAACGTACGCATCATATTTCCCAACCACCTGCGTTGATGAGCGTTTACTACCTCTTTGACTGATCTGTTTTGTTTACCTAGCATTCTGTGTCTAGTATCAACATAACTTACTCGGTCATTCCGAGTACCGTAAAAACCTACGCATATCTTCCATTCTCATGATTTATGTTTCGCATCCATAGATTAAAATAAACCGAACTGCTTTTCTCTACACTCGGCCTTTCCTCGTGAGATGGATATCTTATCTTTCCCACAAGGTATGAAAGTTGACACGAGCCAATTGAGCTTTCTTAACTGGGTGGGGGAAGGAGATTTTGTAGGACACCAAGCCACTATTATTGGTGAGATATCCGAGATATGTGAAGTGATCACCCTACTCAACTACTTCACTTCCGATGACCAAACTAGTGGATGATACAGACTAGTCATGGAATATTATTTTGCACTATTCAAATATGCTTGCACTTTTAGTGAAAGTGTTCATGAGATCCTTCATATTGTCATTGTCTTCACTGAATCAGGCTATGTCGTCTGGGTATTCTAAGTCGAAAAGTATGTTTCCTTCAATGAGGTTAATGATTATTGATTTAAATGAAGAAGTTGAGGCTTCGTGTAGGACACCAATCGCAAAACATCATAAGTAGTATGGGAATATCAACAAGGATATCAGTTGTCTCCAATTTTACAAAATGTACATATGAATAGAATATATTTGTAAATAATCTCAATGAATAAAATTAAAGGCATTCCCAACATTTCTCTTGGAATGCCGGTCCGAGCTTCTTCAGAAAAATATCCAAAATCAAAAATCCTTCGAATATAAATGTAAATAAGAGGTTACATTTCCCAATGAATATCTAATCATGATTGAAAATGAAACTACACACGTAATGCACATCTTTCTTCATCCACAACAATTTAACATTAGTTCACTTATAATGACTCGTATAACATTTTCATACACTTCATATTGAAATGTAACCTCTTATTAACATTTATATTCGAGAATTTTGATTTCGGTGATTTCCCTAAAGAAGCTCGGATCAGCTTGTCGAGGGAAACGTTAGGAATTGCCTTAATTTCACTCGCTGAGATTATTTACAAAAATATATTCTATTCATATGTCTTACATACACTCGGCGCCTAAGTTTTGTGAATTCTATCGTTCTTCTTTGGATGAAAATTATTACAAAATTCATCATCAACAACAACGTAGAACCGGGCACAAACGCCTGTAGGTTCAAGTTGCCATAGCACACTAGCACTACGAGATTTTTGAGGTAACGTAGAGACAGAATACAAGAGGGAAGAGTAAAGTAAAGATGTCTAGAAAATAACAATAGGATTCAAGATCTAGATGAGGTTAAAGAGTGAATACACTTGCGCCACTGTGACTGATTCTGAGCCATATCGCCTAGTGTCTCCAGCCATTTGTTGCGATCATCACGCAGACCCCAACCAGGTAGTCTACATCTACCTACATGGCTTAGACCAGTAGTCAAGGTCTTCATGGACTGATGCCATGTTTTCGTTTGGCCGCTCCTAACCTTCTTCCATCCTACTTCAGCCCTAGCTAACATGGTGCGATGGGGTAGACGGTGGTGGGGCATGCGCAATACATGTCCCAGCCATCTCAGTCGATGAAGGTTAATGACCTCTTTGACTGACTTACCATGTTTCCCAAGAACCTTTTGTCTAACCTCACTATTACTAATCCGGTTATTCCATGGAATACGAGCGATGTTCCGAAGATTCCTATGGTCAAATATCTGGAGACGACGCATATCTTGAGTTTTCATGGCCCACGTTTCGCAGCCATATGTTAAAATGACGCGGACTGCTGCGCAGTACACCCGGCCTTTCGTTAAGACACGGATATCTCGTCTGTCTTACAAAATTACAAATATGTAGTTGAGTTTACAAAGAAAAATAGTTGATTCTTGTTTTTCTCAATAAAAAATGATCAAAAAGTAATAACATTAAATACACTGATAGAAGTTTTAGTTTCCGGGAAAAGTTAAAGATTTCGTGTACAGTTTTTGCACTCTGGATTACTGAAGCTTCAACTATAAGTACTTCACTTATTTATACTTTTTTTGATCCTAGTCTTCTTGCAACATAGATGTAACCATTGTTGATTAGTTGCTTTTGTATTGAGCTGAAGATGTCCTTACATTCACCTTTCCAAAGGCGCTCAGACTAGTGTTTTGAGATTTGTTTAGAAAGTGTTCTGTTTCTTCAGCCAATATAACAATTTCCACAGTAGGAAGTAAATTTGTAAATGCACTCATATATGCCCCTAAAACGGTAATTTATACTTAACACATCTTTGAATTATCAGTTGTCAATCATTCATTGGGAGTAAAGTGGATGTAAACACCAACTATTTTTCTTATCCTTGAAGTTTTTTCAATCATGGTTAGTTGTTGTCTCACATTTATAACATGGACTTACTTTATATCTACCGACGAGTGCCAGTATATTGCACAGCAGTTCACTGATTTACTCTTTAAATGTGGAATGTGACCTTTGAAAGCGAAATATATTCATAGTTTCCTGGTATTTGATCGTTGAAATTTTTAAATTAGTGTTCACTCATCCTTAGACAAATGATTGATTAGTCAAGAATATACACAGAGTTCCAGACAAATATTGTAAATCGCTTAATGAGGTTGTACATCTTCATCGATATCCGTGTTTGGGATATGTGTTACGCATGTCTACCTTGACGTTTGATGTTCGTGTTCTTCTTTTAATTTTTACTACACTTAGTAGTACTTTGGTACTTTTCCTTATAAGCTCACATTGTTATGTTGATGTAATGTGACAACATGGACTGATGCAGAGTTGTGCCTGTGTTTATGTTGCTTAAGATTGATTGGGTCTTGAAAATAGTTTGATATTTGTTGTGTTTGGCGATTCAAGGGAAATAACTAACTTTGATAATTATGTTTTAGAGGACTTTCAGTTGCTTTAATTATATCTGAAGTAAACATTTCAATTTCTATCACTATAATAACCCTCTTGCCCTATCGTCCTATTTGGCCTGATGATTGTCAGTTTATCATGTTTCATTTGTGAACTACAGTTGATTGTGTTCATGTTGCCTTAATACACCATCACTATCTCCCTTGTTTTGTATTGATGTTAAATTCTCAATTGGTTGGCCGTATAGTCTGGTTTGTTTATATATAAAGGGATGCTTGAAGTAGAATGCTATTTTATAATTAAAATATTTTTGGCTCTTCCCTTTGTTTTTTCACGAACTGGAATTGATCACTTTTCGATATAGGGGCCTCCAGCTGACGAGTCTCAATCAAGGCGAAACGCTCGCCAGTCACAAACCAGCTTAATAAATAATATGATTTTGTCTAGTTGATTCATCGGTCTTGTGTTCTTTCTATTTTTGGCCTGGGATTCAGTTGGCATCGTGCAGGAACCAGCTTGGCATTGATTGGCGTTAAGTCATTGTTAGGTTATATTGTGAAAAGGCCACTTGGGCAAGCAATTGTCATAAAATATTACTTCCATTCTTTTAACTATCAATTTGCGCATCCTTCGCGTTCTCTGGTCTGTGTCGTTTATCAGCTTGCTTCCTTTGCTTGTCCTCGATTATCCTATGTATTTTTATCATGCTTTACTCCTTTCCATCTCGCAACTAGCCTCATATGCTGTTTACAGATTCTTTTCAATTTCCCGTGACGCTCCGCTACCTACTACTTATTGATGACCTTATGAGTAGTATCCATCACAATATGAAATAATTGATCGTACTTCCCTATCATAAAAGCCTTTATTGATCTCATAACAATAGTCAATCCTGGTTAAGTTATTAATGAACACTACTGAAGCATTTCAAACAATAAAGAAGCTAGTAGTTTATTTTTCACTGATTCTTTAGCGAGTTACTTATTGGTCATTGATACTTTAGTCTTCTATACATTACGTCGATAAGTCGATTTATGGAACTATGATTAGAATAATGAAAGCACTAATTTAGAAGTATACTTTTTCTCTTCTTTTCTATTTATAGTTCTGCAATTCAATCTGGTTTGAGTAAATCAACAGAACAGTAAGCTTTTGTTAAATTGAATTATTTTAGTAAATAAATGTATATTTAGGTGATTTTTAAGATGTATGATATTGAAAAAGGAAATAACTTCTTTAGTTCGAATGTGTTTGGAACTTCCCGTTAATTTGTTATGGACTTGAAATGGTCAGTCTCTTTTACCATATGTGCATCTTGAGTGGATTGCTTGTGTAAACATCAACTTTGAGATGGTGGTACATTAAGCTGACGACTTCTAAATAGAACGGATCGTACATCCTGGACTCCACTTGCTAGTCACAATCCAACTCAAACAAAGTAGCTCCATTTTATACAGTTTGTCTTTGATGAAGCAGCGTACAGTTGGCTAGTTCGTTGATTAAAACATCCGATTGAATCAATGTTCTGTTTATTTCAACAGCATCAGCGAGTCAATTATCATCGTCAAAAATATCATGTACTAATTGGTTCAACAACAGTAGAGTTGGTTATTTAACACATCAGTATGAATTAAAATCTAGATTAGTAAAATAAAATTTACTTACTGTGTTATATTGAGATGAGCTTAAACAACTAAAACTGAATGAAACAGTCAATATAGTTAATCTGAGACAATCTGAAAAATTTTAATTTCAGGTTATCCAAAATCATCTGTTACGATGCTAATGTATAGCTCGCTAAGTCTGATTATTGTTATGACGTGATGAAAAGAAGGAGGAGGATGGGGATGATTTTGGTTGGTGGACGCGAACGCCAATAAAATCCGTGCCTAGTTGGGAATGCACGATTGACCTAAGCCCACTCACCCCCAGGCCGACAATAGGATAACCAGAATTGAGAACAGGAAGACTGAGAACTGAGAACCGAGAGCATATTATATTTTAATCATGTCTTTATACATACATAGAGTCAGACCACATAGTGAACCAATCAAGAATCTAACATTTGTACAGAACAAAGGGAAGAGTGGCGGTGAATGTTACAACTTGTATACAATTAAGTAAGCATAGTTCATAGTAAATAAACAATGCGCCAAGAGTAAATATACAAGCGAGAGAACCGGGCAAGGGGAACATAACAGTCATAGAAATGAAATATTTAAACTGTCTACAATTATAATAATTGAGATGATGTTCAAAAACACAGTTCTCGAAGATAGACAATCTTCACTAGGTGCCCGGCATATCAATTATAGTGCCGCTTAAGTTAAATACCACTACCTTTTAGCTAAACAGTGAATATAGAATACAGCTCGAAACCTTTTACTATAACAGGGAATTTTTTTAAGGGTATCAAAAAAGTGTTTTTGTTCTAACGGTATGTTCTTGAATAAGGATGTTGTTGTTACCATTCCAAAGTGCCTATGTTACACTTTATTAGATACAATAATTCTATAAAATCTGTATTGTTTTTAACTAATATTGTGCAACCAGTTATGATTTTGTGGCTAATTGTTTGCTCAATTCAGTATGTTGTCAGGGCTTTGAAGTTGCATAAAAACCTTTAGAGATAATGAATCAGCTGTACTAGGAAGTACACAACCATGGATGTAGCTACATATTGATTACCCTGAATCTGTTAGTGATCAGCATTGTTTAATAGTAAGGGACTCACATTCGAATTCGTCTAGGATTCTCATTGTACTAACTTCGAATACATATGCAACTATCTTTATGTTAGTTATTTGGTAAATTTGGTAAATTCCACTTAATGTTTTGGTTTCCGATAACAGAACGTAATATCTGTCAACTGATTTTGCTGAATTTTGCCACTGTTATGAAATAGAACACATTGAATCAATTAGCTCTCATCCTCTTCATATTTACAATACTGTTAACTTTCTTTTCTTAATCACATTGTTGTATTACAGTGACACTGCTTCACTGAATACACCTTATATAAACATCGTTGTTGAATTAAAAGTATCAATTATCCATATTGTTAACCTCAATGCAGTAAAAAATTACCTAATTCTAATGTACCTTTTTTTATCAACAATAATGACATTTACAAGTATAGCCGTCTCATTTCTCTTCACAGACATCCATATGCATAATTTCTTGATAAGTGAATTACAAATTACTTGGCAATATACCTTCAACGTGTGTATCACACTATAGGAAACACTAGTTAGAGTACTCTCTATTGATTGCCTTATACTTGTACTATATACGTGTGTTATAACGCAAAGAAAATTGATCGGTTGATCGAAACGCCTATTGGGTGTGTCTAGTCAATAAATGCACGTCTGCCGTTTGCCCACTCGGTCCCAAGCCGGAGATAGAAGAACAAGACGATAGACCAACCAGACAGAATCAGAATCGTATTATATTCCACACATTCATTTATACATACATAAAACTAGACCACACAACAAACCCATCAGGAATCTAACATTATTACAGAAGAAATGAGATAGTCGTGGTAAATATGGACAGCTTGTACACAACCAATTAACTGTAGTTCATGATAAGAAACAATATACTAAGAGTAAATATACTAAACGGGAGGATAGTGTAGAAGGAACATATCAATCATAGGCATGAAATGTTTATATTATCCACAACTAAAATAATTGAAATTGTATTCTAAAACATAGTTCTAAAAGTTCATTACTCTTCTTTGATCGCCTAACATAACAATGTGTTATGATGATAAAAGTGAGCTATGCTAGATGAATATGACTAATTAATTAATAATGTTCTTGTATGCACGAAGTTACACTAACAAACATCATTAAGAATCCCTGTATATCTATCCAATTGCCTACTCAGTCTTATATTTTTTGCGTAGATCTTTAAAATTTGCTAAATTTCATAATAATCTCATTGGTATACTGTTATGATGCGAAAGAAAGGAAGGAGGAGATCAAGTTGGTTGGTGGACACGAACACCAATGAGATGTGTGCCTAGTTGAGAATGTACGATTGACCTAAGCCTATTCATCCCCCTAGGCCGACAATAAGACAACCAGAACTGAAAACAGGAAGACGGAGTGAACGAGAGAGAACAGGGAACTGAGAACGTATTATATTTTAATCATGCCTTTATATACACGTGAAATCAGACCACACAGTGAACCAGTCATGAAATCTAACATTGATACAGAACACAAGAAATAGTGGCAGTGAATGGAGAGAACTTTCACACAATTAAGTAGGCATAGTTCAAAGTAATAAACAATACACTAAGAGCAAATACACAAAACGAGAGAACTGGGCCAGAGGAACATAACAGTCACAGAAATAAAATGGTTACATCACTCATAAATAAAATAACGCGAATAGTTCCCCTAGAATACAGTTCTTAATGTTCGTTACTTTTCTTTAATCGCCCGGCGTAACATATACTTCAATAGTTTTTTAACATTCATTGAAATACAAGAACTGACACTAGACAACTGGACTCCTCAGCAGTAAAAATTTACAACTCTAACACAAGAAATAGTGGCAGTGAATGGAGAGAACTTTCACACAATTAAGTAGGCATAGTTCAAAGTAATAAACAATACACTAAGAGCAAATACACAAAACGAGAGAACTGGGCCAGAGGAACATAACAGTCACAGAAATAAAATGGTTACATCACTCATAAATAAAATAACGCGAATAGTTCCCCTAGAATACAGTTCTTAATGTTCGTTATATGGGTTAGTGTTGTAAGATTGTTGATATTTGAATATAATATAATGAATTCGTTTAAGCTAGAAATTCATTGAAATACAAGAACTGACACTAGACAACTGGACTCCTCAGCAGTAAAAATTTACAACTCTAACACAAGAAATAATGCTCATGACATGCAGGCTTCGTTGTTTATGCTTAAACGTAATGAGCCGGCAATCATTCAACTGTTAATACTTCTGACTACAAATAAATCGCAAACAAATTGAAGTCAGAAATATCAACCGTTCAATAATAACTGGCTCATTGATCTCGTGGTTAAATATTCACTACCGAAGCCTGGAGGTCTTGAATTTCATTTCCTGTTAAGGTCAAAGATGTCCACTGCTTAGGAATTCCGTACTAGGACGAGACAACTATCAATAGTCAGTTTCTGATATTTATTAATGCCATTTAAATGTTCAGATTACTAGCAAATGTAAGGCTGCAATTTTCGAAGGCAAAGAGTGCTATCGAAAACCACAACATATTAGTTAAGCAATCATTATCGTTAATAATTCTACAAGTATATTGTTCTGTAAGTTGTGACGAAGATATATAGTTACAAATTTTGACATGGTCTATGTCCCGGTAGATAATCGTGCATGGAGGTCAGCTTACAGATTCATTCGAAGTAAAGACCGGTGTTAGACAAGGCTGCTTACTCTTACGCTTCCTCTTTCTGCCGGTGGTTGACTGGTTCATGAAAACTTCAACATCTCAAAGCAATTTCGGAATACAGTGGACAACATGGGTGCAACTAGATGACTCGAACTCTGCAGATGACCTAACTCTTCTATCCCACACACAACAACAAATGCAGATGAAGATAGTTAGTGTAGCAGCAGCCTCTGCAGCAGTAGGCCTCAACATAAACAAAGGTAAAGGCAAAATCCTACAGTACAAAACGACGAATACTAACCCAATTATACTTGACGGAGAATCTCTGGAAGATATGATAACCTTTACATACTTAGACAGCTTCACCGGAGTGTCTAATGCAGATACAAAGGCGCGGATTAGCAATGTATGGACAGCATCTCTACGACTGAAGAGCATCTGGAACTCAAACCAACTGTCAGCCAACATTAAAGTCAAAATTTTCAAGCAGTTGTCCTTTGGGCTCTGCGATCGCGCTCCCGGGTCACTATGACCAATTCTAATCCAGTTTCCTTTTCAGGTACTTTAGGAAGTAATTTTCTCGTATGGTGTGGGCAGCTATAGAGTGACAACCGCCCTCATACCTCTAACAGCAGATGTGTTCATCTTGTTCGAGGTCAAATCTCACCCTCAACTCACTAACTCTCTTACACCCACAATTAACCCGTCTAGCATCACTTTATCACCTCGTACCTCTAATACTAATAGTTTGAGTTCATGAAACGTTATTCCTGGTCTCCTGAAATCTCGCACTAAACTATATATCGGAGCTTTTAACGTTCGAACCTTATGGCGAATAGGACAACAAGCCTCCTTACGTATGACCCTAGATTACCGCTCCATCGATGTGTGCTGCATCTCTGAAACGCGTATACAGGATCCAAGTACAATCATTCGCTTGACCTCACCTTGATAAAATAAAGAACCGGCCGGTTCACCCTTCGAGTTTCCCGCAACCCCACTACTAAGCACTAACTTCAAAAGCCGAACAGTATCTCCTTGACTGGATTCCCATAGACAGTCGCTTGTGCGCTGTCTGTCTAAACGGGACGGCAAGAACTCGGAAAGATAGGGATACACACCATTACCTCTTTGTTGTATCCGCCTACGCTCCCACTGATTGCAGCTCTGATGAAGTAGAAGATGAATTTTACAGAAAGCTTTCAGACCTCCTTCGAATAGCTAAGCGTACTGATGTAGTGATTATGGCTGGTGACTTTAATGCCCAAGAAGGTAGATTAGACGAAACCGAAAGGCACCTAGGTGGATCCTATGGTCTCAAGGCCAAACGAATAGATAATCGTGACCGTTTATTACAACTGTGCTCAGATAACCGTCTATTTCTCACAAGCACTAACTTTAAACATAAGGAAAGACATCAGTTGACATGGAGGCCCCCACACTCAACTCAACGTTGGATTCAAATAGACCACATTGCTATCAGCCACCGTTGGAGAGGCTCGATAGAAGACTAACGCTCATTTTGGAGTACATGTTTAGACTCAGACCACGCTTTAGTACGGGCGCGCATTAGTCTGCGTCTCACTGAACGTAAAAGACCCATGGCAAAGATACTCATAAGAGTCCAACTTATTGATGAAAAAGTCAAGAATACATTTCAGAAACAACTAAAAAACCAATTAGTCAACTGCATAAACGATACCCACCCCGAAGCAGATTGGAATGATATCCAAAATGCTGTTGAAACAGCAGTGATATCTACTACTAAACTAAACCAAAAAATTAGGAAAACTCAGTGGATTTCAGCTGCGTCTACTGAACTGATAGATGCTCGGCAACACATCCCACCTGGTTCTGAATACGATGAGGAGCGAAGGCAACTTAAACACAAATTGGTTAAAAGCTTACGAAATGATCGTGAGCAGTGGTGGGTGGCGAAAGCTAAACAGATGGAAAAGGCAGCAGCAATATGTAACAGTAGGCAGCTGTTCAGACTTATCAAGGAAACGGGTATCAGAAATCCAACTGTAAGTGAAACTAGCTCAGAAATATGTGGGAGTATTATTCATTGTTAATCCAGAAGGCTGGATCAATGGGCAAAACACTTTAGGGAACAGTTCAGCTGGCCTTCAACCCCACCCCAGTTGCCCACCATTCCCAAGCAATCTGAATGGCAAATTAATATTGGTCTCCCAAGTCTTAGTGAAGTTGAAAAGGCTCTAGGTAATCTAAAGCGAGGACCTGATGGATTAACCACTGAGATATTTAAGGATGGTGGTCCAGTTTTAGCAGCGAGATTAACCGGGATCCTGGCTAGAATCTGGGAATTAGGCGTAATCCCACCTGACTGGTCTCAAACACTAATTGTTCCAATCTATAAGAAAGGACAGAAGTCTTCCTGGGACAATTACCGAGGAATCAGCGTAATGAATATAGTGTCTAAAATATTAGCTTCAATCATACTTCGACGTCTAAATAAAGCTCGTGAAGACCAAACTCGAGGAAACCAAGGTGGTTTTAGACCTGGATGTGGTTGTATAGACCACCTATTCACACTTCGTCAGGTTCTGGAACATAGACACACTTTTAGACGCCCAACAATAGTTGTGAATGTATTAAGTGAAGATAATGTAAATTCATCTGCACCACTTTGATCAATTTCGAGCCATGATACTTAACGTCTCCAACCACTGATCACCTCTACTAGTTAATTAATTTCCATGAGCTGTCAGTGACTTTATGCAGTGGTCCCACTTTCTTCTTCATCCCTAGATTTTTTTCGAATATTCTAGTACCTTGAATATCGGATTAAACGGTGGTTGAGTATGCATTGTTCTAGTCCAAATCACAGTCACTAAAGATTCACAACCTGAACTGATTTTCCATCCTCATCTGGTATCGGGTACTTCGAACCTACAACTGATATATGTCTTCTAATTTTATCACTGATGTTTCCCTGTGACTGAAACATGCGATTTGAAGGCAGCAGATATTTCAAAGACTGTGGGTTTTTCATCGTCATCATACAAGTTTTCTTCTAGACTACCTTCACCTATGTAGCATTAGTATTCACGCCCTTACTATAGTATAGATTTTTTCATATGAACGTTATTTATAGTTGATAGCGTAATCTTATTTTGTTGTTTATTCAAAGTTACTGAAATTCAAACAACCATCTATTCAGAAGGCAGCGTTTAAATGTTTACTGGCCTATAAACAACCAGCCATTAATAGTTACCAGTGAGTTCTTGCTATGATGATTACTTTTTTTCTTACGTTTTCTTATAATTTTAGTCAGAAATCCTCTAATAACATGCAGAACCACCTGAAAGCCTTAGGTAATAGCACCTGAATGTTTGGCAATGTGTTTGTGTCTCAAGATCGCTCTACGTCACTACTTAGGTTAATCATAGGGACTGTAGTGGTATTCGTTAACTACTTCACTCGTCTTTGAAGTTAATTCTGCTTATTTGAGTTGGTATCAGACGAAACCCCGTGAAATGATTTTCACTTTAATTTTTTTTTTATCTTACATCAGTTTGGTTATGCTTGTCTTGTAAACATCGCTAGCCTGTGGTAGAACGACTGAGTAAAATACCAGTGGAGATGGAAAATCAATTGATGAAATTATTAATCTTAATTGACGTATGGAGTTTGGATATGTACTAAGTATATCTACCTCGATCCACGATGTTGGCTGTTGTAGGTATAGATTATAATCAAATTAGGGTAGTCCATATAGCTGTTCATTGTTGATCTGAGTCGTTTTCATAAATACAGATTGCCTGTTTAAGGTCTTCGTCGTAAGCGCGTTTTATAGTTGAAAACATTGAGTAATACTCGTAACATCACATTTCATATTTACAAGCTATATTCTCATCATTATAATTACTACCACTATTACTTAGAATCCTTCGATATTCATAATGTTATTTTGTTATCGTCGTATTAATGTAGTATGATAACTAGATCTAAGATACAATTGTATACAGCTCAACGTGGTTGGTGATGATCTCTATTAAGTCGCTTACTTTCTTTGACCAGTACTTCAGATTGCTTACAAGGTGGTCGCATCGACATCTATCATCATATACTATTAAAATACGAACGTCGTCTACTTTTAAAAATCACATTTCACATTCATATAGTAATAGTAGTTCTGACTGATGCAAAAGATACTTGTCTTCTTATTGACATTTGATCATCTCACCGACACCATAAGTGACATTAGTTGCGAAATCCAAGCAACTTTTCGAATCTATTTTAGTATTTCGTCTGATACCAAATTATCGGAGCTGCTAAAACTTCCAAGTTCAATAATGTATCTGACGTTTTAACATACTTCAATTCTTATAATTAGTTCCGGATTTGTTGTATACCGATTGCAATTAATACTTTTTATTATGGGGGACTTGAAACCCATGCTAAACATGCTTGGATTGTTGCTCAAAGCAATCAGCAGGCTCTTCATTTTGTTGTCTATGTATTCTATGTTAAACTCTAAGCTTCTTAATTGATCACTGCATAGGAATCCAAACAACAAAAGCATCATTTCTTTTAGTAAATGTATGATGAAATAAAACAAAAATGTGCACATTTCATCTGTTGGAAATGTGTACCTTACGTAAATAAGTTTTTACTGTTCAAGTGATTAGAAATTTTTGTCAAATGGTAGTTTGATTCACAGTTTTAGATTCACTTTTAACTATTGAACTTTCATATACTGATTGATTGGATCATCTATGTCTTATTTACCGAGATAACTGAATGCTCTAATTCACTTTAAATTCTTTTTTTCAGAGAACAAATTGAAAAGATTATTGATCTACAATCATTTCGCGATACAGTACGAACATTTCGTTTGGACACATCTTTGTTCTCACCAGAACATCGTGAATATATTGGTGGAATTTTACTACGGTAAGTAATTCTAATTGTATTGTATGTATACAGTTATAATATTATGTATTTCACTGAATAGAGAATTCTGTATTCGATGGTAAGTTGTATTGACTGTGCAAGGATAAGTCTTACTATTACTTAACTATGTAAATTTCGTTGTATTGTTCAGAACAGCGTTTTCTTTGTTTGAAATGCAATACTTTTATCGTAAAGCTTTTACTCTATGTTTGATTCGTTCCTAAACAATTGAATGGAACAACTACCTTTGTAGTTCCTGTATTTCTAGTGAGCAGTTGTAACCTGAGAAGCTTGATCATGTCGAATGTGATAGATTAATCACTGGTTAAAATGAATGCTGGTCACAGATATATAGCGAGTTATTAAAGTTGAAGTTTTCATATCATTTATCACTGTTCGAATGTTTATCATGGGCTTTTAAATCCTGTGTCTGATATCTGGTAAGGTTTTGTGTGCTCCTTGTTGAGGATTCTCTTACTAGAACAGAAAAGCTATAAATTTGTCCCAATATTTCGTTGAGTTGCTAACCCTTTTCAGTTCATGATATCAAATTCAGTCCTAATATCTCAAACTATAATAGAGATGAGCTTACTAGTGACTAATTTCATGAAGTAATTCCTTAACTTTAGTAAGATGATATGACTAGTGGACTTCAGTAATGTCAGGCATATGACAATGACTCACCAATTGCGATCAGTGATGTGGCGTGTTATCCTCTGAATTGACTCAAGTTAGACATGTTAACTGGTTGGTGTGTTGGACCGGTTGTCTGATGGTTAATTGATTTCTATTAAACATAGGGGTTTCGGAACCGATCCTTTATGTGGACATGGATATTCTTTACTAAGGAGTCCCACATTGGTTCTTCCTGATTTTCAATGGTTTTCTAAAACAGATCAGTTGGTTATTTCATATTCGAAGATTGTAATGTCTTCTTTTCAATAGTCCATGATTCATTTTATTAAACTAATCAGGAAACTGTCATTCTTTGTTGAAAGAAGTACAAATTCAACTTTACTTGCGTAACTCTTTTAAAGTAGGAAATATTAAACAACTATTTTGTCCTAGCGAATCAGATTCATAATCCCACCATGAGTCGAGCCACGGACATTCAAACGTGGCGAGCGCCTAACCATCAGACTACTGAGTTGGCATCCAATCGTTAACATTTTTGGCTTCAGTCATTTCGTGATATTACGTTGCTCATCATTCTGACCATGAGTGTTGTTATCGGTATGGGGGGTAATTATCATTTTACAGTTTCTTATACCGTGGAAAGGTTATTCATGAGGTGGCTGTAAAAGAAACTGGATTAGGAGTGATTTTGATGACCTGTGGGTAAAAACCCAATGGTACAGCTATTTGTGTCTCTATGCTTTTTAAGACCTTATCACTACAGATCAAAAATTATACATTCATTTTCGGACCAACTCATTACAACCACGTCCTTCCGTTATAGGTTAACTTCATCTGCACAATACTGTTTGTCTAAGGGAAACAGTTACCTGCCATCACACATTTGTATAATCGGCAGCTTGACCTCGTCCTTAAACTTTAAGGTTTCTATCTTTATTCAGCCCACTTGTTCATGATAGGATTTAAGGAAATAATTATTCTAGTTTGGGTAGTTTGATCAGTCCATCACGATAGATGAGCTCAAAATCCAGGTTAATGTAGCAGCTAGTATCATGCAGTACAGTTCTATCTTTTCATAGTTTATCTAATTATTTATTCTAATCAATTTTGTATCTATTTAATATGTTTTCTCGTTCTTTGTTTTTTTTATCCAGTATTTTATATGGTCGTTTACAATTGTCTAAAGGTCAATTCACATCAGCTATTTTCACTAATTTGGGATTATGCACTGACTCTGAATTGAATTTATTCTTAAGTTTTCTACTAGATCCATTTGTCAAAGAAACTGATTGTGGTGAATTGTGTACTAATTCTTCTATTACTACTCTCACTACCTCCAAAACATTGTATGATTCTATTCAGTTGGCTCGACAACGTGTTCAACAGACAGTTCATGGTGGTGATACATTATCGTGGTCTCGATTACATGCGTATGTTTCATGTTGTCATTTAATAGCAGAATTCTACATTTCTGTTTTCTAAAATAGACTTTTTCAGTTGATCATGATTTTCACGCTGGACTGCCAACCAGGTAGTCTGTACTTACCAGCATGTCGTAGACTATCAGTTAAAGACGTCATGAGCTGATGCTATGTTTTAGTTTGACCGTTCCTTACCTTTTCTCCAACTCATTTCTACCCAAGCTGACGTTGTGAGACAAGTTAGGCGGTGTTTAGGCACACACAACACGTGCCTCAACCAACTCACTAGATGATTTTTTATGACCTCTTTGATCGATTTTCTGTCTATCATCAATTTTACGTATTCAATCGTTTCATGATATTCTGACGATACTAAAAAGATGTTTATGATCAAAGACCTGAAGCCCACACATATTTGCATGGTCCATGTACTTCATAGTACTCTCGGCCTTTCGTTGAGAGCTATGCAAGTTGATAAAAGCCAAATGGCCTTTCTGAACCCTAGGGGGGGGGGAAATTTCATTAGACATCAAGCCACCGTTTTTGATGTGACTTCCGAGATAAGTGAGATGGTCACTGTGCTTAACTACCTCACTATCTTTGACTAATTTAGTTGACGATGCAGACGAGTCATGAAATATCATTTTGCATTTTCGTGGAGAGATATGCATCTCAAATATATTTGCATTGTTTGTGAAAGTGTTCAGGAGACTCTGCAAGTGAATAAATATACCTGTTGTCGGATGATGGTGTGTTCTAGGATCTGACGAAAAGTGCATTAGTTAAAATCAATACTATTACCAACATTATAACAATTTTACATTATTAAAGAATTTGCCAAAGTTTCTTTTAGAGGATTATATGTTTTTTTGAAACTGGATAGAACTGCATTATTATAACCGCTTCCATATTGATGAGTCTTTCATGTTTATCTACTTGAATGGTTATAGATGAACTGAAAGTGTTTTCTTTTAACACTCTCTAATTGTTTGTATATAGTATTTAGTATTAGAATTATGGGTTACTTTTATAGAATTGACGATAAGTTTAACACTTCAATTGATTATTAATTGGTTATAAGTAGTTGTTACACTGGGCGATTAAAGAAAAGTAACGAACTTCCAGAACTGTATTTTGGGGGGACTATTGTCGTTATTTTACTCATGAGTGATGTAATCATTTTATTTCTATGACTTACGTTCCCCTTTCCCGGTTCTCTCGTTTAGTGTATTGATTCTTTGTGTATTGTTTATTATTACGAACTATGTTTACTTAATTGTGTACAAGTTCTTCTTATTCACTGCCCCTATTTGTTTTGTTCTGTATCAATGTTAGATTTCATGATTGGTTTACTGTGTGGTCTGATTTTATGTGTATATAAAGGCATGATTAAAATACAATACGCTCTCAGTTCTCGGTCCTCAGTTCTCGTTCACTCCGTCTTCCTGTTTTCAGTTCTGGTTGTCTTATTGTCGGCCTGGGGGTGAGTGGGCTTAGGTTAGTCGCACATTCTCAACTAGGCACACATCTTATTGGTGTTCGCGTCCACCAACCAAATCAATCCGTCTCCTTCCTTTCTTCGCGTCATAACAGTAATATACAATTGTCGTTGAATAACTAATTTTTTAAATGGTTAATCATATAGTTTGTTGCGGCCATTTTAAAATGTATATTTTTACAATAAGTTATTTTTATTAGAATCCATTTTTATGTTACTCGCGAGTACTAAGATTTCTTTCTCTACTTTCTTTCTCTTTGTTTCTATATATTCACACACACACCCACCCTTGTGTCTGACAGATTATCCCAAGTTATTAATCAGTTATTGAATTATCTTGGTCATCGTTTAAATATTATCAATTTAAATGAGAATGAATTAATAAATACTACTGATAATGAATTTCAATCTAATCCAACTGATTTATCTAATGATATACAACGTGCTGATATTCTACTACGTTTAGCATTAACTCTACTTGTTATGGTGTATGAAGTGAAACAAATTAAATTAGATTCATTAATAAAACCAGTTAATCATCCTCCTCCTCATCGTCCTCATCATCATCATCATCATCATCATCATGGCCAATTACCATTAACATCACAATTAAAATCAATTCGTTCTGCTAGTATTAACTTATTAATTCATTTATTCTCATCAAAATGGTTATGTAATATACAATTTTGGGGTAAATCCATCACTATAACAACAAATGATAATATTGATAATAATGATAATAATAATAATAATAATAATATTGAACGTTCAACAATTGTTAAATATGTTTGTTGTAATCATATTGTTTTAATGAATTTATTAAATAGTTCAACATTATCATTAAATCATTTAATTATTCAATTAAGTTATGTATGGTCATTAAATGAATATTTATGCATAAAATTTTTTGACAAATCATTATTGCATACATTACTTACATTATTAAATATGCATTATCATTGTACATTGAAATTGAATAATGAAATTATTGAAAAACTTATTGAAATTATACATAATTTAATATTTCTACCTGGTAAGTTGTATTATTTGTTTGTTTGTTTTTTGTTTTTTTTTTTAATGGATAATTTGAATATTATTGTGAAAATGATTGAATTTAAGCTGGTTAGGACATGTGTTACATATGCCTGACCATTGCACTGCCTACCTCGATGAGTAATGCTGTCTGGTGTGGGAGTAGGCTGGAAGAAAGCTAGGGGTGGCCAAACCAAAACATGACACCAGTCTATAAAGTCATTGAGTCATATAAATAGGTGCAGACTACCTGGTTGGTGCCAGCGTGATGATTGTAATCAACGGTTAGAGACCTTGGGTGATTGTTATATCTGAAGCACGGGTTGCCGATATTATCGGTTCTGTTGTCCGCCGCGATATTGCTTACTGCCAATACCCAGCCTTTCCTTAGTCTATTGCGCAGACACAAAGATTCGACCGATTATCAATCAAGAAGCGCACTAGTTACTCACACGTATATACTATAACCAATAATACACAAGATATATATATATATATATATATATATATATATATATAAGACGTGATCAATGTCGTATGTCTGACACACAATATTAGCCCACCACATTTCTTCCAGACATGTCAGTGATATTGCTCGAAATCGTTGGCAATGGCACAGGTGCATCCACTCCTTGTCTTCCTCCAAATTCTGAGTTTATAAACTTATCATAATTTTCTCTTTACTGAATCGTATTTTCTTAAATCCTGTCTCCGATCTCTATTCCTTTCCATTAATACTAACGCTGTTACTACATTCCCTACTCTGGGATTTGATCCGAAAATTTAATCTCTAACTGCTAATTTAGGTATGACAACTTGAACTGATGTACCTATGTACCAAGTTCTACGTTGTAACTCTCTGTCTGTCTGTCTAGTATGAGACCTTACAACCTCACTAGGAATCGAACCCAGGACTCTCTGGTTCTGTGGCGAACGCTTTACTACTAGAACACTGAGTTGGCTACCAACAGTTAATATTTCTAGTTTAGTCAATTTGTGATACGTTTGTATGACTCCATCAGTTGCGATCAGTGTCTCACACCTAACACGGTTGGACTTTACTGGTCACGTTCTCTCACTAGAACTCCAGGAATTACCTCGAGAAGTTTGTCACCATTCAGATGGTATTGATTATCATTAGCTGTTATGGAGTTTGTGGGATTTTCAATTCGGTATGACGAAATGGTCTGAATTTGACAACCATTAATCACCAGTAACCGGCACTAAGCAGTTATTTCGTTCTAATATGGGACTCTTCGTCAGTGAACATCCACGACCCTACCAGGGATCGAACCCAGGACCTTCTGGCTCCGCGGTGAATGCCTTACAATTAGACCACTGAATAGGATCACAATGGTTGATATTTCTGATTCAGTCACTTTGTGATGCGTTTCCGTGACTTCATCCATTGCCATTGGTGGGTAACTGCGTCACCCGATAAGGTCGAATTCCACGTTGCAGATTTCTTTAAATCTTTTAAAATAAACAAAAAAACACCACTTCTACTTTGCTCCGCATAGGCCATTGTCACTAAATACTTTCAACCTGACCTGTGTATATAAGAAGAAAGCTTGATTAACTTCCCATTACTATAATGGAAGAAAGTAATTTTATGAAATGTGTACAGATTACTTAATTCCCTTCATCTGATTCGCTTGACAGTTGTTTATAGCGTCATTTCAAATGTTCTCTTAATAATTGTTTAACATGTAATTATTCTTCGTTATTAATAACTGTTACGTCGTCATACTGTCTTTATTGAAAGACATAGAAATATGCTGCATTGTTTTACTATTTTGACCACTATTGATATTCTTTCTCTATGGATATGATTCCTGTCTCTTTCCTCATAATAACATTATCGATAGATGAATGTATTTATAATGTTATTAATAATAGTAATAACAATTGTGAATTCAGGTCGTTTGTAGCTGACGAGTAGTCACAAAATATAATGAATTCATTCTTTTCTACAAGTTTTGTTGTTTTTTGCATTGTTCAAACATTTGAGGTAGTAGAATTCAGCCAACACCGCCTATTTTGGTACGCGGTAGTTGGAGGTGCGCAATATATTTATCGACGTTTCATTATGTTACCAACTGACTGTAGCTATTTTCGTTTATTCTCGATGTCTAGTGTCACTTTTACATAATCGGTCGTTCTATAATGGCTTCCAAAATCCCTACAGAGGTCAAGTTTTACACTTATAGAATAGTAGCGATTCGACTGCCGTGCATTATACTGGTCGTATGATGGTGTTTACGTTATAATTGACACAAGTTTATGAAAAAAAGCGGGCCTTTCGAACCCACGCTGAAATTTCATCTTAAAATACGCAACCTGACGCAAATGTTCATTAGGCTGTGTTGTCACCTTCGCGCTAATAATGTGAAAAGGAAAATGAATAAAGTAGACAGTATTTATCCTAAAACTACTTCCAGTAGAATTATAAGTAACAAATAATTTGAGTTGTTTTCCTTAGGCATTCGCATCAGTTGGAGGTCGAAGAGCACCTAGTAACTGGATCTTTTTACTTTGCCTCAAGAACCTGAACTATGATTGTGAACCATCGTCGACTGAAGCGGTTGTAATACTCTTTTTCTGTATTCAACTACCTCCTGTCGCATCACACAATTCTTTCTTGCGTAGGCGAAGAGTGGAAAATAAATGGTAGGGGGGGCGACGCAGTCAGATCGAAATGTGTCTTTGACTGTGCGTCCTTACGAACGTCGTAAACAATAGTCGGAGACTCTGAGTAACTTGGTTTAGAATCTATCAGATTAGTGTCAAAATACTCACTGTTTATCTTCTTATGTATCTTTATTTTTGTTATTTTTTCATACACACCATCGTTTCGCTTCTTGCTGAGGTATATTACAGTGACAACCTGATTAGTTTGATATCGTTTTGATAATGTGGTGTTGTGACTTGAATCTATGTGCTTATGTGCCACATTCCATGTTGCACATAACTGACGATAGTCTCGAAATAATGTCGTCGCAATAGCTACAGATCCTTATTTTGACCCTTATTTAAGTACTGGGTAAGTACTGAAAAACAGTCCTCTATTCAGTGATTTCCAACGGAACCGGTTGGTGTGAATCTTTGGTGTTATCATTAGTGCACTCCATTTGCCAAAATTATATGCGTAAAGTACTGTTTGAACCATCGACCAATCGCTTTATCATTTTAGCCATTTGTGTCTACATTGAGTCTGTTGAAATTTTTTAGTCTCCCTAATTAGAACAGATACTTTATCATACTTGTAAATGCCAACTATCAAGCAACCAATATTCCTTGGGCTTTCTATTGATTTTTTCCAATTATCTACGTCTCGATGTTTCTTTCGTAAGTCAATGAGTTTGTCTTTTGTACAAGTAGCTCTATCAGATCTACTTCATCTTTGGCAATCAGTTATGACTTCAAGCTGAATGCTCATTCTTTCACTCAATGAATACGTTGTATCTTTCTTCTTTATAGGTGTATGTACCATAGGTCGTAAACTATTACAACCTTATCATTCTGAATTAATCACTTATTTAAATAAACGTTTACAAGAATTATGTCAAGCAAAGTCAACATTTTTTATTAATCTTGGCAAAAAACCACAATCTGGTTTACGTCTACAACATGAATTTCAATTAATTAGTTATTTAGCTCAATTGCCTTACACAAATATCGACACAGATAATAAACAGCCTAGTACAAGTTATTTAACACAAGTGGATGGTGAGAAACTCCTTGAAGCATTATTACAACTACTTCAACGTTCATCGATTCGTTCCTTTCGTCGTACTACTGCTACTATTAAACCAGCTTTGTTTAAACGTCTTTCTAGCGGAAACCTTGTAAACTCTGATGAATCAGCTGCACGTTATGATTTACAATTAGCTACTGGTGAAGCTATTGAAGCAGAACTCATACAATCTATTCTTCATCTTGTACAGATCGCAACAAATATTACTGATTATTTAAAGTAAGTTTAAGTGGCAGTATCCTTTTTGTCCTTGTAATTCACCTGTCTATACACAAATGAGTATAAGATGGAGAGGACATCACTCCAAATAACCACCGAAACATCAGACGATGAAGTAGTAGTAAGGATACTAGCTTTTATGTAGAATTTATGGTATAAACTTTTAGTATATTCATAGTACATTTCGATTTCAGCCTGTACTGAGCCTGCAGCCATCAGCAATCTATCTTGACGGTGGCTGTTACCTTAATTTAGTCGTCAGGCTTGTGATAAACCAGTCAAGTTATATTGGTTAGTGTATGTATTCGTTTAGGCCCTATTATGACAAGTAAGTTGGTTGGATGGGAGTGTGATTGCAATAAGATGTTTCCTTTAAACAAACAATCACTGCAACGATGCTGCCATCCCAAATTGGATGGTAGGCTGTACAGATGGTCGGTTCCAAGACCACACAATTTATCTTTACAAATTTCCACTTTCGGAGATGTTCAGCTAACATACTGAAAGCTACTCAAAAAAGTCGTGTTTGGCCGATCACTATCAATTGTTCTTTGATCATGCTCTTAGTTTGTTAAGCCTACCTCTCACCCAGTTTACTTTCCAGACACCCCAAGAAAAGCTTTTTTGATATGTAGGCAGCTATAAAGTAATAAATACCCTTACACCCTTAATAGACCTCGAGATTGTCAAGAATCTATTTTGCGTCATTTGATATTTTTGTTTTATTTTGTATAGAATTTTTATGTTAACTTATTTAAGCTGTGGGCTGGTGGAAATCTGAACAATGTATATGACTCCTCTTCATTACTCATTCAAAACATATAACCTTAACATAAATAAACTCCTTGAGGCAACCATACAGCTCACAGTGTTATGAAATACTGACCGTGTAGTTTATTCTCTTAAAGGATCTATCATACTTTTCTCTGTTTACTTCACTTTAGACAGGTGGGTAGTATCCTTATCAAGTAATCATATGTATGTTAGAACATAGACATTTACCGACGTCAGACAATAGTGGTACTCCTTGAGTCGAAATAGCTTTTAAATTTCGTAGATCCCTAGATTCTGTGATAATATTTCATAAACCTTACTGTGCCTCTACTCGATCACAAGTGGTTGAGTCAGAACTAATGGCAAACTGGCATCAGAATTGTCAACCTCAAGTCGGTTCGATAGGGTTTCTCACTGTCTTTCTATTTATTTAGCTTCATTATAGACATCTTCTTTGAAGCTAGATTTTCATCGAACTTTGCAGAAATTGATGTCTACCAGGAGTTCCACTTACCGATTTAGAATATGTAGATGATGTCTTATTCTGTGATGCTCACACATTATACAGAGTCTTCTAAACACTTTGAGTAACAATACAAGAATGTCTGAGTGCACCTTGACTGTTTCAGTTATCTTGAAGGAAGCATCAGCTTTTTTGGGTTAGTATTTAATGAAATCTTAGCTTTTGCCAACTTGCGTTGCATGCGGCCCAGGTAAATATATCCATTAGTCAATAAAAGGACGAGTATATTATGCTACAGTTCACTCAGTGTTAACCTGTGGATCCAAAGTGTTGGCTGCTAGAATAAAACGGCATGCTTAGACTATTGGTTTTCGATTATAAATGTTTTCAAAGTATCGCTCTCACATCATGATATGACTGAGTAAGCGATGTTAGATACAAGAAAAGGTGACAAATCTCATTATGCAGTTGTGAACATTAATCGACTAGGGTGGTTACGATATTTATTACGTGTGCTCAACTAGTGTCTCTCTCATCACACGGTTTTTCCCGGCATAAGAGGATGGAAAAAGATGGAGTAGGTGGAAGAAGGCGATCAAACCAAATCGCGTACTATTAATTTATGAAGTCAGTCGTAAACAATAGTTGGAGACTCTGAGTAACTTGGTTTAGAATCTATCAGATTAGTGTAAACATACTCACTATTTATCTTCTTGTGTATCTTAATTCTCGTTATTCTTTCATACACGCCATTGTTTTGCTTCTTCTTGTTGAAGTGTGTTATGGTGGTAAATTCATTGATTTGATGTTGTCTTGATAATGTGGTGTTGTGACTTGATCCTATGTGCATACATTTCAAGTTGTACGTTGTAGATGACTGAGTGACTGAGATAAGTATTGGTCCCTAACTACGTAATCGTTATTATAGGGACACTAACCAATTAGTTCACAGCTGTTTTAATGAATCACATCGATAATCCTATTTTTCGTTGGTTGTTGACACCTCATGTAACCTTTTCCTACTTTAACAAGTATTGCACATCGATGTAGATGATCGTTTAGCATACTTACACTATCCCACTGTCTTAAGTCAATGTGTATTCAATCTTTTATCATTTGATATATAATCTTTGCTAAGTGCTCTAAGTGCCTCATCTCAGAGCTACTTAGAATACTTGAGTATAATACTTTGAAAACTCTTATTGTTATTTCAAAGTAGAATTGTTCATATATTGAAGTTGGATTGTAACTGACAAGCGGAATCCAGGACGGGCGTTTCGTCCTATTCGGGACTCATCGGCTGGATGTACCTACATCCCAGTGTTGATGTTCACACTGGTATTCGAACTTAGTTCGCTTCGTACCAAACGCCACCGTTTTCACCACTAGACTACTGTGTCCAGACAGACACTTGTGCAACGGGCATATATGTAATTAGGATAAGCTTGTATTTTCCTGTTGGTTTGTAATGGACTGAAACTGGTCAGTCTCTGTTGCCATATGTGCATCCTGAGGACATTGCCTCAATGAGTCCCAAATAGGACAAAACGCGCGTCCTGGATTCCGCTTTCCAATCACAATTCGACTTAAATGTATAATTTGTGTAATATCGCTATATCGAGGCAATCTGCTCAAGATGCACATATATGACAACAGAGACAGACCAGTTTCAGTCCATTACAAATCAACGGGGAAATACAAGCTTATCCTAATTAGCATTGTTCATATTTTATAAATGTATAGTTTGATGATTGTTTTGTTATCAAAACAGCATTTATTTCTTACTTATTACAGAAAAATATTAGATTTATTTGTACGCTCAAAATCACGTATTGCTCGTAGTCTTCTATGTCAAGTTGTCGGTGTTTGTACATCACATCTATCCAATTGGCCATTTAATCTTTATGAATCACTTAAAACATTGAATAATCATTTAGAAAATGAAAAAGAAGATTCTATCAAGCCAATTGAACATATTAATGATAATTTAAGATATTTTAAGAAATATTTATTATGTAACAATCAATCTATGAATACACTTAATAATCTAACTCAAGATATCTTATTAATGGTGAGTTATTGTAATATGCATTACTAATTATCTTCATATGTTTCTACACAAGAAGGCCCGATTAACTTTTTGGAATTTGCGTCATCTATGGCATAGGCGAAACATCCGACTACTGACCAAAGGAAGCGTTTACTGCGCAGTAGTTCGGTCCGTCTTACTTTATGGATGTGAAACATGGCCATTAGGGATAAAGGATATTCGTAGGCTCCTGGTATTCGATCATAGATGTCTTCGAAGCATTGATCGTGTTTTCTGGGACCACCGAGTAAGCAATACATGGGTTAGGAATAGAGTACTAGGTAGATACGGTAAGGCTATTGATGAAGTAGTAAATCTTCATCAACTAAGGTGGTTAGGACATGTGTTACGTATGCCTGACCACCGCCTACCTCGACGAGCAATGCTGTCTGGTGTAGGAGTAGTCTGGAAGAAAGCTAGGGGCGGCCAAACCAAAACATGGCACCAGTCCATGAAGTCATTGACAATTGGGCTGAGCCATGTTAATAGGTGCAGACTACCTGGTTGGTGTCCGCGTGACGCTCGTAATAAATGGTTAGAGACTTTGGGTGATATGGCTAAAAATCGTTGGCAATGGCGCAGGTGCATCCATTCCTTGTCTTCCTCCAAATCCTAAGTTTCTGAACTTATCTTAATTTTCTCTTTACTGGATCATATTTTCTTAAATCTTCTCGGTCTCTATTCCCTTCCATGAATACTAACTCTGTTACTACCTTCCCCACTCTGGGATTTGATTCGACAATTTAATCTCTATCTGCTAATTGAGGCATGGCAACTTGAACTGACGTACGCATGTACCAAGTTCTACGTTGCAACTGTCTGTCTCTGTCTGACACAAGAAGAGTTTTATTTTACCTAACCATGATTTATTAACTGAGTTATCTGACTTTCATCATTTGTTTATTGGAAGTCATGTGTATAAATCTGTTCTTAGTAATTGAGTTACTTATTTGTCTAGATATTATGTTGGTTGTTGCATTCAGTGACATCATCATCAAGTGATTTAGATTAAAAGCTGCTATGTTTTAACTTGATCATTAGGATACGATCATCACCTAGACGACTAGATAAACATAATGTTGATCACTGAATAGTGATCAATTAGTGTCAAACATCTCAGTCCTACATTAAGTCAGTTTCAGGTCGAGTATCTAAGTAGAGACGTCTTATAATAAAAAGTGGGCTTGAATCCCATATGAAGCACCAGTTTCTTCAAGTATTTACGCACACTATACTGATGAGCTCCGGCTAGTACGAGATTTAAGATCATGGTTTTTTGCCGACTTCTGCCAACCACATAAGGGTATGTGTTAACTGATCGTTGGTAAATATTTATGCATCCTATAACCTGCCTCTATTACTTAGCGAGTGAAAAAGCAATTTTTAAATGATTATGGGCACTAGTCATTATAAAAAATGTAAACTGTCGTGTTGGAAAATGCAAACTTTATGCATCGTGACAAATCTTCCTGCTGCTTCTTTTTTTACTTGAGTAAACGTTAACCTAAAATTTCTGTTAACTGCCTTAAAAACCAAATAGACAAATCTATACCTGCCATATTACAAGCAGTGCTGATTGACGTAGAATTGAGATAGGAAAATACCAACCCATAGCATACACTTTTCTTAGAGGTCGATTACTCTAGCTTTTAACCTAAAAGTCTTTTCTGAAAGGAAATGGAACAACGTCAAGCGATTCACTCTAACAGTAAGCAGTAATTAGAGTAGGCTTGCGTGTTGTTGGGTTGTCTTGAGATCCTAAGGCCTATGTACTCTGTTAGTGAACTGTCATTGTCCTTGAATCGAGTTCATCACCGGTGTTTGTTTTTATACTTTCACTTCTGAAAATAAAACCCTCGGCAATTACTAACAGTGAGTAGGATTTCCTTCGCGTTGCGAGAGACCGATCTCTCTTCATCTTCAACCTTACCAGGACATGCACTGGTAATATTACTTTTTCATTCTACTATGCTGACGTGGTATGACAACTTGAATCACTGTAGATTCTACTTAACTCATTACTATCATGATCAAGTTACATCTTCACCTACAAATCACAGTATGAATCAATTGTTAATGTTTTTGCTAACATTGATTTACTTATTTGTCTAGATATTATGTTGGTTGTTGCATTCAGTGACATCATCATCAAGTGATTTAGATTAAAAGCTGCTATGTTTTAACTTGATCATTAGGATACGATCATCACCTAGACGACTAGATAAACATAATGTTGATCACTGAATAGTGATCAATTAGTGTCAAACATCTCAGTCCTACATTAAGTCAGTTTCAGGTCGAGTATCTAAGTAGAGACGTCTTATAATAAAAAGTGGGCTTGAATCCCATATGAAGCACCAGTTTCTTCAAGTATTTACGCACACTATACTGATGAGCTCCGGCTAGTACGAGATTTAAGATCATGGTTTTTTGCCGACTTCTGCCAACCACATAAGGGTATGTGTTAACTGATCGTTGGTAAATATTTATGCATCCTATAACCTGCCTCTATTACTTAGCGAGTGAAAAAGCAATTTTTAAATGATTATGGGCACTAGTCATTATAAAAAATGTAAACTGTCGTGTTGGAAAATGCAAACTTTATGCATCGTGACAAATCTTCCTGCTGCTTCTTTTTTTACTTGAGTAAACGTTAACCTAAAATTTCTGTTAACTGCCTTAAAAACCAAATAGACAAATCTATACCTGCCATATTACAAGCAGTGCTGATTGACGTAGAATTGAGATAGGAAAATACCAACCCATAGCATACACTTTTCTTAGAGGTCGATTACTCTAGCTTTTAACCTAAAAGTCTTTTCTGAAAGGAAATGGAACAACGTCAAGCGATTCACTCTAACAGTAAGCAGTAATTAGAGTAGGCTTGCGTGTTGTTGGGTTGTCTTGAGATCCTAAGGCCTATGTACTCTGTTAGTGAACTGTCATTGTCCTTGAATCGAGTTCATCACCGGTGTTTGTTTTTATACTTTCACTTCTGAAAATAAAACCCTCGGCAATTACTAACAGTGAGTAGGATTTCCTTCGCGTTGCGAGAGACCGATCTCTCTTCATCTTCAACCTTACCAGGACATGCACTGGTAATATTACTTTTTCATTCTACTATGCTGACGTGGTATGACAACTTGAATCACTGTAGATTCTACTTAACTCATTACTATCATGATCAAGTTACATCTTCACCTACAAATCACAGTATGAATCAATTGTTAATGTTTTTGCTAACATTGATTTACTTATTTTAGTTGAATTCATGGGATTCTACACATATTGAACAACCAGATGTGAATAAACGTGATGATGGCTTCAGTCTACTCATTGAATTGTGTTTATTATTTAAATTAGATAATCCACCAGAACAAACAATATTTTTACATCGAGCCGGTTTAAATTGTGCTATTTATACCTTAAGTCATGATGATTTACAGCTTCGTGATACAGCGTTAGATTATGCAACAAATTGTATTCAAGCTATTCACTATCGTATAGTCAATCAACATTCTAATGATTGTGAAGCTGATATTTACTATCAAGAATTAATTGTAAAATGTTTATGGCCAAATCTAGTTGCTTATCTACAGGATACATCAATATCTCTAGGTCCAAAACGTTTACATTTATTACGTCTTTTAAATTGTATAATTCATACATATTCATCAAATGTACGATTTGCTCCATTGGCGCTTCTTTGTGATAATCATTCATTAAATAATGATTTTTATACAAATTTACAAAGTGGTACAATTTCACGTCAATCATGTGCTATACGTCGTTTATCATTATTTTTACGTAATCCTTTAACAATTATATCACGTCGTCAATTGAATAAAATCAATTCACATCAACAATCATTAAAGACTGTCAATCTACCAATATCACAAAAAGATCTACGCAGTGTTATTTTACCAATTATATGGTTTTATTTAGAACCAGAATTAAATTCATCTATAGATTATAATAATTGTTCTAATTTATCAGAACATCATAAGAAACTCATAGATTATTGTTTAGATGCTCTCGGTGCGTTAGCGAAATACTTACATTGGAAATCTTATCGAAGTTTATTAGAATCTATGATTAATCGACTGAATACATGCATTAATACAAATCTAGCTTCACAGATTCTTGTCAATCTAATTGATGCATTCCAACCACCAAATTGGAAAATATTGTGTAATGACGATGATGATGAAGTTAAAGCTGAAGAGGATAAGGAAATGGAAGATATTAATGACAATATGATGAGATGTAAAATGATTCTTCCATATGTGAAGTCATCATCAAAACCAACTGAGGATCAAGGCGAAAGTTCTATGATTCTTAACTATATGCTTAGTGTTGTTAAACGATTAGAACCATTTATTGTGAAACCAATTAAAATAAATGATGATATTAATAAGAATAGCGCAACTAATCAACCCTTAAAAATCTCTTTAGTTATTTCATTAGTAATGTTACTTCGACGGTTACCACCTGGATACCTTGAATCGCGTTTACCGCATCTTATTCTTCGTGTTATAGATATTTTACGACCATCACGTGATATTAATTTTCATATTCGCAATGAAGCATCGAAGTCTCTATCACGTATTGGACGCTTATTAGGTCCAAGTAAAGCATTAGACAAATTATTTGAAGTAGTTAGTCAACAACTTGATCGTGGGGGTTATGCTTCTTGGCAAGTTCGATTGTATGCACTACATCGCGTTTTAGGTGAAGTAGAACAAGCGATAACATCTGGTGAAGTATCATTCAAACCGGGTCAATTAGATAATATCGGTCGTATATTAAGTCATCTTTATTTGGATGAAATGATTGGACGATTAGCTGAAGAAATGGACTCTAGACGATCTGGAGGAATATCAGAGTCTCGTGCTAAAGAATTTTCAGTGAGTGATTTAAGTGGATCAATCAATACTGATTTACCTGAAGCCAACGGATTAAAATCTCCTGAAGGTGTTACACGTTTATGTCGTTTACTATCAGCAGATGGTGTTGTCCGTTTATTCATGGATATTAAGACAGCACTTACTTGTGCTGCATCTGGAACTACACTAGAATCTGTATTAAATAATTCTCAGTCTACAAATATATCCATCGGATGTGGTCTTCGATTTCGACATCGAGCTTTAGCACGTCTTGAATGTACATTAACACGTCTTTCAACTAAAAATGGAATTTTCTCTAATAAATTTTTAAATACTAACGTTAATATTATTCATAATTTATTTCAACAACTTGTTAATGAAAATATTGAATACATTTCAATGTCTAATAATGATAATGCTAAACAAGTTAATAATTTGTCACCAGTTATTGATACCGTCAATAATAATAATAATAATAGTACTAAAGGTATTTTAGGTTGGTGTCAATCACAATCAAAACTATTAGAACCTCGTTGGAAATATTTAGAATTAGACAATGAACCAATACATGAACAGAATATATTAACAAGTCAATCAAATTTAACACAATTACATCTTATGGTGTGTTGTGGATTACATTTATTCATTGGATTAATACGTTATCATTGGTTGAAATTAGATGATCTAGATCATTTACAAATGATTAACAATTTTATTCCATCAATTATTATCTGTTTAAATTCGAAATATGTACAAGTTTTAAGTGTAACTGTTCAATGTATCAGATTGTTGTTATTAATAGCAACATCGAAATCAACTATACATGGTATATCAAAATTTTA
Organism: Schistosoma mekongi; assembly: GCA_034768735.1. Taxonomy (NCBI): domain Eukaryota; kingdom Metazoa; phylum Platyhelminthes; class Trematoda; order Strigeidida; family Schistosomatidae; genus Schistosoma; species Schistosoma mekongi. Next base: position 23,667,365 of record CM068310.1, on the reverse strand, counting down.
TGAATATTTAAATCAAATTGGTGAAAAATTATTTGATGTATTAGCTAATCAACCTAGTTTATTATCAAATAAAACACTATCAAGTAATTATCATGCACAAAATCTTTCTACAAGTTTATATCGTACATTAGCTTCATTAGTACGACATCAATATAGTTATACATTGTCAAGAAGTCAATTGTTAACATTATTAAATACAATAGATATTGAATTAAATCGTGATATAATTATTAGTCCATGTCTTTCATTATTACATGCTATATTACAACGTCGACTTCGTGATCCTACTATTAAAACAATTGAAAATGATTTACTTAGCTTTATTATAGATCCTGAAGTGAGTAAAGATTTACCTTTGAATGGATTAGTTATTGCTAAATTATCCGATTGTGATTATGAACAAAATACTGGTGCTGGTGGTGGATCACGTCTATTGGATTTATTTAGTCGACTACAAGTATTAGCAATTACTTCACCATCGGAACAAATTCGTGCTGAATCACGTTGTTGTTTGATTACATTCTTATTGAATTATCCGCATAAAGTGAAATTTCTACAAAGTTTTATTGCTTTTTGTGTTCGACAATTAGAGTATAAAAAAGTGACTGGAAGATTATCTGCAGCAAGTTTATTATATTGTCTTATCTCTGATTTACCAATTACTCGTTTAATGGGTAGTAATCATTTAGATGAAGTAATTTTATTAAGTGTTGCAGCAGCAATTGAACGTGAATCTGCTAGAAAATCACGTATGAGTTTATTGAATCTTATTCGTCTGTTGTTTAGTAAACTGCCAATAGATGCAGCTCAAAGTTATTTTAATGATTATTTATTAGCATTTTTAACAGCTCCACCAGAGACAAGATGTTCAGCACGTTTACTTGGATTACAAATGATTACATATGTTTTAAATGCTCAACCATGTCTATCAATTAACAGATATCGTACTAATTTAATTGATATACTAAGTAATGATGTTTTACCTATTGCAGCTATTCAATTGAATAATCTAGTTCATTCTAATCCATCATTAATTATCTCTACTGGTCTCAGTGCATTGTATAATAAAGATTTAATGAAAACTCCAAAAGAAGAATGTACTCTAGCTCATATTGTTAAAGAAGATGCTAAATGGATGAGTGAATTAAAGTTGCCCACAGTTGATTCTAGTAATGATGATCCTGAAATTGATGATGATGATGATGATGATGCTTCAACATTGGCAAAAGATGATGAAGAACAAGAATCAAGTTCAGATGATGAGAGATATTCTGATAGGGATAACGTAGACTTAGATTACGATGAAGACGCCGGTTTAGATCCATTTGCTGCTAGTGCTGAAACATTTGGAAATGATGACTTAAATAGAGTTGATATTAACGCGACACAATCCGATTCAATATCTACAAGGAAACTTAAATGTTCAAAATCGGTAATAATTGAATAGAAATGCTTTTAACTGATTTTTCTTACATGATAGTACTTTTATATTAAAGGTACATTATTAACACTAATTAGGTTTGTCCTATTCTTATGTAGTTGAATGAATTGTATAGATCAAATAGCAGTTTTAGTCTATAGTCTTAGTGATTCAACATAGCATATTTTGCTTTGATGTTAGGTAGATGAAGGTAATCGGTTAGACTCCTTGATTCATCTACGTTTTATACTCACTGTTACATGTTCAAAACCCTGAAGTAACTGATTTAGATTTAAATTTCATAGAGTGCATTCATCCCACTAGTATGACAGATGGGCATTGTTGATGAATACCAACCTGAGTCAAGATAGGTGTTTTATTGATTACTTTTAACTAGCTGAACATTATAGCTAACCCTTATACCTAGTATATCCTTTAGTCAAGTACATGAATATGTACTTGGTAAATAGGTCACGTCATTAGGTTCTCAAGAAATAACAGTCATCACTCTACAGAGTATTGCATGAGTTAATGTCTTTTAGTTTTATAGTAAAAATAAATGCAACTTGAAGCCACACAGTTTGTTTGATCTATTTGACCGCTGAAATAAGTGAAGTGTAGCTCGAATAAACAGTTTAAAATGTGAAAAATGTAATCTCTAAGTCATCAGTCTAATCTGTTGTAAATTTGTATTAAATCACATCCAGGCTTATAGATATGAGGCTCACAATGAGATCTCTAGTTCGTAGATTTGATATCATTTGGGTTCATTTATGTGCATTGTTTAAGTGCCTTTAACTACGACTAAATTACAATACAGAATTTCCTTATATTTATGTTATGCCTACAGGAAACGGCTGATATGATTGATGCGTATAACCAACTGCTCGCACGAAGTCACAATAACCAGTGCCGATGAGAGTTTTTAGCTGGTCACTATACTTCTGCTCAATGCCTACTTAGCCCCAAGCCGAAAATGAGAGAACACACGGTTGATGGACCAATCAGATAGAATCATATTATATTTTAGGCATTCATTTTATGTTTACATGAAGTCAGACTACACATCGAACCAATTAGGAATGTAACATTAACGTGAAAGAAAGTAGATAATGGCAGTGAATAAGCGTAACTTGTGCGCAACTAATTAACTGTAGTCCATAATAAGAGATAATAAATATACCTACAGCGAATCTACTAAACAGGAGAATAAGATAAGAGGAACGTAACAATGATAGGTTTATATTGCTTACATTACCCATAATTAAAATAAATGAAATAGTCTACTGAAATACAGTTCTGAGAATTCATTACTCTTCTTTAGTCGTTCCAACAAAACAATTTCATACTCAGTCGGGAATTGACCTCCTAGAAGATACATATATTGATTGATCGCTGAGTAGTAACCAATGTCATGTTTTCCTAATCGCTCTGTTGGAAAATTGCATTTATGTTGTACCAGGAAACCGGATATATTCACTCAATCCGTCGGTCCGTCTTACTTTATGGATGTGAAACATGGCCATTAAGGATAGAAGATATTCGTAGGCTCCTGGTATTCGATCATAGATGTCTTCGAAGCATTGATCATGTTTGCTGGGACCACCGAGTAAGCAATACGTGGGTTAGGAATAGAGTACTAGGTAAATACGGTAAGTCTATTGATGAAGTAGTAAATCTTCATCAGCTAAGGTGGTTAGGACATGTGTTACGTATGTCTGACCACCGCCTACCTCGACGAGCAATGCTGCCTGGTGTAGGAGTAGGCTGAAAGAAAGCTAGAGGCGGCCAAATCAAAACATGGCACCAGTCCATGAAGTCATTGACAATTGGGCTGAGCCATGTTAATAGGTGCAGACTACCTGGTTGGGTCCGCGTGACGCTCGTAATAAATGGTTAGAGAACTTGGGCAATATGGCTCAAAATCGTTGGCAGTGGTGCAGATGCATCCACTCCTTGTCTTCCTCCAAATTCTAAGCTTCTGAACTTATCATAATTTTCTCTTTACCGAATCATATTTTCTTAAGTCTTATCTCCGATCTCTATTCCCTTCCATTAATACTAACTCTGCTACTACCTTCCCTACTCTAGGATTTGATCCGACAATTTAATCTCTATCTGCTAATTGAGGCATGGCAACTTGAACTGACGTACGCATGTATCAAGTTATACGTTGTAACTGTCTGTCTATCTGACTCAATGCATCGTAATTACCACGAAACTTATATGTTGACTTGTCACAATTCAATTATATTGAAAGTTGTTGTTGTTTTCAACCAAGATCTTTTATTCTCTTTTCTTATCTTTCATTTTCTTAAGGCAATTGATAATCAATACTACTTAATTGCTTATACACTAGAATATACATTGAAATTAATTTATCAATTAATAATTGGATCAAATACAGATTGTTCTACTGATACAACAACAGTAGACAATAATTTAGATATGTATATCTCTTCAATGAAATTGTCTACATTTTGGCATATTCTATTGAATGGACCTAAATATAATTTATCTAATGGAATTATTGAATTTCAAACAAAAAAACATCAGAATGCATTGAATAAACGTCGTCAACAATATAGTACATTATTTTCTACAGAAATATTGAATAGATCAAACAAAGTGAATAATAAACTAAAAACAAGTTTACTTGTAATAGGTCATCGTGAAACTCGTGAATGGTCAACACGTTGTTTAAAATTATTATTGAAATTAGAAGTTAATGCAAATCAAGATCGTTTTATAAAACAATCCAATATAATGAATAGTGAATTGTCTGGTTTCAATGCTCGATCGAGTATATTCAAGAAATTTCAAAAAAGAAAATCAAGTTTAAGTAAAGTTGTAAGTGTGGATCGATTGATATTTCTGATTTATTCTCTTTTTTATTACTAAATGATTTTGTGTATTGACTGTTGTCACTTACTTTCCTACTTACTGGTAATGATGTTATCGATTTGGCAATGTAGTTTCAAATTGACAGAAATCCGCGAAGCATACTAAGGTGTACATTCTTAGAGTTGAACTATTACAGCCATTTTCTATAGCTTCAAAAGGGCAGGATCGCCAAAGAGGCTAGTTTTCTATCATATTATAATACATTTTTTCTAGACTTTGGGTGATATGGCTCAAAATCGTTGGCAATGGCGCAGGTGCATCCACTCCTTGTCTTCCTCCAAATTCTAAGTTTCTGAACCTATCGTAATTTTCTCTTTACTGAATCATATTTTCTTAAATATCCTCGGTCTCTATTCCGTTCCATGAATACTAATTCTGCTACTGCCTTCCCTACTCTGGGATTTCATTCGACAATTTCATCCTTATCTGCTAATTGAGGCATGGCAACTTGAACTGATGTACGCATGTACCAAGTTCTACGTTGTAACTGTCTGTCTGTCTATCAGAACATTGAGTCACCGTTTTTAGTTTTACCATTTTCCAACCGATTTACTTTGAGTAGTAAAGATTCAAAGAACAAGTATTCTGAGTAATTTAGCTCTAGTGGATCACTATGTTAAATAAGTCCTACCACTATACAAAAGTGCAAACTATAGTTACATTGTATTATTTAATTTAATATTGTCTGTTCACTAGCGCTAAATAAATTGTCTATTGTTATATTGATGAAGTGATGTTTTCGCTTGATATCCGGTAAGTATGTTCAATGAAGTTTAAGTATGTCAGATGTCTGTTATTCATCAGCAGTATTTGATGTAGTCGTGCAATACCACAAATTGATTGTAGTTGATAATGTAAATCGTCAGGTACTAACTCACTAGTCTACATGTTAATCACCTTCTACGATATATTAACGCCCTGGACTCTACCCCATAACATAATCGTGGTTGCCTACTGATATTGAGAAGTATTGCACTAGGACGTGACAGCTGTCTTATACTCATTAATCATCAGTGATTGTCTAACTCGTATTAGTTCGTGATGTAAAACTTTACACTCAGGAGTCATATCTTACAACAAGCTTTGTATCTTTAGACTATTTCGTTATACACTTCTGTCTTGTTATATTGTTCTTTTCTGGTCAACTTTTACATATTCTATCTTTAAAAATAGCTACATCGATTACTGGATGGTTTATTATTTCAATTGGAAATGGATGCTCGTGTGCCTATTTCAGATGAATGGTCGGATTCGGTAACTTTTATTTTGCAATGCATGCATATAGTTTCTTTTTTCATAGCCCACTACAACATTAGTTTTGATTACTCAATGTTCACCAGTATATGTGTTGATTGTGATAGATAATTATAACATATATTTTTGGTATATTCTTACAGATATAATCCTTAAAGTACTCAGTTATAAACTTGTCGGTCGCAGGTTCCAACTCTCTATTATAAACGACTTAGATCCTGACATTCGCGTTAGTTCACCAGTAGACAATGAGATGGTATGTATGTAGAAATAAGAGAATTTAAGATCCAGATAAAAATGAAGAGTGAATATACCTACCTTACTACCACTGATTCTAAGCTATTTCAGTCAATTTCTCCAACCACTCATCATAATTATTATGCGAACTTTAGTCAGGTGATCTGTACTGCTGTAATTAATTGTCAGTGACCTCATGGACTGTTTGTTTATGTTGAATTGTGACTGGCAAGAGAAATCCAGGATGCGTGTTTCGTCCTATTTGGGATTATTTAGCTGGATATACCTGCACCTCAATGTTAATGTCCACACTGGGATTCGAACTTAGTCCACTTCGTGACAAACGCCAACGCGTTCACCACTAAACTACTGAGTCCAGACAGGCACTACGCTCAGGATGAACATATAGCAACAGAGGCCAACCAGTTTCAATCCATTACAAATCAACGGGAAGATACAAACAGTCTTTTCTAATCCTATTCTATCTAATTCGATCTCATCAGCCAATGTTCATCATTTAATTTCTGTTCTTTTTTTGGCATTTTTCTACCTTCTTTAGTTAATATCAAATTTAATTTATCTTGGACAATTATTACATTTAACTGTTGGACGTAAATCAGTATTGAGAATATTTCGTATAGCGAATAAAATTGCTTTAGATGAATTAAATAATAGACCACAATATTATTGTCAAGTAAGTTATTTATTTTTACTTATGATTATGTAATAATATTCATAAATAGTTACTAAGTCTAATAATGTTGGGGATGTCAGATTCCCAAAATTCTCTCGGTTAACCTGTTATTTTTGTGATTTATTTGTGTAAATTTAAATTTTTCGTTTTCGCGCTAAAAATTTCCCTTTTCATCTTCAGTTTGTGTTACCTACTTAGTGAGATGCTAAATCTTATTGGTTCATTGTTTATTTTAGTACGCTATTTGTAAATTTTCAAGGAAGTCCTCTTTTTTTGTATATATACGCATGAGATGTGTGGTTGTTATTCGGTTTGTCAGGCTGCTTGTGGAATTAAAGGCTTCTGCTATGGACTTCTCCATCTAGTTAGCTGGGCTGAGACGCTGTGAATAGTTTACCTGTTGTTGTGTCGATGGTCATACGTTCGCTAGCAGGTATCGAGGTGTTTCCTTTAATTCGCGAACTCCTAGCAAATAATGAATGATACACATATGTGTATCTGTGTATGAGTTATATAGATAACATATTGATCATGTTTAAGATGACTTTCATGAGAACTTTCTCAGAAACAATCAGTAAATCAAATTCACTTTAGAAAGTGATGATGAACATACTGAGTTATCATTTGATTTCTTCAGATTATCTGATCAAAATGAAATTTGAATGAGACTGTTAATCTAAGCGTTTACATAAACCGCCATATTCAAGTCGATGTATCGATTTCAATATAACACATCTGTTCAATGTTAAAATTTCTCTAGCTTAAACCTTATTCATAATAGCCAACAAACTCATTACATCACAAGATGATAACCAAACTGAATACTAAAATATAAACGAAACAACCTATTATTGACTAATAATAAATTAAATGAAATGTCATCGATTATTACCGTTATTCTACCTTATCTCCATGACACAATAAAAGAATTTCAAAGGATTCTAAAACAACAACATAAGATTAAATCATTCTATAAAACTCCTAACACTCTTCACAATGCAGTCATTTTTATACAATGAACAAGATCTCTTTCATGACTACACAGAATTGTATCTACAAGCTAACTTATGTCAGTTGTGATGCTTTGTATATTCGTGAATCTTCTTAAGAAATTATAACTGTAGTCATTTTAGCAATGAATATAAATAAAGATCTTACTATCCATTCAACATGGACTTTCTATTCTTCACTTCATACATTTTGTCATACACATTTACATCATACTAACTTATACAAGTGTATCTCACTTTAAATCACTTTGACTTAAATAGCTTGATGTGATACGATCAGATAGATATTTTCATTGTACTAACTTATTTTGATTTGAATTGAGTTGGCTTTTTGTGGAGATTGTTATTTTTAATTGATTGAATACATCATAGATTAATGTCGGCAGGGTACTATTGAAAACTAAAGAGCACTGGACAGTTGTTTCATCGTGGTGTACGACTTAGCAGTGTAGATTCCGCCTCTGTACCATTGGATCGGAATCCAATCGTAGAATTCTTACTTCTATCAATTTGTGTTATACAGCGCGATGCTCATTTGTTAAGTTGTTTATTATTTAATCTTATTTGTACTATACAGTATTCACTAACCAAGTGTATCTTTGCAATCTTGTATGAATTAATGTTTTCTGAACTCCGAGTGTATTCACTTCCAGTCATAAGTATGATTTGAACATTTTTTTAGTCAGTATTTTATCTTGCCAACACGCCCTACCTTAAGAGTTTCATAAAATCTGGTATTAAAGGCTTACTTGGATCACTTTTATTAGTTTATGATTTGTATCCATCCACCTTTTTGGTTAGTTGCTTCCTTCTTTTTGGTACTAAAGAACAATCTGTACCATTTCGAATGTCGTGATCCTGAAGTTATCTAATGAAATACCAGTTGGTATTCTTTGTTGCCTTTCATTGATACAACCAGAAGTTATTTCCAATTGATTTTCACGTCTCATTCAAATTAATGAACTAACTGATACCTTGTTGAAAACACACTCCTCTCAGCTTTTCAAAACTCCACCGGCTATTGGAGTGCTAAAAGTTCAATCATTTTTCTTAACTTATCCTGGCATTACTGAAACTTTTAAAACTCAAGTATAATTTTCTTTTCTTCTTTTTCCAAAGAGAATCCTGGCGTTGAAATTGACTACCGGTCTTTTATTGCGTTTACCGCATCCAAACACTAATCAACTATTTGAAATGTTATCATTAACTAAACCATCAGATGCTCTCCGTGATAAAAGTCAATCAGCCGATTCATCATCTGTAAATAAACAAGTCCCTGCTTACTTTGCCTATTTAAGATCTGCTTCCAAGCTAATTAGTCGAGAATATCGTCAACGTGAACTATTAGCTTTTACAGCAGCTTCATCATTAGCTACAGCTGTTAATGATGATACAACAGAGATTGGTGCTAGAATACGACTACGAGGTTCGCACCTTTCTAGAGAACTTACTGTACGAGCGAAATCAAGACGAAGAAGAGCACAGGTCAGTCCTTTTTTCATAAAAGTAAAATATGTGATTTCTGTTCGACACTTAGAAGGATATCTACATATTTCATTTAAAATAATTCGAAACTCTGTTATAGTTAGGTTCCAGGAAACTTGTATTTCCCAGTTTCATGTTTTAAAATCAATACTAAGGATTAAGCAGACAACACTAGTCACTACTCAGTGATCAAACCTTGGAAATATTTTAAACGGTGAAGCTGGGCTACCCAGTTGGAATTTTAGAGAGAGTATGTGTCCTCAACTTTACGAATGCGCCAACTGGTAATATAACCTACTCTGTCATTTTGTATGTAGTCTCGAATCACAAGTGATTACATCCATAAATTACTACTAAGAACTAGATAAATATGACATTTATCCCTTCTCCAGTGACTAATCAATGTTTTTCTATAAACATATGTCTTCTCTAAGTCCTATTGGAAAGCTGTCACTGTTGACTATTGATCCAACAGGTATGACTGATGGTAGAAAAACGTAGGTCGAACAGTTTCAGTCACATCGAGGTCTGAAAAATTCGTGTGTGCTATGCTGGAAGATCACACTAAGATAAAACAGCTATTCTAATTTTTCTAGTTTGAAATATTATTCTGTGATATACACAACCATCTGTAAATTTCTTCATAAATTGTTACATCCGTCTTTTTTCTAAAGGCTCGTCTCCGTCGCGCACTTATGTCAGGTACAATTAGACCAGAGACAGCGAATAGTCTTGTTGCTTCTGTATCAGCTGGAATGGCAAAAGCTGGACCCGATCAACTAATTGAATTAATTGAGTCTACTGAATCTGCTCTAACTCAAGAACTTGGAGGCGGGAATCACCAGCTTATTCAAATCATATGTAGCCGTGCATCGTTAGGCGCTCGTGTTATTCGTGAACGACGTAAATTACACAAAGCTACACGTAACGCTCTTGGTATAGCATGGAATGGTCCAATAAAGAAGCAACCAAATCTGGATATACCTCAACCTTTGGAAATGAACAGTGTCAGTACTGTGAATGAAAGTATTACCAAATCTAAACAGTCGCACAAACGAAAACGGTCTCCAGGTTTGATTTTTTTATTCGTTTAATCTATTTTCGTCGTTTATGAAATATTATTTGCATCGACAACACCTAAATATCTGCTAACTACAGTGGCTTTCAATTAAGCAAGTTATTTTTTTCAAAATCATGCTCCGCCCACTTTAGTTCTGGCAGCCGTCTTGTATTGTCACTAGTTTCATTTCTAGAAATGCTGCTGAAAGGTGGAGGTCGAACTCGGGACTGGTATCTTACGGCTAGCATCATGGATTTCAAATACTGATCCAGAAGCCAGTAATCGACATACTAAACTTCAATTAATGTTATCGATGGTGAATGCCTTACCCTACTTGGTTTGATCCTCGGTGTTGTTGATACACACTTCAAGAGAGGCGCATTACTAGAACAAAATAGCTGTTCGTTTACCTTCATTGGTATTCCAACTGATAAATACCACCAACATATCTCAGTAATTATTCAACTGTTAAGCACAATTTACTGGTGTTTATTGGATTCTTGATAATCAGTTGTAAATGTTTCTGATAAGCTAATAAGTAGACTAAACTTTTTTTTGACCTACAGTACAGTAGAAACTTCACTGAAGTACTTGGCTTTCGATTGATAGATTATAAACTCGAAACCCCTTAAAATTGAACTTAGTAAGTAAATTACAGGATTAAATAAACATTCATTCTACCTCCCCCTTAGAAGACAGACTTTATCAAGGACTAACATCAATTTGATGATCGCTAAATATCCGTTATATTCTGTTCCGAAACTCCCAAACATATGCAGATGTGAATCCGTCTTCAGTGAACCACTAAGATAATTTTATTGGACTGAGACGATAATTCTCAATCAGCTGCATAACTGTTAAATGCATTGAAATACTGTTCAATAGAATTTGCACTAGTCCTCTTTAAATTATCAGGGAAACTGTTATGCCATTTGAAAACGGTTGATATTATCGACTCGTATGACTAACTGGTTAATGTAACCATATACGCATGAAGTTATAACGGGAGCCAGTGAGAGTTTCTAGCTGGTGTCTGCACGTATGCCCGATGCCGACATAGTCCCAAACCGGAAATAAGAGAACACAAGATTGAATGACTAACCAGAGAGAATCGTATTATGTTCTAAACATTCCTTATAAATACACAAAGCTACACGTACGCTCCTGGTATAGCATGGAATGGTCCAATAAAAGAAGCAACCAAATCTGGATATACCTCAACCTTTGGAAATGACCAGTGTCAGTACTGTGAAGAAAGTATTACCAAGCTAAAGTCGCACAACGAAAACTGTCCTCCAGGGTTTGATTTTGTTATTCGTTAATCTTTGTCGGTCGTTTATGAAATATTATTTGCATCGACACACCTAATAGCTGCTACTACAGTGGCTTTCAATTAGCAAGTTAATTTTTTTCAATCATGCTCCCACGTTATTGCTGGCAGCCGTCCTGTATGATCACTTATTTTCTTTCTAGAAATCTGCTGAAAGTGGAGGTTCTAACGCGGGACTGGTATCTTACGGCTAGCATCATGGATTTCAAATACTGATCCAGAAGCCAGTAATCGACATACTAAACTTCAATTAATGTTATCGATGGTGAATGCCTTACCCTACTTGGTTTGATCCTCGGTGTTGTTGATACACACTTCAAGAGAGGCGCATTACTAGAACAAAATAGCTGTTCGTTTACCTTCATTGGTATTCCAACTGATAAATACCACCAACATATCTCAGTAATTATTCAACTGTTAAGCACAATTTACTGGTGTTTATTGGATTCTTGATAATCAGTTGTAAATGTTTCTGATAAGCTAATAAGTAGACTAAACTTTTTTTTGACCTACAGTACAGTAGAAACTTCACTGAAGTACTTGGCTTTCGATTGATAGATTATAAACTCGAAACCCCTTAAAATTGAACTTAGTAAGTAAATTACAGGATTAAATAAACATTCATTCTACCTCCCCCTTAGAAGACAGACTTTATCAAGGACTAACATCAATTTGATGATCGCTAAATATCCGTTATATTCTGTTCCGAAACTCCCAAACATATGCAGATGTGAATCCGTCTTCAGTGAACCACTAAGATAATTTTATTGGACTGAGACGATAATTCTCAATCAGCTGCATAACTGTTAAATGCATTGAAATACTGTTCAATAGAATTTGCACTAGTCCTCTTTAAATTATCAGGGAAACTGTTATGCCATTTGAAAACGGTTGATATTATCGACTCGTATGACTAACTGGTTAATGTAACCATATACGCATGAAGTTATAACGGGAGCCAGTGAGAGTTTCTAGCTGGTGTCTGCACGTATGCCCGATGCCGACATAGTCCCAAACCGGAAATAAGAGAACACAAGATTGAATGACTAACCAGAGAGAATCGTATTATGTTCTAAACATTCCTTATTACATACACAAAGGCAGACCACTGCGGATTGTCGTCGGAACTGATTGCCTCAAGCTAAACTTGCTGACTTAGAATATGCAGATGATATAGTTCTCTTGGGTGAAAATGCTGATAAAATGCAGAATCTTTTGACTACCTTAAACGTGAATGTAAAGATGTTTGGGATGCGATTCTCTCCATCCAAATGCAAAATGTTACTACAGGATTGGCTTGATTCATTACCGAAGTTAGTGAAGCAGTTGAATGTGTTGACCGCTTCACTTATCTTGGGAGCCTCACCAGTCCTGACGGTCTGGTGTCTGCTGAAGTCATCTGTGGCGAAGGCGAGACATCCAACTGCTGACCAGATGACGCGTTTACTGCGCAGCAGTTCGATCCGTTCTACTTTATGGATGTTAAACATGGCCATTAAAGATAGAGGATATTCGTAGGCTTCTAGTATTCGATCGCAGATGTCTTCGAAGCATTGATCTTGTTTTCTGGGACCACTGAGTAAGCAATAAGTGCCTTAGGAATAGAGTATTAGGTAAATACGGTAAGTCTATTGATGAAGTAGTAAATCTCTATCAGCTAAGGTGGTTAGGACATGTGTTACGTAAGCCTGACCACCGCCAACCTCGGCGAGCAATGCTGTCTGAAATGGGAGTAGGTTGGAAGAAAGCTAGGGGCGGCCAAACCATAAAATGGCACCAGTCCATGAGGTCATTGACAGCTTGTCTGAGCCATGTAAATAGGTGCAGATCACCTGGTTGGGTCCGCGTGACGCTCGTAATAGATGGTTAGAGAACTTGAGCGATATGGCTCAAAATCGTTGGCAGTGGTGCAGATGCATCCACTCCTTGTCTTCCTCCAAATTCTAAGTTTGTGAACTTGTCATAATTTTCTTTTTACTGAGTCATATTTTCTTAAATCTTATCTCCGATCTTTATTCCTCCCCATTAATACCAACTCTGTTACTACCTTCCCTACTCTAGGATTTGATCCGACAATTTAATCTCTAACTGCTAATTTATGTATGGCAACTTGAACTGACGTACGCTTGTACCAAGTTCTACGTTGTAGCTGACTGACTGGGACCACTACATCAACCAATTGGAAAACTAACATTTGTATAAAATAGGAGTAATAGTGAATGTGAACTGGAGTAATGTATACACAACTGATTAAACATAGATCATCAATGAGAAATAATATACTGACAGTTAATGTGTCAAACGGTAGAATAGGACTGACTATTAATAAGAATAAAATGTTCACTTTGTATACAACCAAAGTTAATGAAGTAATCTACAGAAAACAGTTATTGAAGATAATCAATCTTTTTTACGTACCCCATATATCAGAAACAAAAGTTCACTTCTTGTTGTATATAGTTATAAAGTATAAATGATTCCCAGGTTACTTTTGGTAATCAACCAATCAGACTGCAAGTCTAGTATACCTGATTAAAGTTGTATATTGAAGAAATAACGTATCCCTTAAACAGAGAGCACAATCTAATCATTATTGATTCTGCTCTGCTATTAAACATGTAACCCTTCTACTAATAGAATGAATACATCACACAAATTTATACAGTTTACATCTACTCGATTGCTTTCATTTGTATAAACAATGTTAAAGCAACAATTATTTATATATAATTAGGATAAGCTTGTATCTTCCCGTTGATTCGTAATAGACTGAAACTGGTCAGTCTCTGTTGCCATATATGTGCATCCTGAGCGGATTGCCTCGATATAGCGTTATTACACAAGTTACATATTTAAGAGACTGACCAGTTTCAGTCCATTACAAATAAACGGGAAGATACAAGCTTATCCTAATTACAAATATATGCCCGTTGCACAAGTGCGACTGTCTGGACACAGTAGCCTAGTGGTGAACGCAGTGGTGTTTGACACGAAGCGGACTGAGTTCGAATCCCAGTGTGAACATCAACATTGGGATGCAGGTACATCCAGCCGATGAGTCCCAAATAGGACGAAACGCGCGTCCTGGATTCCGCTTGCCAGTCACAGTCCAACTAAAATAAACAATTATTTATGTTTGTTTGTATGTATTGGTTGTTCACATGGTATCTACGGAATTTCGTTTCTTTTCTTCTTTATAGAACTTAATCAAAAAATGAAATTGAATAAACAGAAAAAATCACGAATAAGTTTGTAATTATTGATAATGTTTACATTTTTATCCTGTATTGTATGTACAATAAATGTTAATTGATCAATTGTGAATTTATGTCTTGTTTGTTTAAATTGTACAGTTTTATGGTTAGAGAATACTAGTCGATGACCTATGCTCCAAATGAGGTTAGTTTCATAAGGAATGAAATAGTGACAATTCATAATACATTCAATCATCATTTATAACAATATTGGAGTTGACATATATAACATGTTCATTTGCTAAGGTTGCCATTTGATTAAATTCACAAGATTAGTAATAAAGTATAGTTTCATCTTTAACAAATGAAAGAATAATGGAACTAAAGTTCTAAGAGAATAAAGAGTGAGGGCACTTGTACGAGTAACACCATACCAATAGTCAATGACTTCATAAATTGATTACTATACATTAATTTTCTTCCATCATACTCCAATTGTAATTAACGTCATCCGTCGGGTTTGGCAAGCGGTGGCTGAAAATGTGTATTACATGTAATTGTCATACTACTCGTAAGTAGTTAAGTGTTTCTTGCGTAATTTGTAACCTGCATTTTATTGGTCAGTTACGACTGAAGTTTCCAGACGTTGTTTTCTATTGGTTGGGGGATTGTTTGTCTGGTCACCCATTTTGTTTTAGCATTTTTTCGCTCGTGCACGTAAGGTGCAGATTGTTGTAACCGTTTCGTTGTTGTTTTTATTGCTTAATCACCTTGAATGTAAGTGACTAGTAAGTTAATAATTGTTTGTTCTATAACTACATCAGGTACTTATATATCTGTTCTGATACATAAATATTCCGAACACAATCTTTTGACTTCATCAACTTTGAGTGCATTATCCCAATGAATCTAATGTGATGTCAAGCGAATCCTACAATCACTTCAACCAGTGATTCACAACTTTATTATCCGATTCGACATCTACCTGGTACTCTGTGCTTAATGTTCACAGTACTTACTTGGTCATTGTATAATACGCTAGATATACGTTGAAGGCAATTATGGTCAAAGGTATGCAGTTGATAATCATCTGCTTTTATTGCCCATGCTTTAAAGCCATATGATAATATGCAGGAGAATGCTATGCAGTCTTTTGATTGGCAGACGGATTATACACTACCTTTAGAATTTCCACCTGCAATTCATATTTGACAGGCTTTGAAACAATTAAAAACTTTAGAGACGATATCAGTCTACACTTTACTGGACTAAATGGTATATAGAAGTACATATTCTTTTTGTTGGGATCCACTACATGAACATAATCTGTAGTTAAAAATATAGTTAAATGTCGTTCATAATGGCATTACTAAAAGCGTACTACGTCCGATATCGTCTACTACTAAATAAAACTAAGGATTTTAAGTGTAAAACAGTAAACAAACAAGTCATTAACATCAGTTAGGAATGTAAAAGCTTTAAAGTCCATAACTTTTAAGCTTGAAATCCTAACCAAGAAAAATCACTCAATGATACTGAGCCAATATTAATTTAGTTAATCTGGTGTCCGTAAACTAGCAATTTCTTATACCATCAATTTATGAGGTCAGAATAACTGTAAACGAATTCTCATCTCATTTTTAAATCATAAAAACTGTAAGACATTGCTACTCAGTCAGTCAGTCATGTACAACGTAGAACTTGGTACACGCGTACATCAGTTCAAGTTGCCATACATAAATTAGCAGATAGAGATTAAATTGTCGGATCAAATCCCAGAGTAGGGAAGGTAGTAACAGAGTTAGTATTAATGAAAAGGAATAGAGATCAGAGATAAGATTTAAGAAAATATGATTCGGTAAAGAGAAAATTATGATAAGTTTAGAAACTCAGAATTTGGAGGAAGACAAGGGATAGATGCACCTGCACCACTGCCAACGATTTTGAGCCATATCACCCAAGGTATCTAACCATTTATTACGAGCGTCACGCGGACCCAACCAGGTGATCTGCACCTATTTACATGGCTCAGCCAAACTGTCCTAACTACCTTAGCTGATGGAGATTTACTACTTCATCAATAGACTAACCGTATTCACCTAGTACTCTATTGCTAACCCACGTATTGCTTACTCAGTGGTCCCAGAAAACACGACCAATGCTTCGAAGACATCTGTGATCGAATACTAGAAGCCTACGAATATCCTCTATCTTTAATGGCCATGTTTAACATCCATAAAGTAGAACGAATCGAACTGCTGCGCAGTAAACGCGTCATCTGGCCAGTAGTCGGATGTCTCGCCTTCGCCACAGATGACTTCAGCAGACACCAGACCGTCAGGACTGATGAGGCTTCCAAGGTAAGTGAAGCGGTCAACACATTCAACTGCTTCACATCCTTCTTCACTAACTTCGGTGTCGAATCAAGCCAATCCTGTAGTAACATTTTGCATTTGGATGGAGAGAATCGCATCCCAAACATCTTTACATTCACGTTTAAGGTAGTCAAAAGATTCTGCATTTTATCAGTATCTTCACCCAAGAGAGCTTTGTCATCTGCATATTCTAAGTCAGCAAGTTTAGCTAATGGAAGGAGGTCAACCTCGGAGAAGTCAGACGATGACAGTGTTAACTCTAAGAGTATGTTAATGATAAAATTAAGTAAAAATGGGGAAAGCGGACAACCTTGACGAACACCACTTGAGGTAATCAGTTCCGACGACAATCCACCATAATCTCTCACTCGACATGTGGTGTTCGAGACATTGCTACTAATGTATGCATTGAATCATTAATTAAAGTATAATTTGAGAGTTAGTTTATGGAAAGTTATGAAGTAATTTTAGAGTATAAAGTTCAAAATTTATTAGGTAACTATTAGCACGAGACGATTTTGAATAATGCATGCCCACGAGGCTATGCTGTGACGGGTCCATTCTTAGCCGATCAGAGTCAACAAACAATCGGGAATTTTCTTATACCGATGTTTATATAAGCTAGTGTAATTATATGCTTCGCTTTTTCTTTTCTTTTCTCAATATATTTTGCTACCTGTTCTAATTTGAGATCGCGTCGCTGTCGTTGTAGAACTGTAGAATACTAAATGGGGTTAATACACGATATTATCGAGGCAATAGGGACAACTCAACAATAACAAAGAGTGAATGTATTCATGATACTGCGACTGGTTTTGTGTTCCTAATTATTGGTTATGATAATCGTGCTATCCTCAAAAAGATCATTTGTATCTATTAATATGCCTTACACCTACAGTCAATGACTTTGTAAAGTGATATTATATTCTGGTTTAGTCGCTCGTAATTGTAATCCATCCTACTCCTACGCCAATCATCACCGCGCTAGGTGGCTAATGACTGAGATTACGTAACGCACGTTTATCTTACCTTTAACAAAAATGTAATAAAAAACCATTGAGATCATAGAAGTTTTACATTAGCCAACAAACACCTCTTTCTATCTGACTCATTCAAATATAAAATTAATTTTAGATTTATCATCAGTGCTACAGGAATCAAAAGATAAATTATTAAACCATAATCCTTTTATATAATGGGCCACCACCACATCTTGTTCGATACAATCCAGTACCTTAGTACATTCATTCACCTATAAATTAACATACAGCTTGACATAAACTTGTGTTAATTCAAGTTACAATTCAACAGCAACATGACGAGGCGAAATTAACGTAATAGGTAAGAAATTAGTTAAGATATCAATAGCAGTAATGATAACGAGTAAAACTGGATAATGAGAATATGGTTTGAGAAAACGAGATTAGAAGGCGTAGTATTCAAAGGAGCTCACATTTTACAGAAAGAAAAAAGTTTCAACTATTTCCATTAGTATATGTTACGCAGTCTTTCTCGTTGAATACCAAACTAGTGCAGTTGATGTAATTATTTAATCAGGAGAATAGGTCAATGTATTAAATCATTACACTTAGCGTTATGGCTTAGAAAATAGGAATGGAGGATAACTCCACCGACTAAGTGTAGAGAACTTTATATTTTATTCAGGTATGAATAACTTCCTTCTTATTCATCATCATCATCAGCAGCAACGTAGAACCGGGCACAATCGCCTGTAGGTTCAAGTTGCCATAGCACACTAGCACTACGAGATTATTGAGGTAACGTAGAGACAGAATACAAGAGGGAAGAGTAAAGTAAAGATGTCTAGAAAATAACAATAGGATTCAAGATCTAGATGAGGTTAAAGAGTGAATACACTTGCGCCACTGTGACCGATTCTGAGCCATATCGCCTAGTGTCTCCAGCCATTTGTTGCGATCGTCACGCGGACCCCAACCAGGTAATCTACATCTACCTACATGGCTTAGACCAGTAGTCAAGGACTTCATGGACTGGTGCCATGTTTTGGTTTGGCCGCTCCTAACCTTCTTCCATCCTACTTCAGCCCTAGCCAACATCGCGCGAAGGGGTAGACGGTGGTCAGGTGTTATTAGTAAGAGTATCATAATTAAAAACTTGAGGAATACTCCTCAAATTACTAACTTCTTTGTTCTATAAGAAAATACGACTACGTAATAAAGTATAACCTATGAACATATCTACTACAATAAGATAATTAAAGTTTGATTTATTGTAAAACTAGAGTATGACAAATTACCGAGTTTTGTTTTACAATAGCACTTTATAAAGTGCATTTATGAACTGATCACTCTAGAAAAAACTAGCGCTTACTTCAGTAAAGTATACATATGAGTTATTTCTAACCTAACAGAAACCTTATTAAATATTATTCAGAATAATTTACCAATACGTAAGTATTCCACAGATTACGGTTATACATATGAACCTAACGTTCAACTTTCAAAACTCGCTATCTACTTCAATTCGAACAATAGATTTCATAAAATTCGCATGTAAGGAGTTTCAAACCATATGAAGATAACCAAAACAACGATCTAAAGTAATAGAGTGAAAACTAGACTATATATCAATATTAGTTGAGTGATGGTTAAGTGATCAGGACATTCTACTTTAATTCACTAAATCACAAGTTCAAATACAACTTCACTTAATTCAGTAGGAAAAACAGAGGCATATTACTAATCGCCATATTTATAGTGTTGTTTAAAGGTAACTACTATATAAATAAGTACCTAATAGATGGTTTAATTAATAAATAAACATTTGAACTTTGTAGTAATATTCTCTTTCTGTAGGGTATGATGACTATGAATGAATATTTTCAGAACATAAAAACTTGCCTATGCTTCTTTTCAACAAAATTCAATTATAACATTATAAACGAATTAGGATAAACTTGTATATTTCCGTTGATTTGTTATAGGCTGAAGCTGGTCAGTCATTGTCGCTATATAGAGGCAATCCGCTCAGGATGCACATATAGGAACAATGACTGACCAGCTTCAGTCTATAACAAATCAACGAGAATATACAAGTTCATCCTAATACCAATGTGCCCGTTGAATAAGTGTGACTGTCTGGACTCAGTAGTCTAGTGGTGAATGCGGTGGCATTCGACACGAAACGCACTGAGTTCGAATCCCAGTGTGAATGTCAACATTGGGATGCAGGTACATCCAGCCGATGTGTCCCAAATAGGATTCCACTTGCCAGTCACAATCCAACTTATATTATAAACCAATATTATATTTCATCTACAGTCTATAATTACACGTTAATAAATAATTTATTTGAAATACTTTCTATTCATCATCCATAACTTCAGTACCCTAGAAAAGATTTTACAAGTACATTATATACATTTTTATAATGACAACATACTTTTAATATTAATGGTCCTCCAAGATCTTCAT
This sequence comes from Schistosoma mekongi, assembly GCA_034768735.1. NCBI lineage: Eukaryota > Metazoa > Platyhelminthes > Trematoda > Strigeidida > Schistosomatidae > Schistosoma > Schistosoma mekongi. The sequence goes on along the minus strand of CM068310.1, from coordinate 23,646,947 downwards.
TACGTAAATGTAGAAAATAATCTTGTTTAAATCTAAATAAATCAGGGGGATACCACTAAATAATGATTTAGATGAAAAAAAAAATATTAGAAATAGTATAAACTTACTCTACCATAAATTGCATAAGTAGTTACTTTAACTAAAGGTGGGAGAACAACTACTGTCCCGATCATAATTCCCAGAGATGGAAGAATTTCATACCACATATTAAAGAGAATACTAAAAAAAATGGAAAAAGAAACATTGAACTATGATTATTTTGAATAAATCATCTCACAATGCTCATATCCATCAAGTAAGTAGAAATATGAATTAATGCATAACCATATGTTAATTTCTACAGTCATCAAGTGAAGTGGTTCAATTTATGAGTTACAGGTGTTTACCATTACTGAAATGTCATGAGACTTAGGTTCAGTCACGTAGGTGGCATTCATTCTTTGTCTTCCCGTAAGTTGTAAGCCTAATAATATATATATATATATATATATATATATTGTATATATTTTATATCCACAATTTTTTCTTACTACCACTGATGTTACTCCAACTTCTACCAACTTGGTAATGACAACTTAGACTGATGGGCATATGTGCCTAGCTCTATGCTGTACATAACGGACTGACTAAATTACAACGAAACAGGAGTTCAGTGCTTTCTATTTTTTCTCCTAATGTTACTCTTAGGTGACATCAATTTTTGATTGAAAATATTTTTCAAATATTAATGATCAATAAGTGAACAATAAAAGTATTCTAAACCAAGATGAAGAAAACATTAATACATCGAACAAACTGGACTGGTATGAAGGTTGCCACATTTGATTAGAATTACAAATTCAGGCTAGACGAGTGCTGTTAGTGAACTAAACATTTTTTTACTTTTAAAACCAATAAGTCATACTTCCTGTCTAGAAATGACCCGATGTGGCTAAAAGTGGACAAAGATCACTTTTCCACCCAAAATACCCTTACATGATCGCATGTTTAAGGTCTATGTAAAGAAACCATATTCGTCTAACACATAGAGGGAATATTTTCACAGAATTGAGGGGATAAAAGTGGACGTCCCTCAAAAACTAGGTTAGTAATTACAGGAGATTTATCTACACTGACGGTGCAGCAACTCGAGCCGATCTCAGGTTATCTTGCACATTACTGACATGAGTTGGAAAACTCTGGCGTGGAAGGCGACGACTAGCGCAAAAGACCACTGAAGTTACCAGCTACTACGGTATTACATCAGTTGATGTCATCCTACCGTTTTGTTGATTATACCTTTAGGTCAACAGAAAAGGTGGCGGTTTCCTGTGGAAATCGACTTCGTTGGTTTGGGTACCCAGGCAATATATGAGACCATTAAATAGCTCATCTAACGTACCAACATAATATCAGAACTATCCTATAAACATTTATGAACTAAAACAAATAACTTTTTCAACGTAGGAGTAGTGACGAAGCGAGACGGTCCATTTATCTTTGGTGTATTTATTGTCGCAGAACAACGAACTTTAGATCAAACACATATCTTACGACTTTGCTTTTCACAAATCCCTATCTTGTGATAATGCTGTAAGTATTGAAAGGAACAGTCATTTTCAAATACAGACAGGCTCTAATGAACAATCTTAGGGCACATTGTCTACTGCTCATAAATATATATATATATATATATATATATATATATATATATATATATATATATATATAGCCATATATATAGCCATAAGAATATTAACGATTTCTAGTGATATACATTGTGATCCAATTGTGTTAAAACTTGAGCTTCTAAAAGTTGGTTCAAATGTACACTTGATGTTATTTAAAAATGCTTAGTTTACAATTGTCAATGAGCCATCTAAAAATTAGATGTCTATTAGGTGTAGTATGCAAGTATGTATGTATAATCAACATAGAACCTGGCACATGTGTGCATCGGTTCAAGTTGCCATACCACCATCGCACCGCAAGATTAACACCACCACCACTGGTAGAAATCACTTCAATAAAATAAAATAATAATAGTAACAAGGAGTGTGAACATATAGAATATGGTTCAGGAAGCGTAGAAAGAAAGTTATGAAATAATTTAAAGCTCATGATTTAGGAGAGGGCAATCAATGAATACATCTGCGACATTGTGACCGATTCTGGACCATGTTTCTAGCCACTGGTTACGGTAATCGCGAGGACCCCATCCAAGTAGTCTGCAGCTACCGACACGTCTTAAACCAGCAGTCAGTGATTTCATGGACTGATGCCATGTTTTAGTTTGGTCACCTCTAACTCTCTTCCATCCTATTCCTATATCAGCTAGCATTGCGCGTCGAGGAAGACGGTGGTTCGGCATACGCAACACATGTCCCAACTACCTAAGTCGATGAAGATTCATAACCTCATCGACAGATTTACCATATTTGCCCGTAGTCTAACCTCGTTATCACTTATTCGGTGATCCCAGCTAACGCCAGCAATGTTTCAAAGACATCGATAGTCAAAAACGAATAACCATCGTGTGTCGTCTACTCTTAATGGCCACGTCTCACACCCATACAGTAAGACAGAGCAAACTGTTGCGCAGTACACTCTCCCTTTCGTTAAGAGACGAATATCTCGTCTACACCATAGGTGACGTAAGCTAGCGTGCGCCAGACGAGCCATTTGAATTCGTACTGATATTTCGTCAGAGACCAACCAATTCGAGCTAATCAGACTTCCAAGATAAGTGAAGTGGTCGACGTGCTCAACTACTTCACTCCCTATCTTTAGTTCAGCTGTTGACGAAAGCAATAGTTTGCATTTAGAGGAGGTGAAACGCATTCCGAACATGTCTGCATTGGAGCTTATTGCTGTTAAAAGTTTCTTCATCTTATCAGCGTCTTCGCCAAACAGGACTATATCGTCAGCATATTCCAAGTCAAAAAGTGGATCTCCTGGTAGGAGAACAATTCCTGAAAAGTCAAACGATAAGAGTATAGTTTCCAACGGTAAGTCGACTATGAAATTAAACAGAAATAGGGAAAGTGCGCAGCCTTGATGGACTCCACTTGAGGTTACAAATTCAGATGACAGTTCGCCATATGCTCTGACACGACTAATAGTGTTTGAGTAAAGAGCCTTAACAAGTTTTACGTACTTTTGGGGCACACATTTCAATGAAAGACACTGCCATAGAACTTCATGGTCTACAGAGTTAATTGCCATTTTCAAGTCAAGCAAAACCACAATTGTCGGATGCCGAAAAGTGTACCTGTGTTCCAAAACCTGACGAATGATGAATATCTGGTCTATACAACCGCGACCAGGTCTGAAACCAGCCTGATTTTCTCGTATTTGGAGATCGCGAGTTGCAGTTAAGCGTCTGATAATTATAGAAGCTAGTATTTTAGACACTATATTAGTCAAACTAATTCCTCTATGGTTATCACAGGATGATTTTGACCTTTTCTTATATACAGAGACGATTAACGACTGACACTAGTCAGACGGGATTATATCAAGTTCCCAAACTTTAGTCAAAGTATAAGTCAGCCTAGTTGTTAAAGTGGGGCCACCATCCTTAGAGACCTCTGGGGATAATCCACTCGGACCTGCTGCTTTGCCTCGCCTTAGATTGGCTATAGCTTTAACGACTTCCATAAGAGTCAAGGGACCTAAGCCCACTTTCCATTCTCGCGGTCTTAAAATAGTAGGAAGTTCTAGAGCAGCTGAAGGCCAACTGAACTCCTTCTTGAAGTGTTTAGCTCATCGTTCCAAACGTCTAAACTGAGAGCTAACAAGTATTCCATCTTTTCCTGAGACCATCGCACTAACGCTTGATTTCTTAACCCGTTTCTTTTATTAACTTGAAAAGTTGTCTAGTGTTACCTAATGTCGCTGCTTTTTCTATTTTCTTTGCTTTCGTTACCCGCCACTGCTCACAGTCGTTTCGCAGACTTTTGTTAGTTTGTATCTGATTACTCTTCGCTCGTCATCATGTTCGGAGCCTGATGGGATCGGTTTTCGGAAGTTCATCAATTCAAAAGAAGCCATCAAGATCCACTAATTTTTCTTGACATGTTGATTTAAGTCCTTGATAGGTGTCACTGCAGATACTACAGCTGATTGGACATCTTGTCAAGCGGTATCTAGTTGGGTCGCATCATTGTAATTTCCTGAGTGACTCTTCAGTTGTTCCTGGAATTTAATCTTAGCTGTTTCGTTGCTGAACTGAAATCTAATGTGTTTTCCTGTGGTCGTTTTTCCTCGCGCTGTAAGATGCAAGCAAATGTGTGCTGGTAGTAGAGCATGATCAGAATCTAAACATGTACTCCAGAAAGATCGGTAATCTTCTACAGAGCCTCTCAAGCGGTGACTAATGGCAATACGGTCTATTTGAGTCCACCGTTGAATGGGGTCAGGAGGTCGCCATGTTACACGATGTCGCTGCTTATGCTTAAAGTTCGTGTTGGCTAGAAATAACCGATCGTCTGAGCAAAGTCGCAGCAGACGGCCACCATAGTCTGTTTTCTGAGCTGGAGCACTGAAGCATCCGCTTAAATGTCTTTTAGACTGGTTCAAGCTACCTATTTGGGTATTAAAATCACCAGCCATGAGTACCAAATCTGAGTGTTTAGCCCTATGAAGTTCAGACAGTTTTCTGTAAAATCTATCACTACATCCGGGCTGCAGTCAATGGGAGCGTAGACAGAAATAACGAAAAGACAACGGTGTGTGACCCTATTTTACCGAGTTCTCACTAAACTATTTAGTTGGACGGCACATAGGCGACTGTTAACAGGAATCCATTCTAGAAGTGCCTGTTCTGCTCTCATACTTAACGCAATACCTACACCGGCTAGCCCATGAGAAGTTGCTGTTGAGTCGGCAAATAAACAAAGAGTGTATCACAATGGTTCTTCACTATAACTAGGTGAGGTCAACTGAATGACCACGCAGGGATCCTGTATGTGTTTCGGAGACACAACATACATCAATGGCGCGGGATTCTAATGTCTTAGCTAGGGAGGTTTGCTGCCCTATATGACACAGAGTTCGTAAATGGAATGCACCAATGTGAAGTTTGGAGCGTGGTCTTAGTATACTCGGGACGTTATTTCGTGGGCCGAAACCGTTGATACTGATGACACAGAGGGAAGTTGAAGATAGGGATTTAGACTTAAAGGTAGGGGCAGGATAAATATTAGGAATAGGAGTCTGATTAAAATGGCGATCTTGCGTGTTGCTAGAGGTATGATGGCAGTTATCTCTTTCCAGTTTCCCAAACTGTGGAAGGGTTTTTCTTGACGTACCTGGTAATTGAATTGGGTTAGCGTTGGTTTGAAAGACCTGGGAGCGTGACTGCAGTGCCCAAGGAACAACTGCTTGAGGCCGATGAGGTGTGCATTTTTAGGGTCGACCATTTCTAACCCCGCTCTTTCTTTGTGGGAAGGCAGCATCGCTATTATGTTGGTTGTCTGAGGAAAACACTTTACTGCTCTCACACGTCTGTACAGCCAGCAGTACGATTTCGTCCTCGGACCTTATATTTGCTACTTGTGGTCTCACTGCTGTTCAACCGAGCTGCCTGGCGTGGTAAGACCTTGAGAAACGATTGTTTCAGCCAGGATAGCCCGATTGGGTCACCACAATAGGCAAGCCCGACCACCACGTCAAGATAGCAGCACGGCAGGGAAGGTTTAATATACCGGAAATCAACCATGGTTTGGAAATCATCACAAAGCAGCTTGCTCCTACGATTATAATTAATCGATTACAAGTCAAAAGATGAGATTACTAGAGCCTGAATAATTGCCCACAAAGCATTAAACAAATTGAAAAATAATGTAATAGATGGTGAAACTAAACTTTGCCGACGAACTTGAGAAGGCCAGTCAGAATTAAGATACTTGTTTCAAGATCGCGCGGTTATTCAAGATCAAAATTCTTTCTTTAGATCATTTGTTTAGATTTTTCAATAATAACGTTATTATTCACAATCTACATGCTCTCGGATTACTTCGTAGAGAGTTGATTTGTAATTGTGGGCTCAATATGGCTCAAGTACAATCCGCAGATAGTCGAGATGGAGTAACCTTTCGTTGTAATGGTTGTTGGCGAAAGAAATCAATAAGAATAGGCAGTTTTTTTTTAACAAGTCTAGACTAACACTAAAACCAACTTGCATGTTAGTTGTATTATGGGTTATGCAGTTGCCTGTTACACTGGCATCGTCCCTTACAGATGTAAGCGAAGTATCAGCAGTGCATTGGTATCAGAAATGTAGAGACATTCTTAGAAATCATGTTACGCTTAACTCTGTCGTTGGGAGGCGTCGTAATAATTGTTGAAATAGATGAAACAGCCATTAGAAAGCGAAAATATAATATATGAAGATTTGTAAAAACCGAATGGGTAAGTAATACTTGCTTAAATATTACTGGTAGGTTCCTGGTATTTACGACCTAATATTAGGAAAGGGACATATCAAGTATGTCCCAAATCGAACTGCAAGTGTATAATGTGTAATTCTTTATTAGAATTTCACCGCTTTTCATAATAAAAAAAATGATTTTATCCACCAGTGCATTCTCATTGGCTAAAAGGCGCCTCAACGTCGTCGGCAAAGTTTAGTTTCACCTAATAGATGATTTTGGATGAAAAAAAATATAATTTAACGAAACCACAGAGTAAAACAGAAGTAAATGGCAAGTGCTATGTATAACATCCGTACTACAAGAAAGATTACGCTTAGTTAACACTTTCGAGAATAATCCTGCGTTGACAGAATTCCAAGCAGTTCTCTAAGGAAAAAACCTGATCCTCACATCCCACAAAAAGCGCTCAATGTGAGAACAGTCAGTTTGGCGTAGCATGTGGACACATTACCTGAAATATTTTTACGTAAAGATAGTCTGGTGGTCATTGTGATCCCGAATTTCAGGTCGCATGCACTTCAACACTAACGTTTTGTTGCTCACTCACTACCGCTAACTTTGACACCATCGATAACAAGAAGCAACTAGTCGTAATACATAATGAAGGTTAGTGGGGGTTGTTGCAAATAACTGAAAGCATAGTAAACAAATACACTAAGCAAACCATGCAACAGGAATACTAACATAATTTGTGTAAATGGAATTCTATGTTAAATAATGTGCATACAAAACACAAGATTTTTACGAAACAGAAGAAGATATTTCAGGTTCACACCTTTTACTTTGGATTCTTCTCTGAACTAAAGAGTAACTACCAGTCTTCAAATAGTTTAGAACAGTTCATTCTTCAGTAACAAGGATAGTAGGTCTGGTGACCTATATTAGCAAAAGGCCTTCGCTTCACAGGCTTTCGTGTTTAGTAGAAATGGATCACCAATCTTACCAAATACACACCCCATATAAGACTAATCTACTTAAAACTGCACCAGAACTAGCCTGATTTTACTCAGTGATGTTAACAACTTATAAACCTAAGTCAATTGAACTCATGATATTTAATAACGATAGTCCCAAATCACTACTGAAAACGTCAGTGGACGCAGCAACAAGAATGTGACATTTGAAATTCCCTGCTAGGATGAAAAATAACACTGCACTAGCTGCGTATCTAAGTTTTGTTAACACATATCATCTTAATATTGGCTCCTTAGTCAAACTTACTACAAGCTATCACTAATACTCCCAAACCAAATGTGAGGGATAAATCCGAGAGCTTGACAGATTCTGCTACATCTCATGTCCACAAGCTAAGTGGAAAGATTGACAAGCAAACATCGTAGATCACAGCAGTGTCATTTTAAGTGCATTGTTTCAATTAAACTCTGGTAATTGAATACTACGTTTCCATCGAAATTTTCTAAACTCCTTAGATTTTTACTCGCTCAACTTACCATAGGAAATGTCAGACTATATACTTATATACTTATACATACCTATATATATATATATATATATATACTTATTTATATATACTTATTTGTGAGTAACGATGAAAATGCCGCCAAGCCCAATATCCAATAACAATATGACAAACTACTATAATTCAATTGATCTCTTTACACTAAAGTCATGAGCATCTTGGTTATCCTTCCGCTTGTTTGTTTCGTCTAATAATGGGTATATGGCTACACGAGAATGCTAGTCCTGGCAGTTCCAGCCTTTGTTATATATTTATTTATCTTTAATTTTTTAGATATTCTTCTTCATAACTCCGAATACAGTCTCGTTGTGACGAACTGTTATAATTTCGGTAGTTTCCTAGTTCTTAAGTCATGATTTTTCCCGTTCGACTCCATATATTTGATGTTGTCTAGCGGTAGTGACCACGCTGTTTGATTACAATGACCCAAGCGAAGCTAGCAGGAGGAACAAACCTTTATTTTGTGTTGCGTTGTTCGTATATATTTACTAATAACTTTTATATTCCTTTTCACTTTACCTTTTATCCTGTTAGATAGTTCCAATGAAGTGATTTTTATCAAATTTGTCGAGCTGATCTTTCTGCATCATAAAAGTCTAGAGAGTGGCTATGAAGAGAAGAATCATGTTAAAGTTAAAAGGTTAAATAGTTTTGCGTATCAGAAAAGTAAGTGTTTAATGTTGATGTGCATTCAAAAACTTTTATTTTATAAGAACCCTCCAAAAGTTCGTTAATTATTCAAGAATTTTACGTACACTAAACAGATGCCTGCTCTTCACGAGTCTTTCCTACGTTACGGATCTGACCTGATACCTTTTGATTTCGATAATTCGGAGGAATAAACCAATCCTGTATTAACTGCGACTAATGTTTTAGCATGTCTAAAGGCACTCAGATCATGAAGATATTCAGAACCTGATGGCATTCCGAATCTTCTTTTTATGAGATGCGATAGTGTTATGTACTAGCCATTGATTAGTATTCTGGAAGGGTCTTTTTCTACAGGTGTTTTACTAAAGGAGTAATATAACCGAATCATGCCTTTGCTTGGAGTACTCCAATTATTATGCCATTAAAATCTGGATATGTGGTGAATATCGATTAACTTTAAATTCACGTTTGTTAAAACAGGCATTACTGTTGAGGGTGAAGACATTCTTAGTCGCCTCCATGGTCCTTAAGTATTCTCTAATGTTGGCCTGAAAGGTGTCTACCTTTAAGCCTCCTTGTATGAAGCTTGATTAGTGTTGGCGACAATTAACATTTTACCTGGTTTGTTCAGATACAGCATTCTCCCATTTAGTCTTAGTTGTTCTCCAGCCATTTTCCATGATGTGATGAATAGTATTGTTGGTGATCTGGAACATGTGGGAGCTTATCGTGATGATCTTATTAATCATGGTCCCAATAAAACAAATGGTGTCAAATACTTGACAGACTTATAGCGCAGTCTACTAGCTAAGAATTATGCTGTAAATCCTTGAAATTGCTCTTTCTGTGTGTTTAATTTTGAAAGTCTCGGGTATTTAGTTGATGGGGTTGGGTTCAGACCAGATCCAAGGTAGCTAGTTCTACTTTTCAGTATGCCACAGCAATTGCGTTCCCTACTGGATGTTTTAAAATGCTATTTACGTCTTATTCCCAATTTTTCCTGTCAGTCTAATGATCTGTTTCAGGTTTTATCGTTTGATTCATTTATGTGGAGTGATGCGTAAGAGGATTGTTTGACAAATCTATTAAACTTTTTGCAGTGATGTGGTCATCGGCACTTATTCTGTCAGCTTGCAGTCAATTCTTATTACTGGTGCATTGCAGGTTGGTGTTGGTGCAGTTTTAGATCAGGAAGGTAGACCAATTACCTGTGTTTCACGAGAACTTACTACTACTCAAGAAGGTTTTTCTCAAACTCTGAGAGAGGAATTATCCCTCTTCTGGGCTGATATGTATCTCCATGAATACCTCTTTGGAAAGAAATTCACTATTATTACGGATCATGAAGATTAACGCTCATTTAACATCCAGACAAATCATTACCATGTTCCCCATCTACTATGGTTCAGCATTGGGATATTGTTCTGTGTGCTTATGACTATAGTATTCAACACTGGAGGGCTAAACATATTCAACATGTGGAGCATACATCATGACAATCATCACAAGATTAACCCGATGATTGTTCAGATTGCATGTTAGTGCAAACTCTACCAGTAATCCATTCAGTCATGAACCGAGAAACATGTAAATATTTTTGATGTAAATTATCAGTTATATGAAAAGAATGGAGTTCTAATTTGAAATACAGATTTCCGATGCATTGTGAAAAGCACGAAGAGCCATCTATTACTCCTGATGGGATTTTGTGTTTGAACTATCATGTTATTATCCCCCCCGTCATTGGGAAGACTGTGCTTGATAATCTACACAGCAGACATTTAGGTATTTAAAAAATAAAGTCCCTGGCAATACTAACACACTAGTGCCCATAGATGAATGCAGATATTGATTGTAGAACAAATAATTATGAGAGTTGCCATGAACAAAAATTCGAGCTCTAAAGTTGACTTTGTGGATAGCGTTGGTAGAAGCTTGACAGAGAACCTGTGTAGATTATTGTGGTCCGTTTATCAAAAATATTTTGTGCACTTGTTATCGTTGATTTGTATCCTAGGTGATTGGAGGTATTTTTTAACTACGTCACCAAATGCAGATTTCACGATACAAAAATTGAGGGCAGAATTTAGGAGTGAAGGTAAACCAATGGTATCAGTAACTGACAATGGTCCGCATTTTGAAGTGGAATCAGTTACCATCTGATTGAAAGGGATTGGTTGCAGACATCTGTTCATATCCCGTAAACATCCGTACTCTCATGGACAAGCAGAACATCTCATCAAAACTTTAATAACGATAGTAATTTATTTCCTCATATCAGGAACAAGCCCCTTTTACAGGAAAATCAACAAAAACATATCAGGCGTTAAAGGGTTTAACTGTTGCACAAATTTACTATACTGTGATACACAGAGATAGTGCGATAATAAACGTTGTTCTAAATTGGCATTTATGAGTCTTCCATTACAAACATGACGTTTGGATGGCCTTGTCGTACAGGAGACTGCCAGGATGGATTTATGTTGCCATTTCGAGTGGTTACATTATGATGGGAGATTTAGATGTTTAATGTTTTGCGTATTATAAGGCAAACACTAAGTGCTAAAAAGAAAGAAAACAAACAGCAGAACGGAGCAACAGTATTATGACAGTTATACTTTTCTGAATATTTAAGCCATCAAAAAATATAACTGTTTGAATTGGTAAAGTCTTGAATACGAAAGTTCATTTGGTAAGAGTGAATTTGACATCTTTGGTTGGTTGGCCATTAGGGAAGGTTATAGTAGTGGTTTTTAGGCTTTTGTGGGCTTTTGTGAATGTTAAAGTTTAATAAGGGGCATACTTTTAGTGGTTGCGGTAGTTACGAAGGGAACTTGATACTTATTAATTTACTCCACGGTGTGTCACTAGATGTAGTAAATGCTTATGTATGTGGATAATCTTCATTAATCTTAACTTACTAGGTATCAGCTTCATAGTCTGTAAAGTGGAGGACTGGTTCTTCTTGCAGTAGGATGTCCTGATAGATAAGTAGTGTTAATTAAGTGTGAGTTTGATTGGCAAATATTAGAGGATTTAAAACATTACTACTAAATGTTTGTTCATGTTAGAACCGCAGTACGTAGCCGTAAATGCAAAACAGGTTCCGCCATAAAGACAAGGGGAGTCTGAAGTTATCTTCCACACCATCATGTCTGCTAGCTGAAAACCCCACATTCCCCCCAGTTATGATGTTAAGCTCGTAAATTTACTGGTTCGTTGGATGTCATATTGTTTTAGTAGTTGCTGAACGACACAAGTTCCGTCTTGTTCAAACCTATCTGAGTAGGCATGTTATTACGAGTCATACAAACTAATAAGACTAATTAACTAGAAATTAGACACGTAACTGTTACTGGATTGGCATGACAGGGATCAGTGAGGAGAAGTATGAAGTGGTATTGGATGTGGAATGGAGTGTAGAATTTAGTGGCTACATGAGTGGCTACTATAAACTAACGTAGTGTTAGTAATGCTCTAGGTATTAGGAGACTAGTAAGCTATACAAGTAGTAAGTTTGAACAATACGTTCATGATACAGTAGTAAAGAGAAAACTGACTAAAATGAGTGGAGAGTAAAACGTGTGAACTCACTTGGTTCTGGTTACTGATGTACCTCAGTGGTAAGATATTGGGTTCAGTGGACATCCACCGTGGGGTATTGGAGTCCGCAAGAATGATATTCGGGTAAACTCAAAAAAAGAGATAGGGAATATTTTGTGTGTGCAATGCACAGATATAAGGATGGTTCGAAGCATGAACTGATTAACCATAAGTTGTTTTGTTTCTGGCAGGTGAAGTGTAGATGAACGTTTAATGGTCCATTGATATCTTTTGTTCAGACAGGTCGTCACGTTGTATGTCTCTGATGTCTGATCAATTTGAGACATTATTTTTCGTTTGTTCGAATGAGTGGTTTTATTAGCTATGGGATTAATATCTTTGAGGGATATATTAAGTAGCCTGCGAAATACTAGTAAATTGTCCGCCATGAGTACTTCTGCTGGCAGATTGTTCCATATTTGACCATACCTAATCAAATAAAAGTTTGAGCGAACTTTTGTTTTGTATTTTTGATTTTAACTTAAAAGAGCTTGTTTCTCAGATAATAGTCTCGAATGTAGGTACGGTACGCAGTATTAGTTGAGGCAAGGGTCATACTGTGCAGCAGCTTATAGAAAAGGATTAAGTTAGTTTTTAATTTTCTTTCCTATAGAAGTTCAAGTTCAAGCAAGTGACACCTAGTTTTGTAGTCTATTTTACAATTGTCCTTAATTATCCGCCGTGTTAAGTAGCGTTGCACACTCTCAACTCTCATTGTCACTTGTTCGTAGATCGCCAAGTAGGAAGGAACAGTACTCAAGAATAGGTCTTACATATATTTTGTAGAGACCGAGTCTTGACTTATTTAGATTAAGGTTCCTTAGAATGAAATCTAGTTGTCGTAATTTGGACAGTTTTGCAAAAATGTGCTCAGAGAAGTTAATGTTGTGCGAATAGTGTACGTCTAGGTGGGTTACAGCATTAAGTTTAGGAAGTTTGTGGTTGCTTAGTGCAAGTCACGCTCCACTTTTTAAGTCCCTTACACATATCCACCCACATTTCTCAGTATTTAACTCCAAACACCAATCGGAGCACCATTTACCTAGGTTGTTTGGCTCGTCCTGCATATTTTGAATGCAATGTGCAACACCATTTTTGTCGGTTTTATAGACTACTTTCAAGTCGTCGGTATAAAGGTATGGCTTTCCAGTTATGAAGCACCTGCATATGCTATTGATGTATATGATGAAGAATAAGGGCCCTTAAACACTACCTTGCACAACCCCGCTGGTTATAAGTCGTGGTATTGACGTTACAGTGATTACCTTCGTTATCTGACATTGGTTTGTGAGGAATGACTTGAACCACCCCAGGAGTGGTTCCTATGGACTGCCGCTTGCAGATAAATAGATTATGTAGTACCTTGTCGAAGGCTTTTATATGTCGAAGTATAATATTATCACTAAGTTTTTCTGATCACGGTTTCGAGTAATCTCGTCAAAAAAATCCATGAGGCATATGGCGCATAACCTCCTTTTAAAAATGCCATGGTGGGGTGCACTAATTAAGCCCCTATTTAGTAGGTAGTCAGATGCTTAATCTTTGATTACTTTCTCTATTACTTGTGAAATCGCTGGCGTGATATTAATTGGTCGATAGTTTTGGCAAAGGTTCCTTGCTCCTGTCTTATGTTTAGGCAGAATGTAGGTGAATTTCCAGGTTTCGGGATAAGTTTCAACTTCTAGTGAGAGTGTGAGCATTTTAAGCAGGGGAATAGGTAGATCTGGTCTAGCATGATTGTAGAAGGTTGATGGGATATTATCAGTCCCTGAGCTATTATTAGGCTTAAGCATCCTTATAGCTTCATTGATATTTTTTAAGTTAAATAGTATAGTACTTACAGTTGTGTTGCATATCCTGTCTAAATTGACGTCCAGCTTTTGAATTGTGTTTGAGTTATTCGCGAACCTTTCGCTGAGAAGTTCGGATATAAATTGTGGGGCATCGTAGGTTACTCCATTTTGCAGTATTGAATAAATACTATAATCTTTAGTTTTATTTAAGCGTTTTTCTAATAGATGGCGTAAGTTTAGAGATGCTCCACTGAGTTTCATACAATCCTCATCTTTCAGGCGAGTTTTATGTTTACATCTTACTTGTTTTAGTAAGAAGTGTATTTGATTCAGAGCGGTGAAGTCATTTGAGATGAAGTACCTTTCCCTTGGTTTACGCGGCTTAGCCTAAGTGATTATGTAAGAGGATATTTTGTTTCATTTTAATTACATACAACTTATTTACAATAAGCGTTGTGAAGTAACCGTTTTGGGCTTCATCAAATGAGTATAAATATACAATAATTAAAATCGGTTTACATGGCGAAACAGTATTTGGAATAAAACGCTGATGTGAATTAGTTTATATATATATATGGCACTAAGAAAAGAAATTATAAATAAAATTCTAAATAGTTCGATACGTAGTTATGGCTTAAATTTAGTGTGAATAGATTTATTAGACAACTAGTAGACCCAAAATTTATAAAAGGTCACATTTTCATCAAAATTGTGAATTGTTGTGTAGGTGATGATAGATGGATAAGAAATAGATCGGAACAAAACAGGAATGTGTGCTTTTGACTATGTAACATAGCCCGTCTTTGTTAGCAATGTAGTGTCTATTAGGAGCTTTATTGTAAAGTAGAATATGTTTGGTGAATCAGCAATGCTACCGCTAGCAGAAAACAGGCCCACTCAGAGCACCTAAATAGGTTTTGAAAGATGCACCAGTCAGCATGTGCAAAGCCTTTATAATGAAAACGCTTACAGGTAGTTCCGTACCTACTACCTTACACAAGGAATGATAGGGTGCATAGGACTGTGTTGTAGTCACTGCTTTAAAGGTTTTCGTCATATTCTATGGATGTTGGCGTTATATTATAGCTGAATATCAAGTCGAGGGTGTTGTTGTTTAGTGTAGGTAGACACACATGTTGTTTCTAGCAGTGTTTAATGATATGTCTAATAATACTCTTAAAAATATCAGGCTAGAGAATTTACGCCAATCGACTTCTGGGAGATTAAAGTCTCCACAGATTATTTTGTAGTCGAGGCTGAGAGTATCAGAGTGTCTAGATGATGCGACTAATGAGGTGTATATTAATTTAGGAGTATTCGGGGTCCTATATATTCACCCTAGTAGCAACTGGTAGCTATTTACATGTGCTTTTAACTATAACGAATCAGATACTGAGTTAAAAACATCGTCATTGATGTTTTCTGGCTTTATAGTTTTTGATACATATACCAGACAACCCATATATTTGTTGGTGGTTCTATCGCAACGGAATATAGCGTAGTTATCTATGACAAGGTATGAATTAGGAACACCAGAGGTCGGCCAACTTTACGTTATTAGGGCAAGTGTTGGGTTGTATAGGAGGACCAGGGTTCTCAGAGATGTCATTTTATTTATTATTCACTATAGATAGGGCATTGATTAACATCAGATACGGCAAATTTAGGACCTTGTATAAGCTATTAGTGACTGCGTATTTAACAACGTTCTTACTGTGGGTTAATCTGTTATGTTTGGTGTAACATTTGCTTGTTGTGCATGCTTTTGTGTTGTAGGTGGGGCGAATGGTACTATCGTTTGCTTCCAGTAGTGGTGATGGATGGGATCATGTGCATTAGTTTGACTGGGGCCGAGGAGGCTGTAAAAGGATTAAGATTATAATTATATATATAAATTGTGCTAGATGTTACAGGTCTTCGGCATTTACTTAGCTGCGATGTTAATGAGTATATGCTACGTGGTTCTTCCGTGATGTCCGTCTTCTGAACGTCACTATTATCCCTGTGGCAATCACCTAATACGCTTTTGTTAACCGAATATGAGATGGTAGGAATGTTTTTCCCTAGTGGTGATATGAGTCGGGGTGGAGGAGGGGGGGAACATTCACAATTAGCACAAATTGTTGGTTTAAGAAGGATGGTAGAGGTAGTGGATGGAAGTGTGAAGGTTTGTGAGGTGTCAAATGAGGATACGCTAAAGTTGATATAATTTAGTATAAGTGACATTTGGTTCACAATAGTTATGTTATGAGTTCTTGACATGTAGTCATGAGCAGAAACGTATACTATAGAGAATTGTCCTAGTGGCAAATTTTAATGTCTATATGGACATCTATATTAGTGGTACGAATAGTCACCATGGTTGAAGTAATCCGTGCTACTATTTAGTTGGGATTGAGCTGGCACAAGTTGCAAAGGGTGGCTTCTGTGTACAGGTTTGTCTTTCTGGGACGTTAGTGCTTGGTACTCTGGTGCAGTCGAGTATGTCGCCCGATACCTTTTAGAGTATTCATGAGGATTAACGTAAAGATAGGAGGAGTGGAATCGTTTATTGACAAGCTGAGTACAAACTTTTAGTTTAGATGGTAGAGATTTAGTCTGTTTAGGTTTTAGTGGTTTTCTGTTAATTTTATTACCTAATTTATCAAGGTTTTGACTGTTCTTAGGCTTGTTGGTGCCTATAGTTTGGAGATTCCTTGTCTGAGGTAACGAATCTATTCCTGGTGGGTAGGTACTTGCAACTATCGTCAGACCAATGTCCGAGTTCCTTTTCGGTTTTTACAGTGCGAAAATGACTTGCAGTGTATAGTTTTTTCTCGTGCGTCGCATTAGTTTCAGAGACATTTGTGCTCCATAGTGGAGTGATGTCTAAACCTACGGGGTCGACAGCCATTTCCATCGCTAGTATTATAGTCTGCGCGCTCATGACGGTTGAAGTAGTCTGTCCACTTAATTCACGTAGTCACGCAATTCTTAGTTTGGTCGGTGGAGTTGTCGGTTTCGATGGTATATCGCTATCACAGTGGGCTGCCGTGGGAGTTGCTTTACCAAGGTTGTTTTGATTTACTGGTTCATATTCCAGTTTCGTTAGGTTAGATGTGGCGTTATACTTGTTACAAGCTCTGCATTGTAATGGTGCTTTGTCAGCAAATATTAGTATATTCTTGTCTTTGTTGCTTATTTTCATACGATTTACTGACTTGGTAAATTCAATAGAATCTTGTGTAGATTTAAAATAAAATACGATTGGGCAGGTAGTATGCTAGTCCTTTTTCTCAGTCGCTTGCATTCACAAGGCTCTTGCGACATGCCGCAAGCCTTTAAAAGTGTTATTCTTACCTTATTAATGGGGAAATTATCAGAGACGCCGTAAACTACTGTTTTATGGAGGACGTTTGTGCGCTTAACAGCTTCAGTCGGAACGAATTCGAGGAAGACTTCAGCCTGCCTCACTTTTTCTGTCAGTGTCACTACGCTTGCCAAGCAGGTATGATATCGGGGCTATTTCTTGTAGGACATACTGCATACTGGTAAGTGTTAACTTAGTGTTGTCAGCTTCCACTTTACTAGTGGCAACATCACTGTTTTGATCGGCTATGTTGACGACCTTAAGAAGTGGTGAACGTCTGCCAGCTAGATGATATCTGGCGATAAATGCAGCGTTGACGGACGTTTCAGCGTGTGCAGAGGAAGAACTATAAAATATTGGTCGCTTAGAATTGCTATAATATGGTTGTTTTTGACGGCTTAGGAATAGAAAAACTAGTGGATGGGATATCGATTGGTTTAGAAGGACTAATATTTGGCTTTGATCGTTTCGCCTTAATGCGTGCCATTTTGTTATTGCAGGATACTGTATGGTTGTGAGTGAGGTTAGGTGTGTTACTAAGGACGTTATATAATGAAAACGTACAAGTTATAGCAAAAGATACAAAATAAACAAACCACGTGGAAATACGTTACCGCATCCGGAGTTCGCGTGAAACTCAGAAGACCGCCATTAACTCTATTTGTGCGAAAACCTTCAGCGAATTATGATAAGGTTTTGATACATTACTACTATAATACAGAAATCCTAGGCGACCCAAAGAAACTTTGGAAGGAACAAATCTATGACCAAAACTGAAGTGCTTAAAGTCAGCAGATATTTCTTATTATCGTGGAAACGATTTTTGACACTCCACAGGAATTATGCAGAAAGAAATTTGCAGATCGATAGTGTGTATAATGGATGCTGATGACTTCAGTATACGTAATCGTCATGTGGACCAAATACACTCCTAGGACCTAGGTAAGTCCGTTTTAAATTCTAGTGTCCATTCACATATTAATAAGACTTCCGCAGAAAATTCGAAAACCGCTTCCAGTAAAAAAATGGACGAAAAAATAAATCTTTAAAAGTGCTGAATGAACTACAAAATCCTAGACATTCTGGTAGGTGCATGTGGTGTTTGTATGAAATAGTGGCAGTACTACATAATTTGATGTGAGCAGGTTGAATTCTTTGAATGCACATCACTTTCCCCGTGTTTTGTTTTCTTGTTTAGTGTCTGATTCGGCCCTCTGGTTACTAATCAAAATTCTAAAAATATCTTGGTCACAACGTGCTTTTTGATGCTGGAAAATTTCACTTGGTTGATATATGTCAAGTGATTACATAGTTCGTGTATTACCAAACACTTATTATTAAAGTTTGGCAATTCTTTCATTTACCTATTATACTAAGAAAAGACTACTTGAATTGCTTGGTCGCTGGAGGACAGGGTAAAAGTTGATCTGGCATCAAAGTAGGTCTAGAAAAGTTTGTACTAATGCCTGTGCCCTCAGTAAAAGTACACCCTGGTTACGCTCAATGGAACCAGTTACACTCCCGCTTCCTAGTCGTGCGTTTATTAATTGTGAGTACGTGGGAATGTACAGTCGAAGTACATATTGGTAACTGCTCAATAGGTAATCTGAAGTGATCAGTCAAATAACACCACTCTCGATCCAAGTGTGTCTTAATGATTGATTTATCTGTTCCTAGGTATATTCAGTAAGCACATTTGTGTCAACGATAAATAGCTAACTTCTTAAACGGGAATAAGATTAATGGGGTTTAGGTAGAATAAATATATTTGCAGTCATTTAAATTACAGTACACATGAAAAACTTGACAACTGTATAAGATATTTGTTGACAACGATAAGCATTAATAGCACTCCATAACATTCCAAAATGTAAATACACAGCACATCAAGTGCTTGTCTATGAATTGGGAGTCACGATAACTTTGGTGTGTAGAATCGAAGACCAACATAAGCCTGTAGTGTTAATACATCCATGGAACTGAAATCTCCAGATGAGATACACTTCCGGTGCTTGTTGCTTAATCAAAAAGGTGCAAAAATACTGTTCACTTCCTGCATATTCGTATCGCCCTCTCCCAGTATATTAACTAATAATGAAAGAGTGATGAATCTATCACAGTAGATTACTTATTTTCATGTCATATGAAAGTGGCAGTCCAACAATCAAGCTAGTGTCATGTGTATTATAACTAACTCATTTCGTGAAGCAGTTCCTCTATGGTGGCATAAAATCAAAATTTCTGTCAAAAATATTAAGAGTAACAATCAAAGAAACATGCGTGTAAGAAGTGTCTTCATTCGAACAAACATATTCTACAGGCCAACTGGCTATTAAACATATATGTAGGGATTTTCAACAATTATTAGTCAAAGAAAAGGGTTGTCATTTAGGACAAGAAATCTATTGAGGATCTTAGACAACGTTCCGCAACTATACTATTCATAATACAGCTAGCAATACATAATATACATTAATGGGCTTAGCAAATGATACGAAACTTTTAAAGGTTTAATTTTAACTAACTGACTTTTATACTAAGCTTGCATATAACGGTTTACCCCTTAGGTATAAAGTGCACCCGATATATGACCAAGTTTCGCTTGCGGTATTACCATTGCAACCTTTAACTATTGAACCCACTCTTAAGAATGAAAATAAATTAGAAGGCACGAAAAACTGAAAGGGAGTTATATATGGTCGTGAATAGAGCGTCAATAGAAACCAACGTCTAGGCTTGCAAGCTAGAGAGAGATGTTTTCCACAATGCGGCGTGACGTGATCTAGTGATGATGCGTGACCGAGCGACGTCAACTAGTAGTGTCCGCTAATACAAACATGGTCAGCATCAATGTCGAGGACCTATGTAACTATTTTGGGAAGTATTTGCCGCTACAGCTCATTCCCTCCTATTGGGTTCGTGAGGACCCTTTGACGTACCAGCCAAAGGATAAAACTTGAATCGTTAGACATTGGTAAACGTTCCTTTGATAGCTTGTGATGTTGAGCAGCTTCTGGGCGTCAGTGCCTATGATAGGGTGTCGTTAGATAAAACATTTGTACAAAATATATTCGTTCTCTTCCGCGTTTTTCTGTTCGTTCCCTGACGGCATGGAAATCCAAAAAAAGAAAATTTTTAAATATGTGCACTTCCTACATATATATATATATAGACAATTTGGTAGCCTAACGCGGCTACTAAGACGCATAAAATATCAACAACACCAATATCAATACAAAAAGGTTTTTTAAAAATATTTTTTAAACATATAAAAATGTGTAAAATGCATACCGTAAAGTTAAAAAAAGGTAATTTTATTCAATTCTTTTAAAAAAACAATAAACATTACAATACACAGAGTGGAAATTTATAAAAAAATTAATAGACGTAATATTAGTCTAAGTGTTCTGTAAATCGTACATTTCTACCAGAAAGTGTAGCTCTCGGCGTCATGGAGATCTTCGAAATTTCCACTTGCTTGTTGGTTGTTGCTTGAGGTGTGACGACTTCGTTCATGTCAAGTTCCTGAAGTGTCGTGGCGAGTCCGACATCTAAAGGCTTACCTTCTAGGTAAGCTGCTTTGAGGCAGTCAATGCTGACGTTCTCCTCGTGGCCATTCATGTCGATCGCATAATACTTTGTTTCACGTTTCAAGACCTTGTATAGTCCGAAATTTGCTATCCATCGCTCGATAAAAGCACGAACAATCGTTTCACTAGTAATGTCTTTCAGTGGAATCACTTCTGGCCAGCGTGTAAAACGGTCCACGCATGTCAAAAGATAAAAAAATCCATTTGAATCTGGTAAGGGTCCTACCAAATGAAGGTGGACGTAGTCGAATCGGAGCATCCAGAGGTAAGGAAGTGCCAAGAGGGCGTTTGTTGTGCTGATTTACTTTGTTCTTTTGGCAGGCCACACATAAGCGTGCCCACTCTTTGATGTCTTTATTCATCCTTAGCCAGCAGAATCTCTAGGCAATCAGTTTAGACGTAGCACGAACTCCAGGAATAGAGAGATTGTGCAATGTGTCAAAGGTGATTCGTCGATAACTCTTGGAGACAATTGGACGGTCTGTACCAGTAGAAGGAACACAAATTACAGTTTTCCTACCCTTTCCAATCGTCTTTGTTTGAAATTTGAGCGTCGTTGTGGATAACACGTGATGAAATCGAGCTAGTTCAACAAGGTCGATGCCTTGAATACGATTCAAGGCATGTATTCGTGATATGGCGTCGGTAGCTGCGTTGTTAACTCCGGATATATGTCGTATATCAGTAGAGAACTAGGAAATTTAGTCTAGATGATGCGGAGAGTAATTATCTGAAGATGACTTCATAGAAAACATCAGCGGCTTATGGTCGTTGAACGTTGTAAATTCCCGGCCTTCGATAGAATGTTGAAAATGTCGTACAGCACAGTACATGGCTAACAGTTTACGTCTAAAAGTGCCGTATCTCGATTCGGCATCGTTTAGTTGTCTTGAGAAGAATGCTAAAGGTTGCCAAGCTTGGTCAGTCCATTGTTGCAGAACTGCGCCGATGGCTGAGTCAGATGCGTCAACCACGATGCTGACAGGAGCTTCGGTATTGTGGTGTGCCAGCATAGTCGCATTGGCTATTGCTTCTTTAGTCGCAGTAAAAGATTTCTTTGACTCTGCATCCTTTGTGACCACTTGTTTGTTCTCACGAAGCTGATACGTTAGTGGTTTCATGATAGATGCACAGTTCGGCATAAACCGTCTGTAAAAACTTACTAATCCATTGAAAGCTCGCAACTGCTTGATAGTGGTTGGTTCCGGGTACTACAGAATAGCCGCCACCTTGTGTTTTTGAGGTTGTATACCATTAGCATCAATTGTATGCCCCTGGAAGTCAAGAGATTTTGTTCTAATTTGGCATTTCTGTATATTTATGGTTGCTCCATATTGTTGTAGTTTGCTAAAGACTGTGTCCAAATGTTTCATGTGTTGCCTCATCTGGGCTTACTATCAAGCAATCGTCGACGTATGCATGGACATAGTCAAGCCCGCGGAACACGTCATCGATGAAAAGTTGAAATGTTTGTGCTGCATTTCTCAACCTGGGAGGCATTCAAAGGAATTCGTAAAGACCAAAAGGGATTACAATAGCGGTTTTGGGTATGCCGTTTTCAGACATCGGTATTTGTTGTACGCCTTTACCAAGTCGATTTTCGAAAATATTGTCATCCCGTTCAGGGTGGCCGTTAAATCGTGGATGTGCGGTAACGGGTAACGATCAGGCGTAGTTTGGGCGTTGAGACGTCGGTGATCACCAGTGGGACGCCAGTCATTGGTATCTTTCTTCGGGACCATATGTAATGGAGATGCCCTTGGGCTACTGGAAGGGCGGATTATTCCCAAGTCAATCATATGATCGAATTCGTTTTCTGCAATCCTTAGTTTTTCGGGTACGAGTCGGCGTGCTTTGGAGAAAACAGGTTGACCTGTATTCGTGATGTGATGTGTAACATTGGAAGTTACACATATTAATGTTGATGTTGCCTTATTCAGATCTGGATACTTGTCAAGTATCGGCTGAAAATAAGGGTTAATTAAATGTTTAAAACGAAGAGGACATAAGCTACAACCTGTAGCCGCGGTTCCACGAACGTATAATAAATAAATAAATAAAGTTTTTATTCTCAAGTATCATTGTGTTCATGAGAGCATGCCAGTTTACAGTCATGATCTGAATGATATAAGTTTACATACATACAAGTATTTCGACGAAGTGATAGTGTCAGGACTTTCCTAAGTATAAAGACATGCACTGAGAGCCAAACCAATTGCAACAAATTTCACAGTATTAGGACACCAATAATATGTGTTGTAGCATGGTGCATATATGACAAAGTACCGCGCGCTCCTTGACCAATGCGTTACAGTTCCAAAAAATGGCTAAGGGTTAGCAGATTGGACCACTGTGCATGTTCAGACGCGAGATAAGACCAAGGGTACTTGCAGCTTAGGTGTTAAGAAGAAGGCAATAGTTTTGTGCCAGTAGGTCCCATACTTGTCTTGCACATAATTTTCTACAACCAGAGGAAAGACAAAAGAAGGGAGAACACAAAACAACAGCACTGGTATTCCGGGGTTAACAAAACCAATAGGCAGGATTAGTAATTATACTTCCAACATACCACTTATGCTTATAGGCTGATTAAAATGGAAGAATACTATCATATGACCAAGACAGGTGAGTGGTGCTCACACATTCAGAGTCCCTATTATTTCGCTAGTGGAGTAGGAAACAATAGTTGGTGTGAACATTTTTAACGAGATTTCAGAAGAGATGAAGTTACTAACATGCCGTACAAATACAGGAAGTGAATCTGTTTCCCGAATGGCTTGAGACAAATGGTTCCAAATTCTCGAGAATTTATTTGTAAAATAATTCATATAAAGAGCGGATTTAGATTGCGATATTTTTATTTTCTAGGCTGAATTGCGTAAGTTATAGCAAGAGGGTTCCTCGAGCTGAATTGTATTAGGCAATGAGAACGCTAATTTGTTTAATATTTTATAAAAGAAGATTAGGTTTAATTTTAGCCGTCGCCTCCATAAGATATCTAGTCCTAACTTAGTGCATCTAGTTTTATAGTCTAGAGTACGATCAGCCTCAAGAATACGAAGAGTAAAGCGATGTTGCACAGACTCCAGTCTGAGTTTACCCCTAATGGAAACACTACTGAGAATAAAGGTGCAGTATTCTAGTAAAGCTCTAACACAAACTTTATATAGCAGAATACGAGAATAGTTACTACAAAAGTTACGTAGTATACAACCCAGTAGTCGATGTGACTTAGATGTCTGCATATTGACCTGTTCTGTAAATGACAAGTTATAAGAGTACCTTAGTCCTAAGTCAACTACTGACTGAAGCCTAGATAACTTACTGCCGTTTATGGAGAGATCAAAATTGAGATACTTATCCCCAAAACATATCCAACCACACTTAGAAGCATTAAGATCCAACTTCCATTTTGAGCACCATACTGCGACCTTGTTGAGCTCGACAGTGACTCCAATGAATTTGTGTGCAAATTCGTGGTGGAGGAATGAGTACATTATTTTGAGATCATCTGCGCATAGAAAGGGTCTACCCATGTTGGAGCATTTGTATATATCGGTTATGTAAGCTATAAAGAGCAATGGGCCTAAGACACTTCCTTGTATAACACCACTTGTAACCGGTTCGGCCTTCGAAAGAGTGGAATTAATTTTAACTATTTGATGTCTATTACTGAGGAAAGAGTTGAACCATGCAAGTAATGGATTCCTAATCCCATAAGAGGAGAGTTTGCCTACAAGAAGCTTGTGGTTAACCATATTAAAGGCTTTAGATATGTCTAAGTACAATACTAATACCAAGTGCTCAAGGCTTCGTTTAGTAAAGAGTAAATTAAAGAATTCAAAGTGACAAGTCATACAGGACCTAGTTTGAGGAAACCATGTTGGGAATTAAAGATTAGTTTTTCGGAGAGTAAATAATTAGACATTTGATCGCATACTATTGTTTCCATTATTCTAGAGATAACTGGGGTGATATTTATTGGCCTGTAGTTATGCAGGTTTGTCCTATCACCTGACTTAAATTGAGGGCATATGTATGAGGTTTTCCATCGATTAGGGTAAGATCCTGTTGTTAATGAAAGGTCAGATAGTTTCAATAGGATTAATGGTAAATTGGGTCTTTCGAGTTTGAAGTAAGTGGATGCCATGCCATCTACTCCATAGCTACTTGACGTCCTAAGTAAGTTTATGGATTAACATATATTTGCTTAAATGAAGGTAACGGATTCCATATGGCTTGTAGCTAAGTTGATAATGTCTACCTCATTTTCTTCCAAGGGTATACCTCTGTTATCGAAGAAATCACTGAACAGGTTGGTTATGATATTATGGTCGGTAATCATTAATCCATCTCGCAATATGCAGGGAATGTCACTATTCTGCTAAGGTTTGAGGAATTTTTTAAACAGCCATACGATGTTTTGTACCTTGGAGCTACTATTCATTGCTGATAATTCTTCGTTAATCGCCTTTAACCTGCAGACTTCTTTTAGTTGATTGAATGTCATGGTAATTTCCATAAGTGCTGAAAAGTCATTTGACTTAAGATAACTCTTCTGTAGACGTCTTAGCTTCTTAAGGTAACGAAGTGGTATATACAAATCATTTGAATTAATTATATGGTTTAGTTTGATAGGTGCAATCGTATCTAAACATGAGTTATTAATTTTAGAAAAAATATCTAGTGCATCTGTAAGACTACTAGATAAGAAAAAACTGTCCAAGTCAGAGCAACTTAGAAGAGAGTGCAGAAGATTCCAGTCCATATTTTTATTATCTCGATATCGTCTAATATTTTGTAATTTATGAATATTGGAGTGACTAAAATCAAAAGGAAGAGCGCATAGAACCATTTTGTGGTCACTGTTTTCGAGCTCTTTGCTAACTTGGAGTGACAGAGGAGTGACATCATGACAGAAAACTAGGTCAAGAATGTTATGATATCTAGTGGGAGTGTGTACACACCGTCCAATAGTGCATGTGTAATGTAGCAAGAAGGTTTTTTTTTATCGTATGACAGTCCTCTGCCAACATTCCAGTCTATCCTAGGAAGGTTAAAGTCTCCCTCAATGACTTTCTTATTATAAGTTAGAGCAGAGGTATGTATAAAAGCATTAATAATGTTATTATCTACAGTAGTCGAGGTGTTAGATGTTCTGTATATACAACTAAAGAGTAAACTATGGTTCAGGGTATAGACTGATATCCAGACAGACTCTGGTACCTTACCGAGTATTTCGTCATAGATTTTATTAGATGACAAACAAACACTTACGTATATTAGACAACCACCACCACGTTTATATTCTCTATTGCCGCGATATAAGATATAGTTCTGAATGGCTAATTCTGAGTCAGTAATTGAAGAGGGACACCATGTTTCTGTGAAAAATATTAAAGAAGGTTTAGCTAATAAAGCTATAGTTCTTAGGGTCGATATTTTATTAAGAAGTGAGCGGGCATTAATTACTAAAAAGTTTAGAAATGAAGAGTGAATTGTGAAGAATCGAATAAGATCGTTATCTAGGTCGTTCGTGTTTCGTATAACTAGATGTTGGTAATTACTTAAAACGCTTTTGTTAACTGGATGTGAAATGGAAGCAACGTTTTTCCTTAGTGTTGATATGAGTCGTGATTTGCGGCATTCACGATTGGCACGGATTGTTGGTTCAAGATGGGTGGTAGAGGTAGTGGATGAAAGTGAAAAGGGTTGTAAAGTTTAGAATGAGGATGCGCTAAAAAGGATATAAGTGAACATGTGTGACTTTTAGTTCACAATAGTTGAACAGTATGTCATGAGTTCTAGACATGTAGTCATGAGCAGAAACGTTTGCTATAGGGAACTGTCTCGGTATCAAATTTTCAAGTCTATATGGCCATCTATATTGGTGATAGAGATAATCTCCATGGTTGTGGTGATTCATACCACTATTTGGTTGGGGTAATGGTGGTCTAAGTGGCAAAGGGTGACTTCTGCGTAAAGGATTGTCTTTCTGGGACATTAGTATTTGGTACTCTGATGCAGTCGGGTGTGTCGCCCTATAACTTTTAGAGTAATCATGAGAATTAACGTGAGGGTAGGAGAGAAATCGTTTGCTGCCACACTGAGTATTAACTTTTAGTTTAGGTAGTTGAGATTTAGTCTGCATAGGTTTACGGGGTTTGTTGTTGATTTTGTTGTCTAATTTGTTAAGGTTACGACTGTTCTTAGGCTTGTTTGTACTGATAGTTTGAGGTGCGTTGTCTGATGTTAAGGGGAAGAATCTATTCCTAGTGGGTAGGTATTTGTAACTATCGTCAAACCTATGTTTGAGTTCCTTTTTCAGTTTTTACAGTGCGGAAATATCTTGCAGTGCATGACATTTTCTCGTGTGTCACATTAGTTGGAGAGATATTCGTGCCCAATAGGGGAGTGATGTCTAAATCTACAGGGTCGGTAGCAATTTCTGTTGCTAGTGACGTAGTCTGTGCGCTTATGTCGAGTGAAGTAATCGGTCCATTTGAACTATGTGGTCCCCCATGTTTTAGTTTAGTCGGCGGGGCTGATGGCTCGAATGGCATGTCGCCTTCACCACAGTCTACTGTAGGACTGGCTTTGCTGAGGCTGTTCTGGTTTATTAGTTCACGTTTGAGTTCCTTTAGATTAGGAGCTGTGGCGTTGTACCTGTTACGAGCTTTGTGTTGTAGTGGTGTTTTATCAGCAACTATTAGTACATTCTTGTACTCACTCCTGGTCCTTACACGATTCACTGACTTGACAAATTCCATGGAATCCTATGTAGACTTAAAATAAAACAAGACTGGACAGCTACTTTGCCAGTCTTTTTTCCTCAGTCTCTTGCATTCGCATGGCACTTGGGGCATGCCGGAAGCTTTTAAGAGAGTTATCTTTACCTTATTAATAGGGGAGTTGTCAGGAATGTTGTAAACTATGGTTTTATAAAGCGAGTTAATCCGCTTTACAACTTCAGTAGAGATGAAATCGATGAATAATTCAGCCTGTCGTACTTTTTCTACGTCGATGTCATTATGCTTACCAAAAAGGTATGATATCGGGGCTATTTCTTGTAAGACATACTCCATATTGACGAGTGTCAATTTAATGTTGTCAACTTCCATTTTGTAGGTGGCAATATCACTGTTCTGATCGGCAATGTTAACGACCGTCAGTTAGTTGCTGATTGGTGATAAATGCATTGTTGGCGGATATTTCAGAATGTGCAGGGGAAGGGCCATTAAGTATTGGTCGCTGTGAATGTGGTTGTGTATCTAATGGGTTAAGAGGAGTAAAACTAGTGGAGGGGATATCGCTCGGTTTACGAAGACTAGTATTAAGTTTAGAGCGTTTGGACTTAATGCGTGACATTTCGTTATTTTAGGATACTATAAGGTTGTGAATGGAGTTAGGTAATACTGCGGGAGTACTACTAAGGGTGTTATACATTGTAAAATGTGTAAGGTATGGCAAAATATACAAAATAGACAAGCCACATGGTAAAACGTTACCGTATTCGGAGTTCGCGCACTATGTTAACAAAAATGAAAGTAACTGGTGTTGCTGAGACTGTTGTACTCTAACTTGACACCACGGATTTAACAAGACGAAACAATCACTAACAACCGGGAACTGGCAGAGGACGGCTGTTTCATTCTAGTTCAAAGCTTTACAGCAGTGTGAGTTTACGGCCCAACTAGGGATCGAATTCAAACCGTATGGCTACACGGCCAGAAGAATGTATATTCCAACATCATTTAGGTTGACCAGTGGTTTAAGTTATATACCATACGAAAACCGTCTCTGAAAGTTATGTCTTTTTCCTCTTCAATAAAGAAGAGTAACAGGTGACCTTCCTAAACGTACGGTATATTCTAGGACACAGGTAACTTGAAGAGGAAAATCGCCCCTCAAAATTTTTGACGAACAGTAAGAAAACTGCCTACATCTAAAAAGCAACTTTATTCTTACAAAATAAAATGTCCTACGCAAAACACTTTGCCAGTATTCACATCAACTTCTCCATCTGTATAGAACTTCAAAATGTATTAGTGTCGTTTGTCACAATTTTGTCCATTATACCCCCCACTTTTTTTTCTACTTGTATACACAGCCTCTTCACCCCATCAGGCAATCTGATACTTGTCGCCTTATTGCTCCTAGTCATTAAAAACATCCCCAGTCCAGCTACACAAAAGTACTGTGCATGAAAGTAATAATTACAAATCAAAAATTTAAAATAAAGAAGTCAATAAGATTAGGCAGTCTGTGGGGCGACAAAACGCTATTAACACCTCTTCAAACCGACCGAAAACCGCTCTCAAAGTATCAAGACACAGTGGAAAGGAAGTCATTTAGTTTGTGCTTGCTCATCATACATACATCTGATTATTGATTCGTCATTAGATTGAGTGAGTGTAGATGAAATGAAAGGGCCACACTACTAGGCAGTTACTATTAAAATCAAACAGTTCGAACCATTTCCTATTTACGTTTAATGTGAATGGTTAAGTTTTGTTTTTAAATATTTTTGTTTTTACTTACCAAGTGCAAGTTTCATGAACTGTCGAAAATGGTATATGTTTTCGTACTTTGGCCTTGAGGTCAAATGCAGAATATATTTCAGCCCCATCCGTTTTCTACAGCTATTGGGACGTTAACAGGTAGATCGACGATTTTTCTTAATCAATACAACGTTTTCAAGAAAGAGCGACTGATAGCGGCCAGCCATCAGAAGATTGGGCTCTTATTTTAGAAATCTGCGATTCTGTAAACGAAACAGACGATGGGTGAGTACTTGAACATGATATGTTTTTAAAAATGTAGTCCTAAGGAGGCGATTAGGGCAATAAAAAAGCGATTGGTTACTTCCGCTGGAAAGGACAACATTTCAATATGGTACACGCTAACACTTCTTGAAACACTAGTGAAAAATTGTGGAAAAAGATTTCACAGTCACGTTGCCAATAAAGAGTTTTTACATACATTTTTGAAACTTCTTTCCCCAAAAAATGACCCGCCGCAGCACCTTCAAGCGAAGGTTCTGTATATGCTCAAGGTAATTTAGTGTTTTACCGCTGATGTTTTTCATAGTGTTGGATAACAAGTAACTGGGATGTTGTTGGCAAACGGGATTTGGAAAAGGTATATGCCTCACTCTTGCAAAAAGGTGTGCAATTTCCAACGGTCGCACCAGTTGACTGCTATGTAGCAAAGCCATCAAAATGTTTAACTGTAGGTGTAACTTATCATATAATGCTTTTTGTACCTTAATAAATCTGATAATTTTAATAAAATTTGCCTAGGTAAGTGCACCTGTCAAAAAACCATTCGGTTGCTTCGAGAAATGAGCAGTAAAAAGGCCATCCATTTACAGTGGTTTGCTGACTGTATTTCACAGGTAGGACTGTAGAACAAGTACCGGACCACAAGAAAGCAAATTGTAGTTTCAAGTTTATTGCAAGTGGATTAGTTTTGTATGTCTATTTTTTGTAGGCTAACTAATTCAAGTAAAGTGTTGATTAGCTACTTTCAGTAGAATCAGTTACTTTTCAAGACCCATTTATACAACTGACATAGTCATCTTCAGGTGGATATGTGCACAAAACCAAGGTAATGCCATATTTTTGTATCGTGTCCCGATCTAGTATTTAGGTTTGTGCTGATTATTCTGATTAATGAGATTGTAATCAGACAGGAAGTACAACTAACGTCGAAATATCTACACTTAACAAATACGTTTACTATGTCGTTCTCGCATAGCACTTTGTGGATCCTACGACATAAGTTCATATAAATTACATCAATGTAATATGGTCCGGGTTGGAAAACCGTTTTTACAAGTATTGAGTCAAGAAACAGTTTGTTTCATAATCTGTTTTCTAGTTGATTAAATTAGGTGTACATGAACAACGAATCATAATTGTCGAACTTTTACACTTCTACATATTTATCGGTTGTAGTAGGTGATTTTAAGTTGGTTATCAGTAAAAACGAATATTTCTGTCCAAAAGTTAGCTGGAAAAAAGCGTAAGACAGCTGTTTTATAAAAAGTCAAATTTGTCAGCCGCCGTAAGCACCGTTAACTGTATGTTGTATATTATCCCAAGACTCAGGTTTTAGGGCGAGGTAAATACCTTTAAATCAATTAGTTCGAATCTGTTGGTTCATGTTTACAATTCCTATTAATTCCACTGCTTTTGACTAAGTATTTCAGTACAGTAATTCAAAGTTTTTTTATAAATTATTTTAGTCAGGCGATAATATGGTCATACCGAAAACTAGTGTAACGCGTCCACGGATCGGATTACAGGAACATGATACATTTGTTGCACGTCCTGTAGTAGTTAAAAGTTCTGGAACAGGTAATCAATTTAGCTTTCTTCAATATGATGTTTACACGAATGATTGGATTAATTTAATTTATGATCTCTGTTACAAATTGGTATCAGTCAAAGAAATTTTGAAAATTGAAACACTTTGTATATTAGATCTAATTGAGATTAAAAATGCCCAACAATAGAATGTCACAATTGATAAAATCGTTGTTTTTTGACACAACCATTTCTAAACACAACTATGAACTCAAGGTCTGGCAGTTATTACCTCTGATTCTCAGTTTTTTTCGTGATATAGTGTTATGGTTATTTCCACCATTGGTAAACGAGTTTACTCTAAATGATAGTTATTGACTTAGTATATTTATATTTAGTGCATTTTAAATTACATTGCGAAAATGATTGTAATACTAAACTCGGGCTGTCGACCAGTAGGATAAACTGTTTAATACGATTGTTCAAATCGCATACTATTATGAATATAAATAAGAAATAATTAGACTTGAACTTTTTAAGTTAATATTTTGAAGTGTTGATAATTATTGAGGATACGTTGATGTGTACTATGCACATATCCCTACCAAAATACGCAACTACAATTACTTTTTTTTGTCCAACGTATGTTTAGAATCGGACGTTTGCTTACATAATCATTTAGCTGTGAATTCGTCAAGTTCAAATATATTACATCCATGTTCTGTCTGTCATTCCATACATGAATCAAATATTCAACCATTAGCATGTCATAATCTTCATTCAAGACCAAGTACTCATTCTTACTACTCTTCTGCATCTGCGTATAATCGTCAAGCACGTAATATACATTTTGATCGTACTGTACAAAGCAGACCTTCACAAAATAATGTGGCACCGAATGATTGTACTGTAATGGTTGTTAATTCTGGTAAGTTTTCACAGTTCTATGAAATAATTTTAAATAGTAACATTTCATTTATTTTGACACATTGAAATCTTAAATCATCTAATATCCTTTCATATATTGTAAATTTAAAGATCAGTTAAGAACTACATATCGTAATGACTATTTCAGGTGATGGTATTAATTACCCGATTATGCTTGAAGCCGTGAAATATGATATTACTTCATAAAGTCAGCGACTTGGATTGAGCGATTGTGGCATACAATGAATACTTGGTTGGAGTTATGATAACTGCTATCAGTGGTTGCTGACGTTAAGTGATATGGTTTAATCTGTGTTACAATGAGACGGATGGATTCATTCTCCTCAATTCTGATTCTTGAGTTCCATATATGCTTTTCGGACCATATTCTACAATATACAGCGTATTTATTTATCACTGATAATATTAACTGAACCCATTTTCTATGCACTGGTCTGTATTATAGCATAATTTGATTAGAGTAAGTAAAATAACTGAGTGCATACACCACTTCATTTATTTTGGGAGTGTTATCAGCTGTAATAGATAGGTTGGTGTCTGACGAAATCTTGACCTTTACTAATTTGTTTCATTGTCGATGTAGGCAAAATATTCATCCACTAACCAAATGCAAGGTGTTCAGCACAGTAATTTACACTATATTACTCTATGACTGTGAAACGTAAGCTCTGAAAATAGATGTCTTTATGTAGACTGAAGGTTTTTGATTATGAAAACGTGGGCGCATAGTAACAAGTGTATACAGCATATCAGTTGGTGAAATGTTAAATGTTTACTAAGTGATATGTTTGAGAGATATATTATATATGGCCAATAACCATAGACCTCGTTGCACTATTTTGCGTGATGTAGGATAGGTTGGATGGAAATTGGGTATGACGAAGTAAAGCGTTCACCATGTATTTGCACTAAAATACACGGTGATAAGTTATTGTGCTATAAATAATGAGTTACTAATGTATTACATGTGAATGGTACATGATGTTGTTTATAATAACTTTTAATAATAACATTAGTAATATAAACAAGCAGGTCTAATTTGCATCCTACATGACGTATGTAGATAATTAATAATAGTAGTAATAGTAGAAGCATAAATAATAATAATATTAATAATAATAACTATTCAGGATTTACTTTTATGAAGGTGAATAACAACCGAGTACAAAATTATAGCTACGTAGTATATGGTGAACCAAAATACTGCCCAGTTAGACAGTGTCTCTCCGGTTTAAGTACGCCATAACAATCTAACATTTGTTAACTCGTCACAATGTGATACACTCAAGAGGAGAGACTATTTGTTAATTACCCGAGACATCAATTGCATCAATTGTTCATTATTTTAGGACAATAGGTTTTGTTTTATTAGTAGGTACTCGGCCAGCGTCTAAAGGAAGCGCTCTTACGGTGAAACGTGAAAAGTCCACATGATGGAAAATAAATGAAAATCACCATGAAAACAATCCTAGTGCGTTCATCTACAATCACCTCAACTAGAGCGTGAAAATTTTGTAATTGTTTATACTTGTGTTGTAATGATATTAATAGTCCTAATTCTGACTGCGATTGGCCGATAATTTGTTTATCGTATTCGCGCTTTGTATGTATGTATTCTAGACCTGCGCAGAAGGTAGCCATAAGTTCTTTATAGTATTGTTAAGTCGATGAGAATAGAGATAGGTATGGTTAATTATTTGTATATTAGTATTTGATTATAGCTTAAATTTTACAATCAGTTCTTATTATTTAACGTTAAGGAGTCGATAGACATGGCATTAGTTTATAATCAATCAATATCCAACAGGGGGTCAATCGCTACCCACATTATTCAATGATATGACAATACTTACTACTTTGTGATAAAACGATATAAACATCTGATTTATATTGTAAGTCTATTACTGACCGAATAGCTATCAAGCTGACTGTTAATGGTTTATTCCCATAGAGAATATCAGTTTCTCCTTGCTGAAGAGTACTCACAAACACGAAATGTAGATTGAAGATTTCCTGTAAACTTCCACCCGTCAGTTTATCGTTTTTTAAGTTGCGGTGGCTTGTGGAGATTGTGTTTATATTCTACACAAATACTTTTGAAAATCCCGGACTGACATACAACTGTATCGTTGTAATATGAAATTTTTGAGTGCCAGTGGGTTCTTACAACTCAATAGCCGATCGAATTCAAAGCCATCAGACCTTGTAATGAGGGCCTAACCACCAGTATCACACAGTCAGTATCCGATAAATGATCATTGTGCTATATTGCAAACTGAATCAAGTGGTACTCCTAATGTTAAGCTCCAGCCTAGTGACACTGACGGTTAAATATTTGTCGTTGAGCCCGTAAGTTCTGTTTTTGATAAGTTGGGAAGGTCGCAGGGTAGTCATAATTGAACTAGATAACTGTTTAGTTCTTCCTTGTTTTAGATCATTTTTAATGGAAATTTATCTATCTTTAATATGAATACCAAGTTTATTATATCTGCAATATGTTTGTTTTTTTATTTCTTTAGATAACCAACCGTCTTCATCACTACATCGTTGTCCACCACATCACCAACATCAGTTACAAACTTATTATTTGCCTTCGTCAAATATTACTTCTCAACCGACCAGTACTAATCATGTATCATCGACGATTACAAATGATGATGAAATGGAATTTGATGAAGAAGGTACAGTACGTCGTTTGAATGCTACACAACGTATGAAATTAACAGAAGATTTAACAGTTGTCGAAACAAATATTAATGTTTTAAATGATTTGTTGGCTGAATTAAGACCAGATACTGTATCTGCAGATGATTTAAATCTCCTTAGGGTAGGTTATTTTGTTTGTATGTGTAGGTTCGTCTTAGTGTAGACAAAATGTCCGACCGTTGTTTAGACGAGGGGTATACTATTCAGCAGTTTCCCATCATCTTTTATTTTATATGTGCAACATAGCATTTGAATGTAAAGTAAACATGTCGGTTACTAATTTTTAGCCATACGGATCTTTGAAACATTACACTTGTTTGTTGGGACCACCGATTAAGCAATGGTGAGGTTGGGTTCATGGTACTAGAGGAAGATAGCAAATCAGTTCACCAGGTTGTAGATCTACATTGACTGAGTCGGTTGAGACGAACATGATATGTCCAACCACCGCTTACCTTTGTTTGGGATGATGACTGACATAAACACAAGCAAGAAGTAAACCTGAAGCAGCCTAACTGAAACGGTCAACTTTTGATCGGACCCGAGTCAATGGACTCAGAGTACCTGTTCCGGGTTTACGCACTTGTCAGTTTCAATCTGAAGAAAGCCTTAGTAACGTGGCTCAGGTGCATTCACTCTTAGTGTTCCCTTATATCCTAAGCTTGGACATTTTCATAAAACATTTTTTAGACGAATTAGTTCTTTTTTCTTCGAATTACAATCTCATTGTCCAATATTTTTTGACTTATATTGATGGTACTATGATTCGCTACATTGGTATTCATCTTCCTATGCTAATAAGATGTATCAAGTTGAACCATCGCTCATCAAGTGAGTTTACCACAAACAAAGTAAATTGAAGCAAAAAGCTGACTGGTTTACGCAATCTTTAGAATTTATTTAGAAAGAAGTGAACACTTGATACGTACAACATTTGCATTGATGAACAAAAGTACTTTTACATGATGAAATGTTTTCGGTTGGAATGCCACTCAAAAAAAACAAAACAAAATGTGATACTAATCTCCATGAGAACAATTCAATTCAATTATGATAATAAGCACACTGATGATCTACTTAAATACTCCCTCATGGTTCCAGTGAAAAGTTGTGACTGATGGAGTTCAGACTAGCCAGAGGTGAGACATTTACTACAGATTGTGTTACATGGTGGTCTCGCTAGATGCAAAATTGATTGAAGTTGGAATCTTACCACTGTATACCGGTTCAATGATGCTCGTAGTTAAATATTCGCTCTGAGATCTGAAGGTCATTAGCCCGATTAGAGTTAAATCCGTAGGTACACACTACTACTGAGATGTTAGATTTAAGGTAAAATAGCCTTCAGACGCCAATACCTGGTTTCTAATCCTATCTAATTGAGGTCGACCTCTGACGATTATAAAATAAAAAACTATAACTTATCTGCAACTTATGTTTAAGTATTTTTTACACAATCGAGGCTAATAAGTTGTTGTTATCTGCGCTCCCCTTTAAATACTTGAACCAAGTTATGCTATTGAACACTGTGTTAACTACCAATTATATAAAGTGAAAATAAGCTGTTGCAAAAAGCAGGTCTACTATACAAGTGTAACATCTGAATAATGATACCTTAGTTTCTTTAAATTATCGTGCCAATGAATTATAACTCTGAGTAGCACATGACAATAGTTGAAAAAATTGTGAACCAGTTGGTGGCGATCTTTGGTAGATTCATTATCATTCATCCATGTGTTTCGCATTCCCATTGTTAGCAAATTGTGACGTAGTACAAGTTAGGTGAAAGTTTTGTAAATATTTCAACTTATAAATTGCTTCAAGATAAACTATCGAAAATTTTCGTCTAGAGTAGCCATAGCTACTGTTTCTCAACGAAATCGGAAATGAGATTGACGAATAGCATCAACGATAACTTGGGACAGTATTTATATTCGGCTACAAAATTAATTAAAGTTGTAAATACTAATAATTAGATTTTGAATCTGTAGATTAAGAATACCATACACTAATTGATCACTGAGTAAAGTTTCTGTGTTATCCATGTGTGATTCGGTAATACTAATTGAATTCTATCACTTCAATTGTGATATTTCCAGTAGTTGAAAGGATTTGACATCGTGTACACTACATTTTAACGTTACACAGTTATTGATAGTCAAAAAGTCAGCCACTGCGTATATGTAGCCTTATTAATGCTTAGTTTTCGAACAGGATTTAGACATTTTTCGACTGCCCGTAAAGTGTAATCACTACGGTTAATTGTGATTGATCTAAGAAATTTCATAGAATCAACGAGTTAATCACCATCACGATTTTACTGTTCATTCACTAATTACAAGATTGTAAAAGTAGATGAATACTATAACAAATGATATAGAAATCTGGCATAATTAAGGAATTCACCGAAGTTTTCTACATTGATTACTATTTAAAAATGAAGCGAACATTGGTGTAATTATTTCCATATTGACGAGTTTATAGCATCTGCATCCTCTAACCTCTATAAATAAGTAAATAGTTTTTAAGGTATCTTACATTGTTTATAAATGGAGTTTATTATTAGAATTATGCGTAAAGAGTTAGGGTTGAGTTTAGGCGTGAAGATTTAGATTGGTGTTTAGAATTATGATTAGGTTCTGATATTAGAATTATAGATAGAATAAGATGTGGTTACATATTACGTACAATTTCATTAGCAATAAATTTATATGTTTTTAGTTGATTGAATATATCACAGATTGATGTTGGCAGGGTACTATTAAAAACCAGGAAGCATTGAATAGTTATTTCATTCTAGTATGGAACACCTCAAATTCCGTTTTATAATTTCTAGTTTGTACCATCAAAAATAGATTTTCCGTCATAAATTTAATGTTACTAAGTAGTATATAAATGCCTTAAAATCACCGGTTTATAATTGACAAATTTCATGTTTTATATGTCGTTAATGACAAACTATTTACGTTATTTAAGAATCAGTTGAATTTGTTTTTAAATTGTACTATTATTCACTAACTTCTAGATTATATCTAGCTGATGAGTACTGACTAACCACTATAATTTCCTACCATATAACACTAATGATATTACAATCACTGGAATAGTTTAAAGTTGTTCAGTTGACTGTGCATTGAATTCAGTGAATCAAGTGTATTCTTCGAATGACAACTTGAAGATGACTCAATTTATGTCATTCTTCATATCATATTGTGTCTTATTTAAATACTAATAAGTCACTTTGTTATTATTATCATTTCTAGCAATAATAATTATCTGTTAATCGTCTACTATATAAGTTTGTATGTCAATATACATAGTTACTCAAAGTTAAAGGCAAGATTTGTTTAAGTAATATATTGGATTAGTGACCTAATTAGTTGTTCATACCATTATACATGTTGATTATTTCGTTTCTTTTCTATTGTTTACTATTTTTTTTTAATTGAAAACTTATTTCCTAGTATATTAGGTCTTAATGACATGTTAACTTAAATGAACTTTAAGTAGAATGAAAATAACAATGAATAATTAAAGTCCAGTTTAACTACTGTTTAAATTGACCATTCCAGGTATGCAGACGAGTTAATCAGAGTCATTAATTTTCCCACCTACTTTTAATCATTTAGACAACTGGTTATAAATCATGAATTTTAAAAATATCTGTGCGACAGCACACATACTAACCTATGTGACTAAATAGCTGACAATCTGTAGAATAAGTGTAGCCACTCAAGTGTACACAACGTCTCGATAGTATTAGTACGGATATCGTTAAGTGGATTCACAATGTCACTTATGTGCTACGATACGTTGTTTGTAACAGAATCTTTATAGGCATTTGTTTAAGTGTTAGTCATTAGTATACATTCCATTTGAACTATTTTCTAAATGATTGCCACAGGCGTTCGGATTTTCACATTTTGTCCTATTCGTACTGTGAAAACAATTATAATACACTTTTCAATATATCAGTATACATTCCTCAACAATAATGATACAACTTTACTTTAGTTACTTTAATCATGTTCACTAATGCTGTTGAACCAGATGCTGAGTTTCCTAAAACTTAATACACCGAAATCAGGATCATCTACGATAAAATTAATCTGAAACCATCAAGAGACGTACCGATGCTTATGCCAGAAACTGTGGCATCCAGTAGTCTATTGCAATCTCATTCCAATACTTCTTCATAATAATTTACTGTATGCAAATTAGGTACATAGGTGTCTATATTCAAATAGAAGAAAAGTTTAAGTAAAGATGGATTGTGACTGGCAAGTGGAATCGATGATGCATGCTTCGTTTTATTTAGCACTCTTCGACTGAATTTCCTTGCCACATCTCATTATTTATGTCCACACCTTGACTAGAACTTCTGAACAA
Source organism: Schistosoma mekongi (assembly GCA_034768735.1). Lineage (NCBI taxonomy): Eukaryota > Metazoa > Platyhelminthes > Trematoda > Strigeidida > Schistosomatidae > Schistosoma > Schistosoma mekongi. Next base: position 23,607,712 of record CM068310.1, on the reverse strand, counting down.
CGTTACAAGAAAAATCTAAGCACATTCTTATCATAAACCGAAAAGTGTGTTAAAAATAAGCATTCTGAGTTCGAATTGCCACTTTGTAATAGCCAACTAGTCTCTTATTAGTTTTTTTCCATACGTTAACGTTACGTTATGCCCGTTACTCCTCGCTGAGGAGCATAGGCCGCTCACCAGTGTTCTCCATTTAACTCTGTCCTGAGCAATCCTTTCCAGTTGTTTCCAGTTGCTGCTCATCCTTTTAATGTCTGCTTCCAATTCTCGACGCAGCGTGTTCTTTGGCCTTCCTCTTTTCCGTTTCCCAGCAGGATTCCATGTTAATGCTTGTCTTGTGATGCAGTCTGATGGTTTGCGTAGTGTATGTCCTATCCATTTCCACCGTCTTTTCCTAGTTTCCTCTTCGGCTGGAAGTTGGTTTGTCCTCTCCCATAGTAAGTTGTTGCTGATGGTTTCCGGCCAACGGACATTCAGTATTTTTCGTAGGCAGTTGTTTTTTTCATACACCATAAGTAAATTCTGCGTCGTTAGTTCAAATGTAGTTGCATCTGATTGTTTTTATTGGTAATGTAAATAATTCCCTACGTTTGTTGAAAGCAATCAAGGGTTATTTGCATAAAGCATTACAGTTATCGAAAGTAAAAAATACAAAAACATATAAGTACGCATTTGTTGTCATTATAATTACTTTTCAACACATGTTAAGCAGTTTGGATAATTAAAAGGAAGCCATTCAGAACCTAGTTATCGTTCTATTTTGTTCTCTTCGGTGAAACCTATCTACAGTCCTAAGGGAACCAAAGTTCTTCGTAGGATTCGAATCGGCGTCATCTAACTTCACAGCCTGTGATAATTATCAACCGATCTGTTTGAGCCACAAATGACTTTCCTCTGAACTGAGATATATACTTTTGATGCTTCTTTAGTTCTTTAGTGTGGTATAATCACTATTTTAAGTGACTGGGCACCACGTCCACTGTTTTAAGTGGTTGGGGGGGGGTAATTGGCTAAACGATATGCGTATACCTTGTTAACGTGTCCAAACCTTAATCAAACAGCGTTGCTTGTTGACTGCCTACCAAACATCTCAGATAAAACCATAACGCTTACAATATAAAATCATGTAGACTAGTAACTTCCACGCTGAAACTTAGTCAACAGAATCCACTTAGCACATATTAACTGGACATTGGTCGCTACTGGTCAGGGACTAAAGAATTGCAGTCTTTCCAATGGGACTTGTAATATACCTTCACTTACATAACTTTTTACTCTGACATTAACTGCTATAAGGATAAAAGAAAGTTAAAAGTTTAATTCTGGTTCCAACCGATGATAATACGTTTTGAATTGTGTAAGTATTCATGCATCTTTTTCGGGTAGCCTTATACATTATCCATTCATTAAGAAAGTTTTGTTACACCTGATTTAATGTTATGTACACAGATACTGGAATTAGGCAGGCTTCTTGTATGAAACCTGTAGTTGAATGTCTTATTAGCAACCCCTTCGCAGGTGAATTCCAAGATTTTCAGGTTTTGTGGATGAGTTTAGCCATCATCACTTCCGAACTGGCGTCTGGTGATAAAATCCCTACTTTAATCACTTTGTGAAACAGCTTGAAGATCATCAGATTTTACAAATTGAAAGTTATACTCTAATCATTGGACTCATGTTTAGTGGGGTTGATGTTTAGGTGTTCTTCGCGAAACCTGGAAGCTCTTTATTTTGTCTTTAGCTGGGTTGTGCATGCTCATTGTGAATAAAAGAGTTTCGTACTAAGACGGAACAACTGTACAGTGCTACGTCATTGTTTTTGGTGATATGTAAATGGAATTAATCTATGAGGAACTTGAGCATGTCGTTTTTAGCTGTCTATAAATATTTTAACTGCTGTACACATCAAACCATCTTGTTGATCACTTAAACGACATCTTATATATGGGGATGATACAACTACTCTAGCACATACATTTGTGGCAATCAACTTTCGATCTTGTTATATTCGTCTTGTTTATATAAGAATTAATCAATCGAAGCTATCTCTGACAGCATTGAAACTTTAGTAGGACCGTATTATACAGTACTAGACATTGTATGCGTAGTTTTACCACACACATTCGGGAAACTTGCAATTTTAATTAACCGGTTAATCAATTTAAGTACAACATAGAACCTTGCATTTATTTACATCGCTCTATATTCCTACACTCTACTAATATAGGAGGATGAATACCAATGTATTAGAAATTATAGTAATATCAGTGATAGTAAAAATGAATTGGACATGTAGAATATAATTTGAGGAGATTGAAATTAGATTTAAAGCACAGGATAAAGGAGAGTACGACGCCTAATTGTGACTAAATCTGTGTTATATCACCACTTAGTGTTTTCGACTATTGCCTACAGTAGTTGTATGGACCACAATCAAGTTGTTAGAACTTGCCAAAATAGTTCAGACTAATAGTCACTAAATTCATAGACTGATGTCACATTTTGATTTATCCGCCCTACGGTTTATATTATCCTAATTCTCAGCCAGTGATTTTTTTTATTTATCTGATGACAGAAGCAATAAACCGTGTTCTGCTAAAGTTTACTAGCTTCAGTGGCTTAAATTCATCAGGGGTATAAACAACATCTCAAAATAAAAACATGAGAATAAACACTGTCTCCTAGTTTAAACTTCTCTAAGACTGTGTCAAGTGTAATGTATGTACTTTTTAGCATCTGTACTGTTAAAGAACTTTCAACTGCAACTAAAAGTTTATTAAACATTATCTCCATTATATTATAATTCTGATGTTCATCATAAATGAGGAATGACATCAAAGTTGTCTTGTTGTTTTATAATTTGTCGCTGTTTGTGTATACAATATGTATGAGACCACTCTTGATTTTATAAACATACTTCAACCAGTTGATTACAGTTTCTGAATCTACCGAATATAGACAAGGATGATGTATATAGTGAATATATAGCAATCGATCTAAATATGATCCAGTTTCCTGATATTGACGTTACAGTATATATATATATATATATATATATATAGATAGATAGATAGATAGATAGATGAATTCTATTTAAATATTACCTGACATATTGTTCCCTGTAATCGATTGACGTTTCTGAAGTATTCAGTTTGATAATACTTTTACTAATAACAAGTAATCTACTTGTTTTTTTTTCTTTAAAACTTCAATAGGAATTAAATTGTACTTGTCGGGCTATGCATCAACGTGTTATGGAATTTTTAAGTCAAGTATCCGATGAAGAAGTAACACCAAGTCTAATACAAGTTAATGATAATTTAACAAATGCTCTTTCACGGTTAGTCTATGCACATTAAAGGGCTTATTACCATAACTATTATTATTATTATTATTATTATTATTATTATTATTATTATTATTATTAATGTCTTATATTCCAACTTAATCAATAGAACTAGACCAATATTAAGAAAAAGATAAATTCTACAATCAGTTACCACTCTGTGGCCTTTTTATGTCACTGGAGATTTGAGTAGCTCAGATTATTAATCTGCAAGATATGGATATAGTCAAAATATTTGTAAATCTGAGAAAAAGTTTGTGAGTCCTAGTGGTAGCGTAACAGATGAAGTCAGTCTATTTACTGTTCAACTAGTAATCTAGGTCATCTTTTTTGGCGTCATAATGTGTCTAACTGTAAACGGTTAGATTTAAAACGTATTCATGTTAACAATTCTACTCTGTACTTGTGAAGCTTGATTTCTACGAGTAAGAATATTCAGTGATTCTCTGTGTATTTGTACGTATTGATGATCACTCAGTTTGTGTTTTCCATCTTGAAACACTGGCTTCGGTATCTTGGTCATGTTTTACGAATGTCATTCCAACGGCCTCTACGAATTCAGTAGGATGAGCGGAAGGGTAGTCTGCAAATAATTTATATAGGATTAAACTCTATCAGTTCATTACAATTAGTAAGCTGGGGTCAGTTTGTCTTCTGAACATTTGGGCTTACATGACTTCTCAAACTATTTATCACTCATTGTGGATTAAATTTGTCATATACTCAGGAAGTACTACTACGTTATTTCGTGTATTTTTCCTAACTTCTCTATTCTTTGGAGACCATCAAGAAGTAATTACCGTAAGATTTATACGTCAGACATGTATTTAGCGATGAATAGAAATGTTTGGAAGCAACATGACTGGTTGTAAATGTTTACGGATTAATTTGAATTGTAAAAATTGCTTTCAAGTCACAACTTTGTATATGTTTTACAGTACATGAATTTTGGTTGTTCAAAAAGCTGTTACTAACCGAATATCGTAAATTGATTTAGGTTAGAAATGTAAACCAATAGATACAGGTTCACTGATCTAACAGTTAACTGCTAATCTGAAAGCTTTACTGACTCAAATACGAATTCTGTAGTCCTGTACTTTGTAGAAATTACTGCCCACGGCTTTTTAATTTTTAATGATTGTGTTTTGTAACAGCTTTCTATTGGTTCACACATTTTGATCTTTCGTAAATTCACGATACTATATTATTATCATCTGTTGCGATTGGTGACAACTGTCACATATCCATCATAGTTGTACGCGTCTTTTGCCACTGCCAATGGAGTTTTAATCATTGTCTTCATGTGCTGGTGGCGTTTATATAATGAAAGTAATTCAGTAAAGTACGGCTATCTAGCACCTAAACATGATTAATGACCACAAAGTGTTTATATAGTTTAGTTGGAAAACCTTCATTCCAAACTGATGGAATACACGGGCTCCAGAGGGTTAAGTTACGAATGTGTGAAGTCACCCTGTCTACTCCAATCCAATGTGCTTTATGGACAAACTAACTTGGTTAAAATGTGATATATAAGATATGTTGACCAAAACTACTCTGACTTTTATTGTACAGAAATTGACTTCATGAACCTGATTATCACATGCACTTGCATAATAAATCTAGTGATTGTTTTCTTGACAGTTTTCAAAATAACACTTCACAGGGAGTTAACAGAGATGCATATCCTTTCCAATCATGTAGAAGTACATTACATTTCGATGGGCTGAATTGAATTGTATACTTGCGAATGCTCAAAACTTTCCAACCGATTAAAGACGATTTGTTATGCTTGTATATTTCTACACAACAATGAAATATAATTTTTAGATTCAATCTTAAATGATTCTGCTATCTGATAATATCTAATTTTTAAGGATAACCACTGGACAGCTATTTCGTCCTGGTGTAAAGATGATTAGTGGTGTTCATTTTAGATCTCACCAGAGATTAACCCTTAGGCTTTAAGTCTTTAAATCATTGCTTGTTGCTGTGGACACTATTGACAGACGTAGACTACTACTTTGTTGGTGTTTGCTTAATATTCATAATCACTTGTTAGAGACATTGGTGGTGATGTGACTCAAAATCGATCTGGATATATTAAGTCTCATTAGTCTTAGATACATACCATCTCTTCATTCCCTACTGTTGAATCATATCCTAGTTGTAATGTGGCAAATTAGGCTTAATGTACATATATGCGCCACACTCTTCTCTACTATTAACAACTTATTAATTTTGAAGCTTAAGATTTTCCCTTTTTCTTTGAATTGTTATATATGTATTGTATGTTAAGTGAATCGATTGTTAACTGACCATTGGCTTGTTCTCTTTTACAATTAAAGAAAGAATAATTCACAAGTCATTTTATTGCCTTTTTGTAATTGATTTATAGCAATACAATGCGTAGGATTCTCCTCTACCTCTCTCGATCTTAACTTGTCTTCTATGTTATTTACTTAAGTTTGTATACACTTTTAGTTATGCAATTATTAAACAATTCTTCTTGTTTTCTTTCCCTCATTACTATTTCTCACTCTTCCTACGTTTTTCATCTTCTTACGGGAAAATATCAACACTAACTCTCTGTTCCTCTTTCTGACACACAAATAAACGCATAAAGACACAGGTTCTTCTTCGATCATTTATATCGTAAATTATTTCATGTAAACCAGATAGATTTTAAACACTTGCCCAAATTTATTCCTTATAAAACAGAATCGATTGAACTACACTACTATTACTGCTACTACCACTACTACTGATAATAATAATGCAAGTATGAATACTACATACATCATATAATTATTATCATCTTGTTCATCCTATCTCCTTCTTGTATGCTAGTTTGAGTTATTGGTATATTGGTACACTGCAAATAAAGTATTTAACATTGGAAAAATTATATTCTCTGATTTGGAAGGTTTAATTGTTGAGCTTTCTTCATCATCCTGGATGACTTCATTGACGGAAACTTCTGATAGAAGGGAGCTAAGAGAATTTTTTAACAAGTAATTAGCAGTTTGTTTTGTCAGCTTCGAAATTGATTGATTATTGTAAATAAATGAGCAAAAATATGTCAGGACAAGTATCAACAACAACCAGTCAGATTCATGGTTGACAGAATAATCTGCTAGCCACTTCTTTACCATCTTAATGATATTGGTCAGTAACTTTTGTTGGTTTTACAAAAAATGGCGAAATGGGTTTCAATTGATATATTTTGTGATTATGTTGTTATATCGTATATATTTGCGTACAAAAGACGCCAAATCTTTAAAAATAAATCATACTGAAAAGCTGATAGTTTAGCTATGGGAAGCTCTTTCAGATCAGTAATCGTCGACATATTTGTAGCTAATCTGGAAACGGTAAAGTTAATACCCACAATAAATCAAATAATACTATACAGAAGGTTCATAGATGATACATTTATTATACGCGACGACATAGACTATGTGACAAAATTACTTGACACCATTAATGTAGCTCATCCCAACATCAAATACACAATGGAGTATGAAAAGAACAATATCTCCAAATTCATAGTTATAGGAATTTCACGAATAGATGATGAAACGTGCCAAAAATTTACATTACGGAAAGATGCGTGGAATGGACAATATCTCAATTTTCGTAGCTTTTGTTCACTTAACTATAAACGTGGTTAAGTCAAGTCACTGTACTATAGAGCTAGACGACTGTGCACTGTTGATAAACTGGAAGATAAAATTACAATCATAAAAGAATGTCATCGATAGAATGGATACTGAGAAATATAGCAACAGTTGTAATCAAGAATTCGAAGCCGAAAAGTACGACAAGTAAAAGATATTGATTCAATTAATGTTTAAAGGAGATCAAATAACCCAACAATCCAATCACAGACTAACATTGACTGTCAAACAAATATTCCCTGCTGCCAAACTATTGACACTAAACACGGTGTTTAATAAGTCAAGAAAAAATCAATAAATATCCGTTACATTTCACCTTCAATTTTATTTACCAGTTCACATGTACTCACAAAAGCAGGTAGATTGAAAGGATAGGAAGACGGGTCTTTTCACGATTTATTAAACATATCCCGAAGAACATATGTTCAAAGGGAGCGAACATTGTCACAAGTCCAATCACAAGTCATTTGACAAACATGGGATATGATACTAATAAAGCAAATGCTTTTAAAATTATCAATAAACAACAGAAAGTGGTTCTATTGAAATTTACTGAGATCGTTACAACTGGAAGGTTTAAATCTGATCTTTGTATTCAAAAGGAGTCAGTAGTGAATCTCCAGTTGCTCTGGTAGCATTGATTGATTGATGACCCAGTTTCCTCTTCCAACTATAGATAACAGGATATCGTTTTACTATTTGAGCAATCTAATGTAATCTGTCAAACATTTCAATTAACATAATCAACACCCATATTAATATTTTGGATTATCTAAAATCATTAGTATGTGTGTAGCTGATGAGATTGAATGCTACGAAACACCTATTGAATTGATTGTATTCCGTAAATGTTGTCGTCCTTGCACTGTTCAAATGTGTATTTTCATAAATTATGTTTTCGGAGTTTATCATTTGTTTACTTGTATCATTCCTGATGAAATAACAACAATACTGTTTCACATTATTGTCCAAACTGTCTAACTTGACAGTATCTGTTGACTTGATGGTTGAGCTTACCTAGAGTGACAAACCAATCGAGTTATAGTAATTAGAACATTCGTGTATTTAGGTTCTTTCAATTTGAAGAGATGGTCGGTCGCAGAGAGGAGTAAGTCTATAAATAAAGAACTTAAAGTTCGAGGGTGGCATCATACTACCCACCAAACTTAGGTGTGAAGTTACAAATGACCTAACTCACAGTAGCACATCACCGAATTTCATGAATTTTCGATTTCGATGGCATGGTTTCGTACGTACTGAGGTAACACTTCCAAAAATACCTCCAAGGACTATAAACAGTTATTCCTGAGACTCTTGAACAAAGATTTTGTGATGATTTGACCACTTTTGTTTTCCCGTACATCACTAAGAAGTCTTTCCCCACAACATGGACAATCGGGAAATGAAAATCATCTACTCACTTGTAACAATACTGAAGACTGATTAACTAACTCTTAACCGTTTATTAATCTTGATTTATCAGTCCTTAAACTTATAGACCAAGTTCTACGTTGTACCTGACTGACTTATCGACTTTGATGAGTAGGAAATTAATTTTTAGTAAGGACTCACTCAATAACCATATAACAGTTCAAATGTACTCTATCTCCATATTTTAAATTATCTTGTTAATTAGTTATTTCATTAGGATTCGTGGAGTGTTGTAGATTGAACAGATATATGTTCATCCCAGATTCTACGTTATCTACGAGTAACTTTATTTTCTCAGGAGTGTACACCAACGACAACAGTATTATACCCATTTAAAACCGGGAGACATTGAACATTGGTATTGTCTTAGTGCAAATGCTTTTTATAATTCACATCAGTGACCCCATGAAGTATCGAATCCAGGTTTTGTGGTGGTATATATTAATAACTTTAGTTAATTTACATCAGTAATCATCTATTTCCATTAGTGACAATTATTTTACTTTCAATATGTTTGCACTCCCATAGTTATAACTTTTCAGTTTGATCCATTGAAATTAATAATTAGTACCGCATTGTCTGTTTTTAACTTAGTGAGAGAGTGATGGGGGGTGGAGTTGAATGGCTAGAGACTTGAAATTTGACCCATTTACCAAAATCTCAAGAGTAAGCAAAATCTCACAACCTTAGTAAATGCCTTAGTACTATCTTCTCATGCTGCATTTCACACAGATATTTTTAAGATCGTTATTCTTTTTTTTCATATTTTCATTCCTCGTTAATTTATCGTTATCTTATTGGAAGTCATGTTAATTGGTCGAAGATAGTCGTTAGGAAACATTAGACTTAGATTTGGTGATATTTAGTACGATACAAGCATACATGTATTGTTGACGAAACTGTTGCTCCACAGTGGATTCGACCTCAGATCAATCGGTTTTGCAATCTAGAACCGCTACCATCTAACTGTTCGAGTCTTAATGTTGAGTTATTTAGACTAATGGTCACATTAAAATTTGAGCAACACTAAGGACTGGACAACTATGATACTACTCATTACTCATTGGTCATTCAATAATTGCACTTTAGGAGTTTAATTGTCAATAAGTGAATTATATCTCACTTTATATGATCTTTCTTGTGGTTATCTGTAGGTACGATCGTTTTGAACGTTATTATCAACGTGCAGTACAGAGTGCTGACAATATTCCCACTAGCAACCAACAGTTAAGTCTTGTATCAAGTTTGACTGCTAATCCTAGACAACAACTTTGTTTAACTGCTCCACCAGTAAGTCATGCTGATTTAAGATATCATCATTCAAATCCACAGCAACAATTAGCGATTACTGCCGGACCATCATCATTACGTCGCAAAGCTCAAAACCCATCTACATCAAACGGTGTTTTCAGACGAGTGAACGGTTTGCAACATAACCTTGATGAGTTGAGTAACAGAAGTATTACTACTGTTACTTCTACCAATCATACTAATAGTAATAAAGATGACGATGATGAAAGTCTTTTGGATGTTAGTGAAGGTCCCAGTGAAGTAAGTTACTCTCCATTTCTCAAATAATCCTATTTTAATCTGATTAACCCATTTCCCTTCTCTTTTGTAATGCTGTCATACAACGAAGCGTTTATTGCCTTTATCGTGAGATATATTTTTGCTACATTCAGGTGGCTGAGGTGTTGTTTGTGAAGTGAGAAAATCAAAAGCATGTACACAGCACTTAACCCTGGCTGATGGATATCGAGGATTCACTGATAGAAGTCAGAAAATCCTTACCCCTAACAAGTGGAATATATGAGATCCTGGATACTTAATTGACACGTAGTATAAAGAATTAATTTGATCATCGACTATCATGTGACTGCATCTCGTGTATCTGCCTTAGATAAAGATAGGAGAGGAGTCTTGAGAGAGCAACGTATTTCACCCAGATTTCTTGCTAGCTGGCGCTAACCAATAAGGAGCACCTGAAGTCTTTAGGGAACTGACGTTTTCTGCGGAATTTTCGGCTTCGTCACCTATCTGTATACGCTGCGTTACTTTGCCTTAAGTGGTGTGCTGTAAAATTGGGGTATTTACACGTTCATTAGCCATTTACATGTTTTTTCTAGTTACTAGTGTTTTGTCGAGATCTATATATGAAAACAGAAAGTGGTCGTCACTAGCCTCTAGTGACTCAACAATGTGTATCGTATGTTTAGATGCTTACATTTCAATAATCGCCACTACATAATTAGACAACTCTTTGAAATCTCATGAATGGCAAGATATAACCAATAGAGTTCAGTCATGTTAGATGTATGTAGCAGTTAACCATCAGTCATAATGAATAAAGTCAAGTGATTCATCACGAATTAACTGAGGCAATCAGTGTCAGCCATTGAACGTCAACTCAGTGATTTAAGAATAAGTGATAGGTTTGAAGACTGAAAGTGCTTATTGAGGAGTTTCATACTATGACCAAAAAGCTGTTCCAGTGGAATTTCCTGATTTTCAGTGATTTCTTATCCCAGGCCAGTTTATGGTTTCAAATTCACTTACATGTAATTACAATTCTCTTTATAATCTCAAGATGTTGAGTTGCTTCGAACAACTATGCTGTTTAATTATAAAGAAGTAATGACACTAAATGACTGTTAAGTAGTGATATATGACTGACTAATGACTCACTGTCAATCTGTTCAAACAGATTCATTTAAAATTTGCACTGATGTGTACGTATTCTCTGTAACTAGTTCTACAGCTAACAAAGTACAATATTCTCATTAAAGTTGAGATGTATATAGTGAGATTATAATTACTACTAGGAAACGTCGAGAATTTTGTTGAAATCGATAATGATGTTATTAGATGGTGATACAGCCTTGAACTTCTGAGCCGAGCATAAAACTCTTCAAGATTGAAACAATGCGTTTCAAGTTTCTTATTCAACGACACTAAACTAAATGATAAACAAACGAAATGTACTGTTTTATGGGTTATCTAATTTTCCATTTTTGATTTAAACTTTTGCATATTTTGTGATCCACTGTTCAGACTCAGTTAATGTATACTCTTTCTACTGGCTAACCTGCATCTACGAAAAACAATGTAACAAGAGCATTTAATAGTTATACTGAATTATAATGTATAAAAGTTTTAGCATGTATACATTTGTTTACATTGACAACGTTAATGACATGAAAATGTGTATTTTACAAGGGTAGAATTCATTTTGTTTTTAATTTTTCCTCCACCACTTAACTGTAAGATGGCCGTGTTATCTCGCTTTGTAAGTTTCTTGATAAGTCTAGCTTCTGACCTATCAATAAAATATATATTAATGAGTATCGTTTTTTTCTAGTCTACAACTAGATCTCATGATTCTGATGAAACTGATGAAATAGCTCAGTGGTTATCTAGTCAACAGCTTATACCTGTAAATTCCCCACAACAGTCTCAGCAACAATTACAACATAGTCATCGTCATTTTCAACAGCGTCAACAACAAAAACAGTCGTCACTGAATACAAGTAATCGTTTACATCAATGTGCACATACGAATCATTTACCTGCTATTGCAAGCACTGCTGATGTTTCATTATGTACAACGCAGAATTCGACAAATAATTCAACTCATGTAAGTGTTTGTTTTAAGTACTATTCTTAGGCGGTATTCGGAATAACTTCATGTATTGTACTACTTCCTTTTAGTAGACATCGATGACTCATGCGGGGGGTCGAGCCTAGAACTTCCAGGTCAACGTTAAATGCTCAATACTGATGAATTTAGAAAGGTGATTCCTGGAGTTCTAAATATAAGCTGTATCCAGTAGATTATGGCAACAGTTAGACGTTTCCCCAGAGAACTATCATTGAAAAATGCTGTCATCTCACAAAGGAAAGAGTTTAGGTTAGGAAAGATCACCTAACTCAAAGGATTATTACCAAATAATGGGAATGAGAAAGATTTATGAAAAGGTAGTGTGTGACTGGTATCACGTAGTTATCTCTTGGGTTTTTTGATTAGCCGCCCAGGTCATCAGGAGTTCATTCAAACCAATTTAGGTTCTAGGATTTTCAGAAGATATCTTTTTACTGTGTTTGTATTCAACCTCAAAGTGATCTTGGTTTACTATTACCCTAGTGTCACTAAGGAATCACTGAAAACCAATAAACATTGGATAATTATGTTCTATTAATCCATTCTTGAGTTTTGATATCGTAAATAGACCTGGTTTAGGCAGTCATTCAAAGCCAGGAAATGACCCTGGAACAGCTGTTTTGCCATAGTATTGGACTCTTCAACAAACAACTTCAGGCTTTGTTCTGATCATTTATTCTTAGACCACTGGGTCGGCTGAGATTGTGAGCTTCAGTGAATTTTCGACCTTACTCATTGTGACTGGCAAGTTACTGCTACAATCATCCAATATGGTTGAACTATATTGGTCACATTTTTTTACTAGGGTGCCGAATTTACCTCTTGGTTATATAGCTTAAGTTAAATTTAACAGTCTTCACAAAACTAAATCAGAATCCTTTCCCGTCGACTAGCTACTGTTAACTTGAACAAAACTTTCCAAAGTACCATATTGATCAAAAAATAATCATTTGTTTATTTATGCTAGTAAATAGCTTCAGAACAGATAATTTAATGAGAATACGTGACTAATGTACTAGTCGATCAACAGTAAGTAAAGTAAAGAGTTGCTATATTATTCATGACATTGTCTAAAGTTATTAAATGTAATCTCTATATCAATATGTACTTACTTCCGACATTCAATAGGATCTTATGAAGTATTTACTGTAAAGAAATTTACAAACATAGATCAATTATCAAATTAAGGGGAGGGGGTTTGTGAAGATAGTTAACTGTCAATTATGATAGCACGAATTGATCTGAATCATGAAACCATTGATCGCCTGGAAGCACTAGACAGCTGTTTCGTCCTAGTATGGGACTCTTGAGAAATGCGCATCCACGACCCCATCGGGGGCTGCACGGCCAACGCTTTTACCATTGGACCCCTGAATCGGCTCCGGACGGTTGATATTTCCAATTCAGTCAATTCGTGATACGTTGCGCGACCTCCTTCATGCCATCGGTGGGTTACTGTCCCACATCTGACAAGGTTGAATTACACCGCTCATGTCTTCACATTAGAACTCCAGGAATTACTTCAAGGAGCTAGTCACTAGTGAGCTGATGTTAGTTACAATTAAGGGGGTTTGTGGAGATAGTTCAATTCTTGATGGGGTCGTGGATGCACACTGCTGAGGAGTCCCATGTCTTGTGCTTCCACGTGATCATTGCTTGTTCGATTCAGATCAATTCATGATATCAAAATTGACAATTAAGTTAGTCCTGACATTCAATAGAATCTTATGATGTATTTACTGTAAAGAAATTTAGAAACATTGGTCAGTTGTCAAATTAGTTAAAATTCAATAGATGATAATTTTTTTTCTCTCTCATTTTCTGTTCAATGTACTGTTTTCTATTTTATTCTGTTTCTAGTCTCATCAATCTTTGAATGAATTATTGTAATCTCAGGTAAAATTATTATAAGTATATTTACCAAGAAATATTTGTAAATGATAAAATGCTTAGCTCATTGATTTAATTACCATAGAAATTTTACATGTAACTTTTAAGTTCAACAGCAAGATCATAATGAGGATATAACAAAGATGTAATAGCAGTAAGGTTTTTCAATATTTTGAGTGATTTTGCCTATTTATAATTCATGGAGAGAGTTTGATAGGTTGACGCTGACGATAGATCACTAAACTTTACATAATTTATTTTCTTCTGAATTCACTGTCCAGACCTATTACATCCATTTTACTCATAGGAAAGCATTTTGGAATTAATCTTAAGTAACTAGTACTTAAATAATGTGGTCACTCTCTCATGTCTTTAGGAGCACCTGTAATATTTATTATTTTGTAACTATGGCACCTCATGATGGAGCAAGATCATTCCATAGAATGTGACAACTGCTATCATTCTTCTAACCGTTCTCCAAAATTTATATAGACGATCTATCTTTGTGCATATTCTATCTAATCGTTGATCCCAGTGTTTTTAATGAAATTGTTAATGTATCGTATAAACAATCAGAGATGAGTTTGTTTCATGCATAATTTGGGACCATGTTTCCAATATTTACTTCTAAAGTAATTTATGGCGAGAATAGAGATACAGAGAGAAATGTTAACTTCTGATACTCAGTTACTTTGACTATTTCATGTTTTAATTATTATCTTGTAGAAGTCATTTACATTTGGTTCGAGTCATCAGCAGTATATTGGGTTTAATTTTAACTCCTTATATCTAGATTAACAGTCTATGGTACTATTAGTCAAAAATATTAAGTTTTCAAGCGATGCCTATCTTCTTAGTGCTTGTGTAGTTACTGCATATGACTGAGCTGTACTGTTTAAGTTTTAGAGTGCCTGAATGATGTATAGTTATCTGAATTCTACGATTGAAGTCATTTAAGCAGAGTATATTCATCTTCAGCTCAAAAGGCCTATTCACGTTGTATCTTTTGTTCAGTATTTATCAGTTGTTTTTCCAGTCTTAATGTGATTAACAGCATTATTGATAATTTCTATGTAGGATGAAGTAAATTTACTAGTTTCCATTACTAATGATAATCAACAATCTGACTTTTTAATTCAATTTTGATAGCACGAATTGATCTGAATCAGACAACCATTGATCACCTGGAAGCACTGGACAGCTGTTTCGTCCTAGTGATTCCAGGTGATCAATGGTTGTCTGATTCAGAACAATTCGTGCTATCAAAATTGAATTAAACAGTTAACTATCTCTACAAACTCCCCTAATTGTAATCTGACTTTTATTATCTCATCTCTAAATTACTTATTTTTCTTTTTAGCTTTTCATACATTTTAATTTCTATTTCATAATATTCAACTTGTTCAATCTCACTGTCTGATTATTATCAAGTTATACACACATTGCTATTCTACAATCTTTAAAGAAGATTTTACAGTGAGTTTTGTTATTGTCGTTGTTGTTGTTCGAGTTCTTGTCTGACTGAACTTACTTATATTAATATTGTAAACATCTGACACTTAAACTGAATAACTTCTACTTTTTATTAAACAGTAACAAATAAATCCTTTGTTCGGAATGTTTTTCATCGTTACTTCATTCATTAATTATTTCATATTGAACTAGATTATTAGTGTTCACCTCAAAAAGACAAAGAAGAAGTCAATTTATTCTAAGTGACCATATCTTCGATTGTTTATCATCATGAATCCATTTTGTTCCTGTTAACCTACATCATATGATTGCATAGATTAGATTGTTGTTTACTATGTGAAGTAAGCACTGATGATGATGATGTTGTTGTGTAAGAGTTTAATAACGGTTCTACAATTAAACTTGTGTAGTTTGATCAATTCGACCCTATCAAAATCGTTCATTTGTGGTGTGATCATTTCTTATGTATCTGGTCTTCATTTTTTTTTCATCATTAAAATTTACTACTGAATTAGTGAATTAGGTGATATGTATTCAACTTATTAATTAACTTATTACTTAATCAAGCATTATTATTACTATCTAGTCAGATTATCCTTATTCTTTCATTATATTTGCATAAATATCAATTCGATTGTATTTGTTGCTTCATTTACTACTAATATGAGAATATTCGACTTTACAAAATAATCGTTACCACTATTACTACTACTACTACTACTACTACTACTACTACTACTACTACTACTACTAATAATAATAATAATAATAATAATAATAATAATAATAATACTATTATTGTTGTTTTCTGTGTACTTTGGTCTATTTCTCTCCTTTTACTGATATAATTGTCTATGTATCTACTTTATATCTTGTTTCATTTGTAAATGAATTTTGGTATTTTTCTCAGATTGATTAATAAATGATGAAATGTATTGTCTTATGATTACCAATTAGTTCCTGACATCTTAAGATCTTGGATATATTTATGCATATGATATTAGTGAAAATGATTAAATTTGCATTGTTGCTAGTTAATTGAATCCAAGATGCATGGCTTGTTCTGTTTAGGACTCAACAGATGTAAGAATTTGCATTCTAGTTTTTTTACGTTCAAACTCCGTTGATTCATGTTAAACGACACTGCGTACATCGTTAAGTTTCTGTTTCCAGATAGCCACACCTTTGAAACGTATATATACATAATTTGAATAAATTCGTATCTTCCCGTTGTCGTTATGGTGTTTCTCTGTTAACATGTGTACATCATTGATTCAGGTACATTCAACTGACCTGTGCTACATAGAACGAAACGCTTAACTTAGATTCCATTTATTAGCCACAATTCAAGTTTACTCATACATGTGAATTATCACTGTACTGAGGTGATTCGCATATATTTCGCATATTGCAATGGTGTTTTATCAACTTCCCTTCATTACAACATCAACGAGAAGATACAAATACTTTCGATAGATTGATAACTAATATTATCGTATGTTTACTTTTGTGGAATCATTTACAATTAAAAAGGGAAGTGAAGAATAAACTGTAGAATGTAAATTTACAGACACTTTATTCAAATTGATTCTTTTTAATGACTTGTTTCTTCTAACAAGAACTATCTACATTATAATTGTATGAATTGAACTCCATGAAGCTTAATGTTAATGTCTTTCATTGAATGATATACTTAAAGCATTTTACACAAATACAATTGACTGTATTATAACTTATAACAAACTATCATTTGAATTACTAATCATAACTGATGTCCACCAAAGCTGTTTACTACTTTCATCATAATTTTACTGATAGACCTAATCTATGAAGATGATATAGTTAAGTTTTGTGAAAACGTTCACCGTGTCTTTTAACATCACTTAACTTTAATACAAATATGTTTGAAATGCATTACTCTTAATATAAATTATTGCTTCAGGACTGGAAAAGGAGTTTATTATGTGAATACATAAACCATTCCAGTTTTCCTAAAAAAAAATTAATTAGCTTCAATAAATTGAATAGATTCAAAGAGGTTTACTTATCTAATGATAAGTTCATTTACGTATGGTATAGGCCGAGATATCTCTTCGTCAACAAAAATAATAAGTAAACTGTAACATTAATCCGTTATGTTTTATTATATGAATAGACAATTTGTAATTTATTAATATTTGATCATAGGTACCTTTGAAGTATTGCTGATGTTTATTAAGATGAATAAATTTGAAGTTTTTAGTAAAGACGGTAAACTAATTAATTACATTATTTATCATTACCGATAGAAGTATTTAGGATATTTATTATGTTTACTCAATCACTGTCTACTTTGTTACTCAATGTTGATTGATATAACACTATGGTAGGTGAACTGTAGAATCAGTTAAATTAATGTGTATCATCAATCGATGCAGGTTTTGACTGTTATTTTGATCCTTGTTAGTAAGTAAAACCTACGTTGTTGGGGTTCCCGTGGTCGTTATTACTAGTGATTGAAAAAGCTGTGTGTTTTACTGATGTACATATGTTTTAGGTTTTACGTTGTTCATGATTGTTCATAATTATAGGGTAGTTTACTTCACCGAACTACACAGTGAGAATGATCAATACTGTAGCTACCGGTTACTGCAAATGAGGATCTATAATATTTAAGTTTAATATCTATAGTGATTTGTGTTTATGCATTTACGATGTAGTTAGGGAACACAAACCATATTGAATTCATGTTACTGAATTCTTAGGAAACTTACTAAGTAACTGGCGGTAGCACTGTTTGCAGTAGCAACAAGTCGCGATCGATGAGATGGTTATTTTTGAGGAGATTCGTATTTTTAACTGATTGAATGTCACGGATTGGTGTTGACAGGGTACCACTGAAAGTCAAGGAGTACTGAACAGCTGTTTCATTCTAGTATGGAACTCCTCAGCAGTGCGAACTCCAGATTCCGCTTCAGAAGCTTCAAGTCGGTGAACACCTAACTTTCTGTACCACTGGGCCAGCTGGAGTCCGACAGTAGAATTCCCATTTTATTTTTTACGAAAATAGACTGACGTTCAAAACTTTACGTATATGGAAAATCCTAAACAATTCATTATGCAGTAAATATTTGTTGGTGTTATGTTCACTGAGCTAAATGGTTTAATTTTGAAATTTTTGTTGTTGTTCCGAACAACATAATCACCTATTTTATGTAGAAGTGAAATAACCTTGGAGTCTGCTGGTGCAAAGTCATAACATAAAACGGCTTAGATGAGTGTAACACTCAGCCTGCCGTAGAATGGACTAATTGGATCTACTCCTAGAGTTTATACAATGTGATTACTTAGAGATTTATGGACTGGGTTCCAATAAACTTGCCCAGAGGTAGAGAGTAGGCGAATAAACCCAACAAACAGGAGACAGTACTAAGTCGTTTACTGTTGTCATATAACACGTTTTTGGCTAACCAGCAGTAAGAAATATGAAATGCAATAAAAATCGAATTGAGCGGGATGGAAGGGGGAGTTTCAGACGGAAAACGGGATATTAGGTTCATAGTGAAATTACAATAACTCATGAAGGAAAATAGATGTGACAAAAGTTAATGAGTCTATGAAAAGCTTGCGATTTAAAGAATATAAATAGCATAGTTCCTGAATATTCAATCAACGTAGTACAACAGTAGGAGTCACGATATCACAATGAACAGACCGCGTAAATTGTGATTCCTATTCCTCACCTCGTTATGACAAGATGTAAGTGATATTGTTACTTAACATGTATTACATTAGTTTATTTTGTGTATTTTGTCCTCGTATTTCTGCTGACTACCTTTCACGGTTGACTCCTGCATAGCTTTACGTATCGAATTTACATAATTTTGTTTGTTGGTTACTAATTCAACTATATCCCATACTTCCAGTATTTCTCTGGTATTCTTACAATTGCCTTGATACACAATTTCAATATTTTCTCAATTGAATTCATGTCAGTTGTTACTAACGTAATAACTTATGTTTCATGTCACGACATTATTGTTGGTAGTGTTTTTGAAGGCGGCAACGTACAGATTACGCTCAGATCTATGACGTTGATAGTGGTGTGACTACCAGATATTCTGTACACTGCAAGTAAGTGGCAGTATCCAATTTTTATTTTTACGAAAATAGCGCCAGTTAATCCTTTGTACGATGATAATCCTAAACTCCTGCAGCAAACACGTTGGTGTTATGTCATGAGCAGGTTTAATAATTTTTTGTGTTCCGAGTAACTAATCACTATTTATGTAGAAGTGAAATAACCTTGGAGTCTGCTGGTGCAAAGTCATAACATAAAACGGCTTAGATGAGTGTAACACTCAGCCTGCCGTAGAATGGACTAATTGGATCTACTCCTAGAGTTTATACAATGTGATTACTTAGAGATTTATGGACTGGGTTCCAATAAACTTGCCCAGAGGTAGAGAGTAGGCGAATAAACCCAACAAACAGGAGACAGTACTAAGTCGTTTACTGTTGTCATATAACACGTTTTTGGCTAACCAGCAGTAAGAAATATGAAATGCAATAAAAATCGAATTGAGCGGGATGGAAGGGGGAGTTTCAGACGGAAAACGGGATATTAGGTTCATAGTGAAATTACAATAACTCATGAAGGAAAATAGATGTGACAAAAGTTAATGAGTCTATGAAAAGCTTGCGATTTAAAGAATATAAATAGCATAGTTCCTGAATATTCAATCAACGTAGTACAACAGTAGGAGTCACGATATCACAATGAACAGACCGCGTAAATTGTGATTCCTATTCCTCACCTCGTTATGACAAGATGTAAGTGATATTGTTACTTAACATGTATTACATTAGTTTATTTTGTGTATTTTGTCCTCGTATTTCTGCTGACTACCTTTCACGGTTGACTCCTGCATAGCTTTACGTATCGAATTTACATAATTTTGTTTGTTGGTTACTAATTCAACTATATCCCATACTTCCAGTATTTCTCTGGTATTCTTACAATTGCCTTGATACACAATTTCAATATTTTCTCAATTGAATTCATGTCATTTGTTACTAACTTGATAACTTTATGTTTCATGTCACTACAAATTATTGTTGTGTAAGTGTTTTTGAAGGCGGCCAACGGATACATAAGTACATATACGGCTCAGATCTATTGACGTTGATAGGTTGTTGTTGACTACACAGATAAGTATGAATGAAGAATCGCAAACGATTAAGTGGCCAGTAGTCACGAGATATTTTATAATCGCGTTTCTAATACTGCCGCCGTTATCTTTCTGTAACGAGGCTTGATAATGTCTCCAAACTTGCCTGGACAACAAACACGTTGAATGACCAGTATATCTTATTCCCCCGGAGTAATAAATCCATAGGCACAAATAGAAGAAGTCTAATGTAATAAGTTATTCTTTGGGTTATTTATAAATATGAGTCTACTTACAAATTATGTTTTTCCTTGTAGCATAAAAATTTCTCTTCATTACACTATCAGCAGACTGATCGCCGTCGAATGTGATGTTGGTGTAGGGTGTCTTCTTAGAAGCAGTGAATTTAGATGGTCTGGGATGTTTTAGTTTCACGTTTTTATCTATAAATCGTGATGGGAAAGTGTTTCAATAAGTGTTTCCTTGGCGAAGAGACAAACACCATAAGTTGTTAGTTGGCTATTCCAAACGATCTTTCTGTTGGTTGATTATGTAATGTTCCATGGTGTGTTCTTATTAGTATGACACACGGTAGTAGAAAGATTGTTTATTTTCCTTCTCAAGACAGAATTTGATAGATACATGGATAGATGGCAGCTGTAGAAGATTGTTCAGTATAATCGTATTATTACGGATAATGTTGTGTTATAGAAGGAACGGTTTTCTTACTTCCGGGGTTGATTGTTTCTGAGATGTATCGATCCACAAGATACTATGTTAACTGAGTGAACATTATTTTAATCTGTGTCTATTCAAGCATCAATTACGATTGTTTATGTCCTGAGTATGAAGTGTATGTATGCATGTACAATCAACATAGAACCTGGCACATATATGCATCGGTTCAATTTGCCACACTTCCATGGCACGGCAAGATTAAAACCACCACCATTAGTAGAAGTTACTTACTTACTTACTTATGCCCGTTACTCCTCGCTGAGGAGCATAGGCCGCTCACCAGTGTTCTCCATTTAACTCTGTCCTGAGCAATCCTTTCCAGTTGTTTCCAGTTGCTGTTCATCCTTTTAATGTCTGCTTCCAATTCTCGACACAGCGTGTTCTTTGGCCTTCCTCTTTTCCGTTTCCCAGCAGGATTCCATGTTAATGCTTGTCTTGTGATGCAGTCTGATGGTTTGTGTAGTGTATGTCCTATCCATTTCCACCGTCTTTTCCTAATTTCCTCTACTGCTGGAAATTGGTTTGTCCTTTCCCATAGTAAGTTGTTGCTGATGGTTTCCGGCCAACGGACATTCAGTATTTTTCGTAGGCAGTTGTTTATAAATACCTGTATACGTCTGAGGATGTTTGCAGTAATTCTCTAGGTTTCAGCTCCATACAGCAGGACTGTCTTCACGTTCGGATTGAAGTGTCTGACTTTGAGGTTAATTGACAGTTGTTTTGAGTTCCAGATGTTTTTCAACTGTAGGAATGCTGCCCTTGCTTTTCCAATCCTTGTCTTTACATCTGCATCGGACCCCCCTTCTTCATCGATGATGCTCCCCAGATATGTGAAAGTGTTCACTTCTTCCAGAGTTTCTCCATCAAGTTGAATTGGGTTGGTGCTCTCTGTGTTGTATTTAAGAATCTTGCTCTTACCCTTATGTATATTCAAGCCTACTGATGCTGAAATTGCTGCTACACTGATTGTCTTCGCCTGCATTTGTTGGTGTGTATGTGCTAAAAGAGCTAGATCATCTGCGAAGTCCAAATCATCGAGTTGCATCCTACTTGTCCATTGAATCCCATACATTCCCTCAGATGTGGAGGTCTTCATGATCCAGTCGACCACTAGGAGGAAGAGAAAAGGTGACAGCAAGCAACCTTGTCTGACTCCGGTGCTCACTGGGAATGCATTTGTCGGTTGTCCTCCATGCACAATTTTGCACTGTGTTCCGTCGTAAGAGTTCCGGATGATGTTGACGAGTTTCTCTGGTACACCGTAGTGTCGAAGAAGTTTCCATAGTGTTCTCCTATCTACACTATCAAACGCCTTCTCATAATCAATGAAGTTGATGTACAGGGGCGAGTTCCATTCAATTGATTGTTCAACGATGATCCGTAGTGTTGCGATTTGGTCCGTGCACGACCGATCCGTACGAAAACCAGCTTGTTGATCTCGAAGTTGAGTCTCCACTGAATCTTTGATTCTGTTCAACAATACTCTGTTAAAGATTTTCCCTGGTATCGACAGTAGAAGTTACTTCAATAAAATAAAATAATAATAGTAACAAGGAGTGTGAACAATTAGAATATGGTTCAGGAAGCGTAGAAAAAAGTTAAAGCTCATGATTTAACGGAGGACAGTGAGTAAATACATCTGCGCCATTGTGACCGATTCTGGGTCATTTCACTCAGTGTTTCTATGAGGATGAAGTTTGTTCTGTTGATGTTGGATATTAGCTTGAGATTAAACTATCCAACTCAGAACACAGAACCTATAAGATAATACTGATCATTCATAAAATATCCTATTTTTTATGAATGATTAAAAGATTTCATGAATATGAAATAGTATTCATGCTAACATAAGAGGCCATACTATAATTAACAGTCAATTAATTGTGTACAGCATAGAATCTGGCACCTATACTCATAGGTCCAAATATGCTATACCATTTTAACACGACAATCCAACTCAACAGAAACATATTATTCTAAAAGTATGTATGTGAGGTTAATTGAATGTAACATGTAGAAAAAGGTAAAGTGTAAGCTAATATCACCTAATATCTCTAGTCATTCATTACAATTATCAAATATATCACAACTAGACAGTCTACATCTAATATGATTTCGAATACCAATTAATAACTTCATAGACAGATATTCTATAAGAATTTATTGAATATATTTATTTGATTGGATATATCATAGATTGATGTTGGCAGGGTACCACTGACAACAAGGGAACACTGGACAGCTGTTTCATTCTAGTGTGGAACTCTTCAACAGTGCGCACCCACGATTCCACACCAGAGGCGCACGCCTAACCATCTACACCACTGAGACGGCATCCAGTACTCCCTTGTTGTTAATGGTACCCTATCAACATCAATCTGTGATATATCCAATCAAATTAAATAACCAATCTCCACAAAAATAACCATCCCAATTGAATATATTTATGTATATTTATTTATAAAATGATAATAATTCATTTTCATTTAACATTGTTTACATGTAACCATATTAGATTTATAATATAATTATTATGAAGTTTTCATTGTTATTTCAAAACAACTTCATTGAATCAACCACCTTTTTTTTTTTTACTTCTTAACAAAAGTTAACACCAATAAAACTTTTTCATAATAATAATGAGATGAATACTTTACAATTCAATTAACTAGCTCATTGATCAACATCATCATCATCATCATCATCATCATCATCATCTCATAGTAAAATTATGGTATCATATATTCATTAGTATTTTCAATTGATATTAAATCTTCAGTACAAATTGATGAATGATTAACATTATTATTATTATTATTATTATTATTATTATTATTATTATTATTATTATTATTAATCTGTTGATATTTTGTTTTATTTAAGCCAACATTATATGCATAAGTTGTATACAATTGATTATCTGTATAATAAACATCAGATTCTAATGTTGATAAATGATAATTTAAAATATTCGAATTATAATTTGCATAGTTACAATTGGTTAGATTATCAAATGTTTCTTGATCTATTGAAATAAATAAAAAAAAAATATTTAAAATAGATAAAAGTTATTTACTAATTAAAGTTATAAGTAGTATATTTAATGCATAAATCTTATTCTATTTACTAATAACTGTAAAATGTTTTAACAAGAGATTGTGTCTAGTAAGTCAATTAGTCTGAAATACTGTTAGAAGTATGAAAGTGGATATCAATTTCTGAGTGATTAAGCAAGAGATTAGGGTTGATTTTAATGATGTAAGAGATTGATCACATTACTTACGATTGATAATACACATTCTGTCTAAGGTAAGTATTTGTTGTGTTTACTCCGTAGTTTCAATAATGCAAGTGTTGTGTATAGTGTCAATAATTTGGCAGGAAAAGTTTTTTTATAAAAAACAAAAACGCATACACAAGGCTACATGGGTCTCACCGGATCATACTACATAAAATCAAATCGATCATATATGTATCAATAAAAAATCTAGAAGATCAGTGAAAGATGTAAGAACCAGGAGAGGAACTGACATAGCTTCAGACCACCACCTGGTGCTTGCTAAAATGAAACTGAAGCTAAAGAAACAGTGGACAACTGGAGTGGCAGCAGTGCAACGGTTCAATGTAGTTTTTCTCTGAGACACTGACAAATTCAAGGAATACAAAATAGCTCTCAACAATAGGTTCCAAGCCTTACAAGATCTACCGAAAAAGAAGAAACCACCATGGAGGATAACTGGAAAGGAATCAAACAAGCACTAACGTCAACGTGTCAGGAGGTTCTGGGCCGCAAGAAGCACCATTATAAGGAATGGATCTCCAGTGAGACCTTGAGCAAAACTCAACAAAGGAGGAACAGGAAGATAGAAGTCAACAACAGCCGAACAAGAACAGAGAAAATAAAAGCTCAAGCTGAATACACAGAAGCGAATAAGCAGGTGAAGAAGAGCATTAGAGCAGACAAACGGGAATACATCGAAGGCCTTGCAACGAGAGCGGAGAAATCTGTAAAATAAGGAAATATGGAACAGCTATACGACACAACAAAGAAACTGGCAAATCAACATGGTAAACCAGAGCGACCGGTCAAGAACAAAGAAGGCAAGACACTCACTGAGATTGAAGAACAAAAGAATAGGTGGATAGAACATTTGAGGGACTCTTGAACAAGCCAGCTCCACTGAACCCACCCACCGGACATCGAAGCAGCACCTACAGATCTCCCAATAGATGTCACTTTACCAACGATGGAAGAAATCAAGATGGCCATCAGACAAATCAAAAGTGGGAAAGCAGCAGGACCTGACAATATACCAGCTGAAGCACTCAAGTCAGATATCGATCTAACAGCATAGATACTCCACCTTTTGTTCAAAAGGATTTGGGAGGAAGAACAAGTGCCGGCAGAGTGGAAAGAGGGACATCTTATCAAGATAACAAAGAAGGGAGATTTAAGCAAATGTGAAAACCACAGAGGGATCAAGCAACTGTCGATAACAGGGAAAGTCTTTAACAGAGTATTATTGAACAGAATGAAAGATTCAGTGGATACTCAACTTCCAGATCAACAAGCTGGTTTTCGTAAGGATCGGTCGTGCACGGACCAAATCGCAACACTACGGATCATCGTTGAACAATCAATTGAATGGAACTCGCCACTGTACATCAACTTCATTGGTTATGAGAAGGCGTTTGACAGTGTAGACAGCAGAACACTATGAAAATTTCTTCGACACTACGCGTACAAGAAAAACTCGTCAACATCATTCGGAACTCTTACGATGAAACACAGTGCAAAATTGTGCATGGAGGACAACCGACAAATGCATTCCCAGTGAGCACCGCAGTAAGACAAGGCTGCACATACACACCAACAAATGCAAGCGAGGACAACCAGTGTAGCAGCAACCTCAGCATCAGTAGGCCTGAACATACATAAGGAAAGAGTAAGATTCTCACATGCAACACAGGGAGCACCAACCCATTTCAACTTGATGCAGAAACTCTGGAAGAAGTAAATACTTCCACATATCTGCGGAGCATCATCGATGAACAAGGAGGGTCCGATGCAGATGTAAAGACAAGGATTGGCAAATCAAGGGCAGCATTCCTACAGTTGAAGAACATATGGGATTCAAAACAAATATCAATTAACCTCGAAGTCAGACTCTTCAATTCGAACGTGAAGACAGTCCTGCTGTATGGAGCTGAAACTTGGAGAATTACTGCAAACATCATCAGACGGATACAAGTATTTACAAACAACTGCCTATGCAAGACACTGAATGTCCGTTGGCCGGCAATCATCAGCAACAGCTTACTATGGGAGAGGACAAATTAGCTTCCAGACAAAGAGGAAATTAGGAAAAGACGTTGGAAATGGGTAGGACATACATTGCGGAAACCATCAGACTGCATCACGAGACAAGCATTAACATGGAATCTTGTTGGTAAACGGCAAAGAGGAAGGCCAGAAAACATACACTGTGTCGAGAATTGGAAGCGGACATTAAAATGATGAACAGCAACTGGGAACAATTGGAAAGGATTACTCATGACATAGTTGAATGGAGAATCCAGATGAGTGGCCTATGCTTCTCAGTGAGGAGTAACGGGAGTAAGTAAGTAAGGGAACGTTTGTTTGACAGTCGTTTTTAGTCTTTGATTGGATTGTTGGGTTATTTGGTCTCCTTTAAACATTAATTGAATCAATATCTTTTACTTGTCGAACTTTTCGGCTTCGAATTCTTGATTACAACTGTTGCTATATTTCTCAGTATCCATTCTATCGAAGACATTCTTTTATGATTGTAATTTTATCTTCCAGTTTATCAACAGTGCACAGTCGTCTAGCTCTATAGTACAGTGACTTGACATAACCACGTTTATAGTTAAGTGAACAAAAGCTACGAAAATGGAGATGTTGTCCATTCCACGCATCTTTCCGTAATGTAAATTTTTGGCACGTTTCATCATCTATTCGTGAAATTCCTATAACTATGAATTTGGAGATATTGTTCTTTTCATACTCCATTGTGTATTTGATGTTGCGATGAGCTACATTAATGGTGTCAAGTAATTTTGTTACATAGTCTATGTCGTCGCGTATAATAAATGTATCATCTATGAACCTTCTGTATAGTATTATTTGATTTATTGTGGGTATTAACTTTACCGTTTCCAGATTAGCTACAAATATGTCGACGATTACTGATCTGAAAGAGCTTTCCATATCTACACCATCTGCTTGACCTTTGCATTTAGAATATTAAAACCTGATCTTCGTGTTCAAAATCAATCAGCAGTGTATCTTTATTTGGCCTAGTAGCATTAGATTGATGACCCATTTTCCTCTTTCAACTATAGATAACAGAAAGTCGGTGAGTTTTATTCTTACTCTTATGTCTTATTTCTTTCCTTCCAATAATCACAACAATAGAGTCATTATAATTACATAATCAAACTCTTTCAACTATTCCCTAGTACTGTCATTCTTAGGTGACCCTTTTTATTAATTTTAAATTTGTTTTCATATTACATATTTAAACTATAAAATACTTATGTAATCAGTTTATAAATACTCAACATTTCAACTTCTTTACTGCTTTACTACTTAGACAATCTAATGTAATCTGATGAACCTTTCAATGGACAAAATCAATATGTGTATAAATAAATTAAGTTATCTATAAAAATTAATAGTATGCATACACAACAGAATACATTGAATTCATAGTATTCTGCAGATATTGTCGTTTTCGCATCATTCAAATTTTTGAATGGATCAAATTGTATGACCTTCTGTAGTTATTGAAGCAGACGGAAATCATTCGAGTAGGATGAGATGTGCATTTTTAGCTTTGATCTGTTTCAATTTCACTTTTTGTTACAAAGCATCTCAATGACTTATTAGTTTTCTAAAGAAAACGCCATATTGCCGTTACACTTTTGTACAGTAGTCATCATAACTTTGTCGTCTAACCTTCAGTTTTAAGATTTCAGTCCTACAGTTCTTTAACTGACTTACCCGACATCGTAGGACCATGATAATCAAGACTTGCTGTTCGTTTCAACTTTGGAAGTCGTCAGTTGTATGCACCTTTTAGAATCGAAATCAATCTGTTTATATCAAATGCCATCGCATTATCTAATATGTTCGTCTTAATGTAAACATAAACATTGCGTTTCTACAAGGAAATCCATCAAATTAGTCCTACATAAATCGAAACATTCTTTCAAGCTGACAATTGTTTGCTTTAATTCACTTCTGATTATACTTGTGAATTAATGCTTCATTGAGTCAATTCTGGTCGATTTCAATTCTCAAAAACAACATCTGGAAGATACTTCAATCAGAATAATTTGCTTCCCTTAACTGATGTAGTTACGGTGAATTATGACAGTTATCTTAAACTGATTGAAATCAATCCTGGACTAAAAATTACACTTGGTAAGATCGAGAAGGTTGCTGTTAATGACATTCACCAGCATATATATATGTATATTCTGAAACCTTTCACAGAATCCCCGGCAAATCTACAGTTGTGGTCGTAATAATATAAAATTAAATATCATTACATATAAATCTTGAAGAAATAAAGGTAAAATCCACTATAAAGTGGATTAACTAGAAAATACTTCACATTGTTTTAACAATTACACAGTCTAGAAGCTTGACTCTAAACTTGTCATTATAATGTTAATAGTAGTTTGAAATAAGTGAAGATATCTAGCCATGTTTACTATTTACTTGTTCATGTTACAGACCTGAACAGAATAGATAGTGCTTCTTATAGTTATTACAATGTGATTTTCTTAATTAAGTCATGTGTCATTATCATCAGTCCATGAGGTTATTGACTAATGGTCTGAGAAGTATGGATAGATACACTGTTCAATTGAGGAGTTAACTCAAGTACCAGTATAAGGAATGTTCAAGTGACATGTTTAGAATCAGTGACAGTGAGCTAACTTTTGTCTTCGCTCAGATTATCAGCTTAAAACTGATCTATAACTCTCCGCAGAATAATTCATTGTTCTTGTTCGCCAGTCATGAACAACGTAGAACTTGATACACATGTTCAAAAGTCCAAGTTTCTATACCACACTAACTCAACAAGATCACATTTACAAGAATAAAGCAACGGTGTAGTTCAGTAGAAAGAAATCAAGGGGAAGCAAGATCGAAATAATAACAAAAGTTAATAACTAGAAGAAATTTAAGTGTGAATGCATTTGCGTTACTCTGAATGGTTATGAACCATATCACTGAACATCTTCAGCCATCACGAAGATCACATTGGCCCCAACCAGGTAGTGTACATCTACCAACGTGGTTTAGACCTACACTCAAAAACTTCATCAACTTATGTCACTTTTATTTAGACTACCTCCACCTTTCTTTCATTCTACTCTACACCAACCAACGTTATGCGACGAGGCAGTTGTTGGTTAGACATACGCAACACATGTCCCAATTATCTCAGCTGGTGACGGTTTATGACCTTTTCACTGATTTGTTATTTTTCATAGTACTCTGTGTCTAACATAAATGTTACATATTAACTTTATTCACGTTATATGGACGATATTTATGAAGATTTCTATGGTTGAAGACCTATAGTTTACTCATATTCTCCATTTTCTTGGTGCATATATCACTTTTATTGGTTAAAATTGAGCCAACTATTGCTCAGTATCAAATTCTCTATGATAACGCGACTGTCTTAACTACCACTTGTACCATCTACATGTTCACTTTATTGCGCTGCTGAAGTGTATTAACTTGGTTCAATGTACGTATATTCTGGATCCTATGTTATGGATACATACATTTCTTAACTATCGTTATATGCATTTTAAAGCACTGTTTGAAGGTGTTGATACCGTAATATGGTTTAATTGACCAGTCTCTATTATTTTATATGTCCATTTTTTAAGGACTGTTTTACTATGTGTATGTTTAAAGTTAAATTGTGACTTGAAAGTAAGGTTCATAATGTATGTTTTGTCCTATTCAATACTCGTTATTCGGATAAACCTGCCTGAACATAGTAGTTCATTATGTAACTCAATTGCATTTGATAGTAATATATTGAGTTTCAGTTTTACTGTAAATATTAACAATGAAAGATGATAACTACATTTAGCTGACGAGTTCCAAACTGAGATCGACAGATAAGTGGTACATTTAGTTTCTCAACAACCATCATTTGTAATCACTACGTACAAACAGTTTATCACGTCAATGACGTTTACAAAGAAAACTTCGTGTACTAACATTACAATATGTGGATAACAACAGCCGCATACAACCTATAATATTTCATAATCAAATTATACATGAACAATAAAACATGTTAAAAGTGACACTGATTATAGGTTATAACGTATCTGGTTGGACCGATCAGTTACAAAAGGGCTATAGTAATGCTTCTGTTTCATAGAATACGTACTAGATGATAAACTAAAAGAAGAACCGAGAAATGTTAAAAAATGTTTAAGGAATAACGGGTGTTCATAGAAATTTATCGACGAATACGAGGAAGCAAAGACAGGATGCTGAAAAAAACTACAGTAAGCAAAAGCCTATTTGTATCTAAATTCAATTCAGTAACTACAATTCAGTTCTACATTAACCAGAACGTATTCTGAAGCCAAACTTGTTATGTTGCACAAAACAAAATTTTATTGTTGTTAACAACTAGTAGGTGCCCGTTTCACGCCATCGTCAACTGTAATAACAAACTCACATTTATCTGACTAAGCGTTTAGTTTGGAAGGAAAAATTGATGTACCAACGTTTGAATTCAAGAACACGTCTTTAAAAGTCGCCATTTCAACGGATCAAAAATTATGAGCACTACTATTCAGTACTACATCAAGTTGACACAGGATATGTAGAGGATACTCTGAAGTTCCTCATGGTAATTAACTGCCATCTTCTTAAATTTTCTGAAGTAATATAAATCAAATTATCCAAACTAAATGTACGTAATTGTTATATTTTCTTTCATAGTGGATAACACTACTTTCAATTAATCAATGCTTAAATAATGTTAACAATTCATTATAAAACATTGAAACATTGAAAGAAGATACCATTTTCAATAATAACTAAATGTAAAACTTACATTGTTGAGTAAAATCTGATGGATAGGGATTATTATTATTATTATTGCTGCTACTGCTGCTACTACTACTACTACTGCTACTAATACTACTAATGTTATGAATAGTAGTATTATTATTACTATTGAAATCACTAACATTTGTATCAATTTTCTTTACTGTAGTCATTATCGGTTGAATAACATTATAATATTGTGATAAATTATCAAGATTAGAGTCTTTATTCAATCTATGATCTTGATTGTCCTTATTATTATTATTATACATTTGCATGGAAGATGTTGAATCGAATTCAAGTTGAATTGTATGCTTTGGTGATTTCACTTCAATCATTGGTTGGAATACCGTAGTAGTGGTGGGAACATGTATTTTATTTAATAAATCATGATGTACTACTGTTGAATTGTCTAATTCATTAGTAGTTATATGATTAATTTCATTTAAACATGGTATACAATTGTAATGTGCGTTAGATACTGTTGGTAGTGTTGATAACGTAGAGAAGGAGGTAGATGATGCTGATGATAACAATGATGTAGACGATGAAGATAGTTGAGATGAAATATAATTGTAATCAGTTTGTATTGGATAAAGTTTTGGTATTGGTTGCTTAATAGATAGTTCATTGTCATCATAGAATGAAACTTTATTTAACAAATTACGCTGATGATGATGATGATGATGATGATGTTTATCTGATGATTTTATATGTTTGGATTCCACCTTAGAATCGGATTCATTTATTGCATCTGCATACAGAAAGAAATGATACACAACATTATGTTAAGTATCCTAGTAGGATAAGCTTATCAATCGCATTCTTGATGTACATTAAATATGTTAATTGTTGTAGTTTTCATCTTTTCATTATTCATTCAGTAGATGAGTCCTGTATACTTTACAATAACCACTGAAACTCTCTCATCAGTAAATTTAATTATGTTTATGTTTACCATCTAACATATTGGTCTGTACTACATTAAACAAGTTCACTGATATCAGTTAATTAGTTAGTTATATGAATCATAGAACCCAGTATGAATATACATCTGGTTATATGGTTACACTCTGTTAATACCACCACCACTCTGTTACTACCAAAGTAGTAGTAGTAGTAGTAGAGTAGACATTGAGAATACAATTTAACAAAACAGAATTAATTAACAGAAACATAATGGCAAGTAATTGCAAGGTTCAAAATTTAATCGAACTCAAAAGTTGCGTGTGCCTGTATCACTTCTACATGAAAAAGTAATGATAATAATGTATAGCATTTGAGAAGAACTGGGAAAGACAGCCTACGACAGAATTGCCTACAGAATCATGTTAGACGGTTTTGTTATGACGTGAGAAAAGAAAGATTTGGTTGGGTGTTGTAGCGAACTCCAATGCGGTACGCCTTGTTGATAATGCGCGACTGCCTCATGCCCACTCACCCCCTTCCAGACCGATAATAGAAGAATCAGAATTGGGAAATAGAAAATGGAGAGAGCGTATTATATTTTAATCATGCCTTTATATATACACAAAATCAGACCATACAGTAAACCAACCAAGAATTTAACATTGATACAGAACAAAGAAAATAGTAAAAATGAAAATGGGGACAACTTGTACCCAACTAAGTGACTGTAGTTCGCAGTTATAAACAATATACAAAGAGTAAATTTACTAAACGGGAGGATAGAGTAGGAGGAACATAACAGTTGTAGAAATGAAATGTTTACATTACTTATGACCAAAATAACTAAAATAGTCCTCTAAAATACAGTTCTAAAAGTTCGGTACCTTTTTTTAATCCCTCGGCTTAACAGGCTTATACTTCATTAAGGATAACATGCACTGATTGATTGATTTGCATTATTTCAGACCATTTTGAACGATAAAATTTAGAGTCTTTAATTCCTTACAAATATGTCTAAGATCAATCAACAATCAACTACTTCATAGACTTTAAAGACTGAATCAAGAGTAGATCTTTTACATTTGAAAAGCTTGTGATATAATCAAGAGTATGGATTCTTAATCAGCTGATTGTGTAGTACGTGTTTTTGTAGATATAGAATAGTAGAGTTTTTATACTTTTCTTTGCAAACAATAATTCTGTTTAAGACATGTATTATTATGTAAAGTGATATACAAAGTAGAAAGATGTGAATAAGGTGTTTAACTTACATTCTACAGGGTAATATTGGCCAGTTGTTAACATGATCTCAAATGAAGAAAATGATAAATTGTAATGATAAGTAATAGATGTTACCAAAACTACACAGTTTCCCGACCGTAGCTGCTACCTTGACGTGGTGGTCGGGCTTGCCTATCGTGATGACCCAACCGAGCTATATTGGTTGGAACGCTTGTTCCTCTAGGTCTTACCATGCCAAGCAGGTCTGTTGGAGAGCGATAAGACTAAAGGCAGCAACCTAAGATCTGAGGGTGAAGTCGTACTGCTGGCTGCATCGGGGTGTGACAGCAGTAAGGTATTTCCCTCGGATAACCAGCATCTGCAGCGATGCTGCCTTCTCACAAAGGAAGGAAGGGGTTAGAAGAGGTCGACTCTAAAATTGTCACACCTCACCTTACTCCACGGATTTCCGTCTCCAGCAGTAAGGCCTTTTACAGAACGGAGCTAACACTTCGAAAACATTCCATAACAAGGTCGTGCATGATCGGTCTCAAGCAGTTGCCCCTTGGGCTCTGCGATCGAGCTTTCAGCTCACTATTACCAATGCTAACCAAATTGTCTTTTCAGGTACCTAAAGAAGTAATATCCTTCCATGGTATGGGCAGCCAGGAAGTGACATCTGCCCTCATACCTCTAATAGCACAAGAGATTATTTTGCTCGAGGTCAAATCCCACCCTCAACTCTCAATAACTCCCTTATTCCCACGATTAACCAGTCTAGCCTAACTTTATCACCTCACGCTTTTAAAGCTAATGTTTTGAGTACACGAAACGTTATTCCTTTACAAAATGAACTAAACGAAAAGCTTTCTTTAATATTAACAAAACATATAACGACCAAAATTATTTGGAAATTTAAGTTAAACGAAGATAGGAGACATTCAATTTACTTCAGATTACAGAAATGTAAGTTGTTCAAACATCAAGCGCATTCACAATGATTTTCAGGTTCTTTTCATGTCATAAACTGAAATAACCAGTATAATATTTCCAAGGAATTAGTACTAGACTATCTTTCAACTTTTACTAACAAGTTATTCATTTCAGTATAATTTGGGATAGAATAAAACATGATCAATCTCCACAGGTCACAATGAGAGTAGGCTCCATGATCCAATGATTAAGAATCCACCTGGATGACTGAAGGTATTGGGTCTGACCCCTGATTAGGTCACGGATATGCACTACTATAGAGTCCCAATTCAAGACGACACTGTTGTCCAGGGCCAGTTCCTAGTTGTCAGTTTTTATTTAACTCAGACCAAATTTTGATATCAAAATGATATTCAACAATCTCTACAACATCCAATGACAACAATAAATCTTGTAGAAGATAGCAGTTCATTTAAGAAAAATTGTTGAAGCAAAGGGTAATTAACAGTTGCTTGAATCTCACTAACTTCAGTTAATTAGTAAAGGAAATACTTTTCCTTATACATACTGTTTACTTCTAGAGATATAATCATACAGACAATTGATTATCTCGAGTTCTGTGTTATTACTTCAGAATTTCCGTTTCGTTATATGAGTCTCGTGATAGAATATTAGATAGAAGTGTTATCACTCCCCTTTCACGATTAAGCATCAGTTTATGATGTAAGATGTCTGCTGGCATCCAGTGTACTTCTATTGCACTTGTGTAAAAATCAGTGCTTGTTACCCCCCACGTGAAGTATAGGTCACTGACTAGCATTTTCTAACCAACCTTGTCTTTGGCTCTCTTTTTTCAGTTCTTCCCATGTACTATTCATTCTTCTAATGTCTGCTCTCGATTCCCATCGCAATGTGTTGTTGGATCTCCCTCTTTTCATTTAGCCATCAGGATTCTAATTTAGTGCTTGACTTGTGAAGTAGTTTGGTAATTTCCTCAATACATATCCTATCTACCTTCTGTGTCTTTTCATAATTTCCTTGTCTTCTGGAAATTGGTTTGTTCTGCCTCAGAAGGTTGTTGCTGATGGTACCTGGATAACTGATCTGAAGTATGTCTCATACAGCTGTTTATAAATAATTGTATCTTTCGGATGATGTTTTCGTAGTTCTTTGTGAAATTTTCAGCTCCATACAATAGAACTATCTTCATACCTCTAGTAAAAATTTTACTCTGATATTAGCTGACAGCTGGTTTGAGCCACAGAAGTTTTTCAGTTTTGGAAATGCTAATTTTGACTTGCCAATCTGTACCTTTATACATCAGTCATATCCCTTTTTTATCGATGACGCTGACCAGGTATGCAGACGTCTCCACATCTTCCAACGATTCTCCTTCAAGTGTATTCGGGTTGGTGCTCATTGTTTTGTAGCTTAAGATCTTGTTTTTCCATTTATATATTTTAAGGTTAACTGCTGGCTGCCGAGGCTGATTCTACACTATCGGTTTTTACTTGTATTTGTTACTGTGTGTTGAGTAAAAGACTTTTCATCGTAGTAACTCTTTTGTTTTAACCCATTATTTTAAGTTACTGAGTAATGAAGCCGTCGTATATTATAAAGTACTCTTTCACTGGGATAACAAACATCAAGACAGAACTAAACATAACCGGTGGTGATATCTACGGTGTAAATAGTCCCCAGTAATTTAACTCTAACATTCTGTTCAAATTACAGATGTTATCTCTAGTGTAGTTTCCATGCTTAACGATAAATGGGTGGGGGGGAGGAAAGGTGGTGAGATTGACTAGGATTTATTAACCTAGCTAAGAAATAAAGCGACAATATCACAAGTTGATGAAAGTGGGAATTCTATCATTGGATGCCGGCTAAATGGTGCTGAGGGTTTGGCGTTCACCGACAACTTGAAGCCCCTGGTACAAATCTGGGGTGCATACTGCTGAGGAGTTCTACACTGGAATGAAACGGCTGTTCAGTGCTCACTGGTTTTTAGTGATACCTTGCCAATATCACTCTGTGACATATTCAATTAACTAAATAATCGAATGGTTGAAAACCATCAGATAAGACTAAAATAGATTAAATGAAAGATGCGTCCCGACTAGATACTGCTTGGCAAGATGTTCAAGCAGCTGTGGCATCTACAATGATATCTATCAAGGACTTAAATCAACATGTCAAGAAAAATCAATGGATCTCAATGGCTTCTGTTGATTTAATAGACTCCCGAAGTTGATAAAAGAAACTGGGGTTAAAAAATCCACCGTTAGTGAGACGATTTCCGAAAAAGATGGAACGCTTATTAGCTCTCAGTCTAGACGTTTAGAACGATGGGCTGAACACTTCAAGGAACAGTTTAGTTGGCCTTCAGCTACTCTAAAACTTCCCACTATTTTGAGACAGCCAGAATGGAAAGTCGACTTAGGTCCCCCGACTCTTATCGAAGTCGAAAAAGCTATAGCCAATCTAAGGCGAGGCAAAGCAGCGGGTCCAGACGGATTATCCCCAGAGGTGTTTAAGGATGGTGGTCCCACATTGACAACCAGACTGACTGATATTTTAACTATGGTTTGGGAACTTGACATAATTCCGTCTGACTGGTGTCGATCGTTAATCGTCCCAGTATATAAGAAAGGGTCGAAATCGTCCTGCAATAACCATAGAGGAATTAGCATGACTAATATAGTATCTAAAATACTAGCTTCTATAATTATCAGACGCTTAACCACAACTCGTGATCTCCAAATACGAGAAAATCAGGCTGGTTTCAGACCTGGTCGCGGTTGTATAGACCAGATATTCACCGTTCGTCAGATCTTAGAACACAGACATACTTTTCGGCGGCCGACAATAGTGGTTTTCCTTGACTTGAAAGAGGCATTTGACTCCGTAGACCGTGAAGTTCTATGGCAGCGTCTTTCATTGAAATATGTGCCCCAAAAGTACACATAAAACTTGTTAAGGCTCTTTACTGAAACACTATTAGTCGTGTCAGAGCATATGGCGAACTGTCATCTGAATTTGTATCCTCGAGTGGTGTCCGTCAAGGCTGCCAGCTTTCCCCACTTTTGTTTAATTTCATAGTTGACATACTGTTGGAAATTACACTTTCATCGTCTGACTTTTCAGGAATTGTTCTCCTACCAGGAGCTCCACTTATTGACTTAGAATATGCTGACGATATAGTCCTCTTCGGCGAAGACGCTGATACGATACAGAAGCTTTTAACAGCAATAAGCTCGAATGCAAGCATTTTCGGAATGTGTTTCTCCCCTCTAAATGCAAACTATTGCTCCAGGACTGGTTTTCGTCAACCCCTGAACTAAAGATAGGGAGTGAAGTAGTTGAGCACGTCGACCACTTCACTTATCTTGGAAGTCTGATTAGCTCGAATTGGTTGGTCTCTGACGAAATATCAGTACGAATTCAAATGGCTCGTCTGGCGCACGCCAGCTTACGTCACCTATGGTGTAGACGAGATATTCGTCTCTTAACGAAAGGGAGAGTGTACTGCGCAACAGTTTGCTCTGTCTTACTGTATGGGTGTGAGACGTGGCCATTAAGAGTAGACGACACACGATGGTTATTCGTTTTTGACTATCGATGTCTTTGAAACATTGCTGGCGTTAGCTGGGATCACCGAGTAAGTGATAACGAGGTTAGACTACGGGCAAATATGGTAAATCTGTCGATGAGGTTATGAATCTTCATCGACTTAGGTAGTTGGGACATGTGTTGCGTATGCCGAACCACCGTCTTCCTCGACGCGCAATGCTAGCTGATATAGGAATAGGATGGAAGAGAGTTAGAGGTGGCCAAACTAAAACATGGCATCAGTCCATGAAGTCACTGACTGCCTGTTTAAGTCGTGTCGGTAGCTGCAGACTACCTGGATGGGGTCCTCGCGATTACCGTAACCAGTGGCTAAAAACACTGAATGACATGGCCCAGAATCGGTCACAATGGCGCAGATGTATTCACTGATTGTCCTCCCTTAAATCATGAGCTTTAAATTATTCCAATACTTTCTTTCAACGCTTCCTGAACTATATTCTATATGTTCACACTCCTTGTTACTATTATTATTTTATTTTATAGAAGTGATTTCTACCAGTGGTGGTGGTGTTAATCTTGCGGTGCCATGGTGGTATGGCAACTTAAACCGATGCACTTATGTGCCAGGTTCTATGTTGATTGTACATACAAATGAGAGAATTATTAGCAAACTGAGTGAACTCTTTAACAAAGTGTTGTAGTACAAATGATTCGTAATTCAGTATTACATAACTGTTAATAACATAAACATAACACAATTTGTTTAGATATCTCGGACAGTATTTTCATGTTCGACAATCAATATAAACACTTAGAAACTTGAAAGATACATTGTTAGATTTAAACTAATTTATAACTGTATTGAGATGGTTATATTTGTGGAGATTGATTATTTGGTTGACTGAATGTGTCACAGATTGATATTGGTAAGGTACTATTGAAAACCAAGGGACAACTGTTAGGATGCGACTCATTGGTTTAATGGTAAAGAGTTTGCTGCGAAGCCAGAGTATCTATGGCTTGATCTCTGGTGGTATCATGGATGTGCGCTGTTAAAGAGTTTCATACTAGGACGAAACGGTTGTCCAATTCCAGTTTTTGATGACCAATGATTGCCTTATTTAGACTAATTCGTGGAAATGATGGAATTCTTCTGACTTATAGGCTACTGCAGTACACATTAAAGTGTGTTTTACAGTAAACTATTTTGTTTTTATTATTTTGTATTTCCACTCAAATTCTATGAACTGTAGATGATGCTGAGGCTAACGGCTTTCCGTTATCAAGCGGTTACTTGTTTTATCTTTTGGGGTAGAAACATTAGTTTGGAAGAAGCAATATGTATACATATATAAAGGTAATAAAGGGATATAAAATAAGCAAACGTTCTGCTACGTTAATCGAAATTAGTTGTATGCCTGATGATAATGTGACGACACTTGTATTCAGGGTTTAAGGAATGGAATAAAGGCATAAGAATCAATTTAAGTTAATAAGTTTCGTTAATTACCTCCTGGTTGTTTACGTTAGCCCATGTTGTGTAACTTGAGTGTCTAACCTTTGTTTGATTAATTAGGATAAACAATTAAGTAACTTATTCAAAGACATAGAAAATTTTTAAGTCGATTATTAAATATGGCAAAAAGACACTGAATTTATCTTGTACAATTCTATGTGTTCATTACGTAATCAGGTGAATTATAACTTGAAATCAAAATATACAAGCGAATTGAATAATGGACAGACGATTATTTTACTAGGATGAAATAGCTGTCTAGTGTTATTTGATCTTCAATGGAAGCCTAGCAATGTCAATCAACTAAACTTAATCCCAATTTGCAAGAAACTACCTCTATTCAATTACACTATTTAAATTACTAAAGACTAAATTCAGGGTGTTCCTGCAGTTCCAGTAAAAAGTCACGATTGGTAGAGTATTGATTTCTCGAGAGTAAAATAGTTGTCACTAATGAAATTAAATGATTACTATACTGTATCACAAGCCGATAGAAATGGGGATTCTACCATTCAATGTAGTTTCAATGGTGCAAAAGGGTTAATCGTTGATCAACCTGAAGTCCATGAGTTCGACTGTTCTAATTGAATCGAAGAAATATACTCTATTTTATTCTAAACTTTAATATACATACAAATTACATAAACGATACATGTTCAGGCTGGATTGTGACTGACATGAGAAAATTCAGGACACACGTTTCGTTCACCTTAACACTCATCGGCTGGATATATCTGCACCCCAATCCTGATGTTTACACTCAATCCATTTATGCCCAACGCCATCGTGTCCACCTTTTAGGCATAAATGTTACCGGTGATTTATATAGCTAATGTTGATGCAATTCTCTTAAGATACACTCAGATTAGTCAGTTTCATTTCATAATTTATCAACATACAGATATAAATTTGTTGATAATAATTTACTTACTTACTTACTTATACCCGTTACTCCTCACTGAGGAGCATACGCCACTTACCAGGATTCTCCATTCAACTCTGTCATGAGCAATCCTTTTCAATGTTTCCCATTTGCTGTTCACCCTTTCAATATCTGCTTCCAATTATCGACGCAGTGTATGTCTTCTGGCCTTCCTCTTTTCCG
Source organism: Schistosoma mekongi (assembly GCA_034768735.1). NCBI lineage: Eukaryota > Metazoa > Platyhelminthes > Trematoda > Strigeidida > Schistosomatidae > Schistosoma > Schistosoma mekongi. The sequence continues at coordinate 23,566,966 of CM068310.1, read as the reverse complement.
TTTCCAAACAGGATTCCGTGATGCAGCCTGATAGTTTCCGCAATGTATGTCCTATCCATTTCCAACGTCTTTTCTTAATTTCCTCTTCGGCTAGAAGTTGGTTTGTCCTCTCCCGTAGTAAGCTGTTGCTGATGGTTTCCTGCCAACGGACATTCAGTATCTTGCATAGGCAGTTGCTTATAAATACTAGTACCCGTCTGATGATGTTTGCAGTAATTCTCCAAGTTTCATCTCTATACAGCAGGACTGTCTTTACGTTCGAATTGAAGAGTCTGACTTTGAGGTTGATTGACAGTTATTTTGAGTCCCATATGTTTTCCAACTGTAGGGATACTCCCATTGCTTTGCCAATCCTTGCCTTTTCATCTGCATCGGCACCTCCTTGTTTATTGGTAATGCTCTCCAAGTATGTGAAAGTATCTACTTCTTTTAGAGTTTCTGCATCAAGTTGAATTGGGTTGGTGTTCCCTGTGTTGTATTTGAGAGTCTTGCTCTTTCCCTTATATATGTTCAAGCCTACTGATGCTGAGGTTGCTGCTACACTGGTTGTCTTTGCTTGCATTTATTGGTAATGTATATGCTAAAAGAGCTAGATCATTCGCAAAGTCCAAATCATTGAGTTACATCCTATTCGTCTACTGAATTCTATGCATCTTGTCAGATGTAGAGGTCTTCATGATTCAGTTAACCATCAGAAGGAAGTGAAAAGTTAAAAGTGAAGGCATCCTTGTCTTACTTCAGTCCTTATTTGGAATGTTAATAAACAATACTAATAAACAATGTATATAAATCTATGCCTTATTAATTAGCATATAACTTACCATTTAATAATATTTCAGATAATAATCCATCTAATTTAGTTAAACCCATTTGACGGGCTATTTGTAATTTATTGATCATTTGATATGTAACTGAATGAAATTCTGGTATTAATAGAAGTAATGCACCAAAACGTCCTTTAGGTAAATATAATTTACTATTCATTAAATTCATTAATTCCATTTGTAAAAGATATTGACAACTACGTATAATTAAACGTCCATTCTCTGATAATGATTCACAATCTTCAACAACAACAACAATAACAACAACAAATTAAATGATATATATCAGTTAGGAATTTAAGTAGTATTTGTTAGTAATATTAGGAGGTAATGCATTAGAATGAAATTGTATCTAACTGTTGATTCTTAGTATAAACTGAAGCTTATCAATCTCTGAGTGGTATGCCTCCAAGTTAAATTATACTTGTGTTTAACAGTTATATCGAAGGAATTAGATCAGGATGCATAGAGTGCATAATAAAGCAACGGGAAGATACAACTCCATTGAATAAGTGTGACTTCAATGACTCAGTAGTCTAGAAGTGAATGCAGTGGCATTTGGCACGAAATGAACTGAGTTCCTATTTCAGTGTGAGCGTCAACATTGGGATGCAGGTATATACAGCCAAAGGTTATAAATAGGACAATACGCGAGTCCTGGATTCCACCTGTCAGTCATAACCCAATTTAAGTAACGTATTCATGGATTAGTGCTAAATTTTAATTTGGTTGCCTTTGGGCTTTTTCTATTTTACTTTTGCACAAGTTGCCATCGTGCTTCAAAGTAATCGATGATTGAGCATCAGTAATGCATATTACAGACCATCGTAATTGGTAATATCTTTAATTTTAGTAACCTGATTGACACCATTTTTACCCTCTGTGGCAGAAAACTAACCAACTTCCAGCCGAGGAAGAGATTAAAAAAAGACGCTGAAGGTGGATTGAACACACACTGAGGAAACCATCAAACTGTGTCACAAGACAAGCACTAACGGTGGAATCCACAGGGTCAAAGAAACAGAGGAAGACCCAGGAACACATTGCGTCGGGAATTGGAAACAGACTGAAGAGAATGAACAGAACCTGGGAAGAGCTAGAAAAGAACCCAGGACAGAGTCGTTGAAGAATGCTGGTGGGTATCTATACTCCATTTGGGTAACAGGCATATTGATTGATTGATTGATTGATTGATTGATTGATTGATTGATTGATTGATTGATTGATTGATTGATTGATTGATTGATTGATTGATTGATTGATTGATTGATTGATTGATTGATTGATTGATTGATTGATTGATTGATTGATTGATTGATTGATTGATTGATTGATTGATTGATTGATTGATTGATTGATTGATTGATTGATTGATTGATTGATTGATTGATTGATTGATTGATTGATTGATTGATTGATTGATTGATTGATTGATTGATTGATTGATTGATTGATTGATTGATTGATTGATTGATTGATTGATTGATTGATTGATTGATTGATTGATTGATTGATTGATTGATTGATTGATTGATTGATTGATTGATTGATTGATTGATTGATTGATTGATTGATTGATTGATTGATTGATTGATTGATTGATTGATTGATTGATTGATTGATTGATTGATTGATTGATTGATTGATTGATTGATTGATTGATTGATTGATTGATTGATTGATTGATTGATTGATTGATTGATTGATTGATTGATTGATTGATTGATTGATTGATTGATTGATTGATTGATTGATTGATTGATTGATTGATTGATTGATTGATTGATTGATTGATTGATTGATTGATTGATTGATTGATTGATTGATTGATTGATTGATTGATTGATTGATTGATTGATTGATTGATTGATTGATTGATTGATTGATTGATTGATTGATTGATTGATTGATTGATTGATTGATTGATTGATTGATTGATTGATTGATTGATTGATTGATTGATTGATTGATTGATTGATTGATTGATTGATTGATTGATTGATTGATTGATTGATTGATTGATTGATTGATTGATTGATTGATTGATTGATTGATTGATTGATTGATTGATTGATTGATTGATTGATTGATTGATTGATTGATTGATTGATTGATTGATTGATTGATTGATTGATTGATTGATTGATTGATTGATTGATTGATTGAATTGACACCGTTACCTTAAAGTCTGTATGTAATTTCAGCATTACAATTAGGGGCGTTTGTAGAGATAGTTAACTGTTTAATTCAATTCGTGATATCAAAATTGAATTAAACAATTTCAGCATTGCCTATTTGGTCCTTTCAGAATGCGCAAACGATAATTCTTAGACACTCTTAATCAAATACTAGTAGATTATAAATAATAATTTGCGTACAATAGCAACATTTGACGGCTATTTGTAATTTATTGATCATTTGATATGTAACTGAATGAAATTCTGGTATTAATAGAAGTAATGCACCAAAACGTCCTTTAGGTAAATATAATTTACTATTCATTAAATTCATTAATTCCATTTGTAAAAGATATTGACAACTACGTATAATTAAACGTCCATTCTCTGATAATGATTCACAATCTTCAACAACAACAACAATAACAACAACAAATTAAATGATATATATCAGTTAGGAATTTAAGTAGTATTTGTTAGTAATATTAGGAGGTAATGCATTAGAATGAAATTGTATCTAACTGTTGATTCTTAGTATAAACTGAAGCTTATCAATCTCTGAGTGGTATGCCTCCAAGTTAAATTATACTTGTGTTTAACAGTTATATCGAAGGAATTAGATCAGGATGCATAGAGTGCATAATAAAGCAACGGGAAGATACAACTCCATTGAATAAGTGTGACTTCAATGACTCAGTAGTCTAGAAGTGAATGCAGTGGCATTTGGCACGAAATGAACTGAGTTCCTATTTCAGTGTGAGCGTCAACATTGGGATGCAGGTATATACAGCCAAAGGTTATAAATAGGACAATACGCGAGTCCTGGATTCCACCTGTCAGTCATAACCCAATTTAAGTAACGTATTCATGGATTAGTGCTAAATTTTAATTTGGTTGCCTTTGGGCTTTTTCTATTTTACTTTTGCACAAGTTGCCATCGTGCTTCAAAGTAATCGATGATTGAGCATCAGTAATGCATATTACAGACCATCGTAATTGGTAATATCTTTAATTTTAGTAACCTGATTGACACCATTTTTACCCTCTGTGGCAGAAAACTAACCAACTTCCAGCCGAGGAAGAGATTAAAAAAAGACGCTGAAGGTGGATTGAACACACACTGAGGAAACCATCAAACTGTGTCACAAGACAAGCACTAACGTGGAATCCACAGGGTCAAAGAAACAGAGGAAGACCCAGGAACACATTGCGTCGGGAATTGGAAACAGACATGAAGAGAATGAACAGAACCTGGGAAGAGCTAGAAAAGAAACCCAGGACAGAGTCGGTTGAAGAATGCTGGTGGGTAGTCTATACTCCATTTGGGGTAACAGGCATTGATTGATTGATTGAATTGACACCGTTACCTTAAAGTCTGTATGTAATTTCAGCATTACAATTAGGGGCGTTTGTAGAGATAGTTAACTGTTTAATTCAATTCGTGATATCAAAATTGAATTAAACAATTTCAGCATTGCCTATTTGGTCCTTTCAGAATGCGCAAACGATAATTCTTAGACACTCTTAATCAAATACTAGTAGATTATAAATAATAATTTGCGTACAATAGCAACATTTGACGGCTATTAGAACGAAGAGAATTGTTGTACAGTATGTTTGCACTATGATTGTCAAACAAACATCTAATCCATGCTAAAAATGACGTAGGTTACCAAAGTCAAACGACTAAAACTTTCTGGGACTTTAAAGAGATTTCTTTTGACATTTACCTACCAACATTGACAAAACTTCCACAAAACATGAAGTGGTCTTTTACTTTTAACTACTATACATCCATCCTTTGTTTAGCAGTTAGACCATGAGACAAAGAGGTAGGGGTAGCCAGAGAAACACACTCGAAGTTCATTTGAATTACGTTATATTAATGTCTTCATTATGTGACTGACAATGGGAATCCGGGAGGCGCGTTTAGTTTTAATTGAAACTCATCAGCTAGATGTAATAGTGTTGAAGTTTACATCAGGACTCGAACTCAGTTTATTTCATGCTATATGCCACAACTCAGAATGTATATATAGCAACAGAGATTGATCAATTTCAGTGCGCGATAAATCAACAAGTAGATTCAAATACAAGCAACATTTTTCTTTTCTTTTAATTGGTATTACTTGACAACAATTTGTCAAATAATTAAATTGACTAGTAACAAGAAAAACTAACAAAAAGTATATATTTAAGTTGGATTGTGACTGACAAGTGGAATCTAGAACGTACGTTTCGTCCTATTTAGGACTTATCAGCTTGATGTACCTACATCTCAATACATGTTTATTCTAATAACAAAATGTATTTTTTTTCACTTACATGGATCAAAGAACATAATTGCACGAAAGCATACAATTTCTGTTTCATCTAAGCATAAATTATGTATTGGTTGATAGATTTCATTAATGATTACATTAGCAATGTCAGCTATTTCATTTTGTGGATTTTGTCGTGATATTACACGATTATTACCTAAAAGAATTAATTGTGGTTCATAATTATTCGATTGTTGATATGTTAATTCATGTGTATCATCAAGTATTTGATGATTTTTTGATTTGGAATACTCTTTATGATGAACATTACAAGTAGTAGTTGTAGTGGCAATATTATTATTATAATTAGTAGTAGTAGTACTAGTAGTATTAGTAGTATCAGTAGTATTGAATGAAGAATTATGTAAGTAATTTGTCATCATAGAATTCCATGAATTCGATAATGATGATGTAACAACTATATTCACATTAGAATCAATGGATTCAACCTTCTGTTTATTATCCAAGTTAAATGTATTGTGATTATGTTCAGTTTTATGGTTAAAATGTTGTGAATTAACTTCTTCTATATCAAAATTATTTAATTTCTGCATTGTTGGCCCAAGAATAATTGATCGCCATACAGCACCTAGAATCAACATTTCACCAGCATGTGCTTGTAATAATGCAATCTATTATATACAAAGAACAAGAAGAAAAAGAAGGAGGAGAATGATAATAACAAGTAGTACAATAAGTTGGTATGCTAAATATTCTGCTTTAAGAGTTGGTTTCATATAAACAACTAACTATTAAACAGTTATTTTGTCCCAGTATGGGACTCATCAAAAATATTCAACTATAACTCAATCAGTCATTGAACCTAAGATATGTACATCATGTGGTTGTGAGTTCATTCTCTCCTAAGGTTATTGATGCTGATTATTAATGTCATATTGGAAAGAGTTGCGGGGGGGGGGGGTTTCAGGAAAAATAACTAAATTTTCAAAAATGTATTTAAGGAGACCATCTCAATTACTTCAGTTGTTTGTAAAGTAAGTAGTTTATTTCTATCATTATTATTTTCCTTTTGAACTATTGACTGTTAGTATGTCATATCTCATTTGTGAATTACAGTTGTGCTTATAATACTCCAGGTCATTACCACTGACTTCCCCAATTGCTGTGATATTCATTTCCAGATTGGTTGATTATGTAATCAGTTTTTATGTATATATAAAGGAGTACTTAAAATACAGTATGATTTTGTTTGGTTAGTTCATCATCATATGTTCTTTCTCACTTACTACCTTGAATTGAGTAGGTATCGAATTTGCCTGTCGTATTTGTCATTAGTCTCTGTAATTTTAAACGCACAAGTTCATATCGAGCAGTTAGTTGTATTTTTTCGATATATAATATTTATGTATGAACAAGTAGTCAGGATGATATCACATGTAATTAATGTCACCTGTGATGGGACGCTACTGGTTCCTTCCTTTTACAGACATACTACTTACTTTTCCATTATACAGTAGTAGTATCGAATAAGTAAGCGTATTTTGTTAATTATGGGTCATAAAATAAAAATTTTGTAAATGTATGAATCTTTAGGTTGGGCAACAAGTGGTTGATAATTAATACTACTTATGTAAAATAAGTAGTCTAATGGAATCTCAAAAACATATTAAATCCTACAACCGAGTGGTTAAAATCATAACATGTTATAGTAGAACATGTCTAGAGTGAAGGAATCATTGGTGATGATATTTGATAGTTGTTATATCCTCGGTTCAGCTAGAAGAATTACTTATACATAATTCACTCATTCATTTGGTAATCGTTCCCCCTCCCACCCCTGTCGAGCAAAGGTAGCCGATTAGTAATTTCCAACCAACCATCTCTCGGACTCACCAACTGCCACTCATTCAATCAATATAACTAACTCTAATTCCAATGAGTTCTTGCGTCTTCCTTCTCTACTTTTAAATTGTGGATTCCAAGTTAGTACTTGACCTGTGAAGTAGTTTGCTGATTTCCTGATTACATATCCTATCTACCTCCATCGTCTTTTTCTAATTTCTTCGTCAGCTGGAGTTTGGTTTATTCTCTGTTACAGAAGGTTGTTGTTGATGGTACCTGGGCAACTGATCTGAAGTATCTTGCTCATACAGCTGTTTATAAATACTTGTATCTTTTGAATGATGTCTTTCATAGTTCTACTTAAAAGGTTTAGCTTCGTACAACAGAACTCTCCATACATTTGTATTGAAAATTTTAACTTCGGTGTTGAATGATAGTTGTTTTGAATTACAAATGCTCCTCAACTGTAGGAATACAGCCACTGCTTCACCAATCCATGTCTTTAAACCTATATTAGATCCACGCCCGCCCCTCACCTTGTTTATTAATGATGCTACTGCCTAAGTAAGTAGATGATTTCATATCTTTCAGAGCTTTTCCGTCAAAAATGTGATTTGTTTAGTACACATGGAAAAGTAGACTATTCAGTTAATCCTCATTCAATTTTTTATTAGAAAGACACTGAAGTATATTTTTTGGAACAGTCGAGAAAGTACACTGCATTCGACATAGTTTTAATACTTAAAATTAAAGTTTCATCCATGTCTCAACTCAATGTGTTGAAAAGATTCAGTTACATAATCTTAGGTGAATTCAGGAATTCAAACCTATTTAGTAGACTTAAATGAGAGAGTAAACTGAAATGGTTTGTAGAAGAAGTTTCAAAAGAGTTGTAGATATCTTCATCAACTATAAGTTAATAAAATTTTCAAAAGATTCTGTTATGCTGGGCGATTAAAGAAAAGTAACGAACTTTCAGAACTGTATTTTGGGGGACTATTCTCGTTATTTTATTCATGAGTGATGTAACCATTTTATTTCTATGACTGTTATGTTTCCCTGCCCCGGTTCTCTCGTTTTGTGTATTTGCTCTTAGTGTATTGTTTATTACTTTGAACTACGCCTACTTAATTGTGTAAAAAGTTCTCCCCATTCATTACCACTATTTCTTTTGTTCTGCATCAATGTTAGATTTATGATTGGTTTACTGTGTGGTCTGATTTCATGTGTATATAAGGGCATGATTAAAACATAATACGTTCTCTCTCAGTTCCCAGTTCTCTCTCGGTTCTTTCAGTTCTCAGTTCTGGTTGTCCTATTGGCGGCCTGGGGGGTGAGTGGGCTTAGGTGAATCGCACGTTCTCCACTGGGAACGCATCTCATTGGTGTTCGCGTCCACCAACCAAAATCACATCTCCTCCTTCCTTTCTTCACGTCATAACAGTTTCAGAATGGTATTTCACAAATGACCGAATACACAACTTTATTCTCACGTATTATATGATTTAGAATGTTAATTTATAGTCAGCTTAAACTTATAAACATGTAATTTCTTAAGATATTTGACATCTACAAAAGAAGTTCTATGGAAGGATGGCTTTGAATTTGTAAAATCTAGTGCACAGACTGACAAGTGGTTATGTAATCCGAGAATATGCTTCATTAGTTCCAATTTATTCAAAAAAAGATGGTACAATGTTAAATGTAATCAAATGGAATGTCCTTCTTCAGAAAATGAATGTTATCTTCATTTTATTATAAAAAGATATGAATAATCAACGAGGCCCCATGATATGTCAATTGTGTTATCTATTAAAATTTCACATCTACAGACGTATACTGACTGATCACTGAATAGGAACTAGTGACATGCCATTCGAATGATTTTTCGAGGTTGACAAGATTCTGTCAATGACATTTCAATGTGTTATCTATTGGTTCAAGAGACTCAACATATTGACAAAGCATCATTTCTCTTAAGATTTCAATTACAACTAGCTAAAAAGAAAACGTAAAGAATGAACCATAAGTTTCCTACAAACTACCTTCCGTCTTTTAACTACTATTTGTTAAGAAAATGTTCAAATTCAAATTTGAAGAAGCATGAGATTTACATTAACCACCAAATAGACAGCTTCGATGAAATACACTTCATCTACTAACCAATAAGTAAATTATCAAGCTGTCACATAATCTGTGGTTAACCGAATAAAACAGTCAACGAGAATGCCATATGTAATGAAGCCGATGTCATTTACAATGACAACTAGTTAAACGTAAAACTATCAATGAGGATATAACTGAAAAAATATACTTTTCTCTAGTATTTACTAGTGATGAAGACAAATTTTAAAGAAACATTATGTAGGTTATATAGGGTATATACAATAATTTAATGTTGTCAATAATGCCAAATTTTAATTTGATATTATGAATTAGTCTGAGTTAGTTCGGTTCGAATCTTAAAGGTATTGGTCAGGATCCCATTGTAGAGTCATAGTTACCAATTACTGAAGAATCCTACACTAGGACGAAATAACCGTTCATTGTCAATTCCTGGTTATCAACAGGGACTATCTCTTTATAATCTAGTCCACTCATCCACCCACATAAACTTCCAGTAACTGATATGTTACACTGATTACAAACAAGAATGTACCATGGTAAATTTTATTAACGAATACGTATACTATTCATATAATTGTTAGTAACAGTTGAATATTATTGTAATCTGAAGTTGATATCACTGGTTAGTTTGAGATAGACAACCACTCACAACCAAGATCTGGAAATAGACAAGTGTTTCGTCCTAGTATGAGAATCCTCAGCGGTTCTCAGGAGGTTAAGCCTTCTTAAGCCGCTTTATGCCGTTAGACTCCTATGCTAGCAGTTAAACAATAGATAAATTTTTTATTTGAATGCCAACGGTGGCCAACTGCCTCATACCTAATATGATTGAGCTTCATTAGTCATGTCTTTTTACTAGAACTCCAAGAATTAATTCCACAAGCTAGTCACTATTGAACTTAACAAATTAGTATCTAAGGGTTCACAGAGGATCCTAGAGGATGTAAGCGTACACTGTCAAAAAATTCCATATTAGACTGAAATAATAATTCATTACAAACTCTCGATTATCAAAGGATATATAAATCAGACAAGTTGGTAATATTAAGTACATATTCAACTCAACTACAATTGATTGTTGTGAAGATTGTTGAACGTCAATTTAATATCACGAATTGTTTTGAGTATGAAAATCGTTCATAGTGAGAAACGGACACTGGTCAACTGTTTTGTCCTACTACTGGACTACTTAACAATGCATTTCTATGACTCCACTAGGGCTCGAACCCATGACCTTCTTGAGTTACACTTATTCACACCACTAGTTCATCATATACCAATCCAATGAAATCGAAGACGTTCTAATTTTACTGTAAACACCTAACCATTGAACCATTAAGTCATCTCTGAATTGTCGATACTTTTTAACTTTCGTCAATTTTACAATCGAATACAATCATTTTAATCATTGTGTTACCTGATCATTAATTGTTAATGATGTGAATACTGAAAGATTTTTAGCCCATTCAATTAGAAATATTAATTGTGTACTAATTGATTCACAAATATCATTGATATTTGCTAGATTATCTTGTTGATATTCTTTAGAAATTGATGGATCATCATTGAAATCAATTGATTTAGTTGTTTGATTCATGTAATTTTGATTAATTGCCTAATAAATATAAAGTAAACAAAGATCATTCGTTAGTTACAATGATTACCATAGTGATTAGTAGTAATAATACTTATTTTGTATTATGTAATCACTTACATATTGATAAACCAAAGTGATTCATTAATTATGTAATGGTAATTGGATATTGTGGAGATATCATAAATTGATTTGACTTAGTCTGATGGTAAAGCGTTCTTTGTAAAGCCATAGGTTCTATGGTTTGATCCCTGATGGGGTCGTATATGCACACTGCTGAATAGTTCCATACTAGGATGAAACAGTGGTCTAGCACTTCTAGGTTATTAATGATTGTCTAAATCAAATCATTTCGTAATATGATATTGAATTATGTAATCATTATTTATTTTTAAAGTTCCTACGAGTACGTAGTCTACTTTTTGATGAAATGCTCATCAAGTTCTACAGTTATGAGTTTAAAATTGTTAGTCACCAAAATAGATATTCTGAGGGTAGTTACAACATCATTTAGATAACAAGTCTAATGAGATATAAATCTTTCCACATCGAGTTATTTGTATAATACGAATGTTAGAATGTATTTGACGTTAGAAACGAGACAAAATGAGTTCAAGTTTTAGTGTAAACATCAACACAGGGATATAGATACACCTAGCTGATAATTCCTAATTGAAACGAAATGCGTATGCTGGATTCCACTAGCCATTTAAAATCAAACATCCATTCAAGTCAAACAATACAACCGTTAATGTCAAAGTCATCATAATCATTACCCTGTGGCTTTTTAAACTTAAACAACAGTTGAAATAAACAATATTATTAATCAAATGTATATATATATATATAGGTTTCTCTATATATGGGGATATAGGGAATGGGGTGTGATGACAGCATTACAGTTAGATCATGTGTTTGTAGCCAAAGCTTGAAACTTATTTGAAATGAAATCGACTACTGATATGTCGGGCACCTAATGAAAATCAACTAACTTCGGGAACTGTGCTTTAGGAGATTATTTTAATTATTATAACTGTGGACAGTGTTGACATTTCATTTCTATGACTGTTACGTTCCCTTTGCCCGGTTCTCTCGTTTCGTATATTTACTCTTAGTATGTTGTTTATTACTTTGAACTACGTTTACTTAATTGTATAAAAAGTTCTCCCCATTCATTACCACTATTTCTTTTGTTCTGCATCAATGTTAGATTTATGATTGGTTTACTGTGTGGTCTGACTTTATGTGTATATTAAGGCATGATTAAAATACAATACGTTCTCGGTTCTCAGTCTTCCTGTTCTCAGTTATCGGTTCTCAATTCTGGTTGTCATATTGTCGGCCTGGGAGGGTGAGTGGGCTTAGGTAAATCGCACATTCTCGACTAGGCACCAATCTTATTGGTGTTCGCATCAACCATCCAAAATCATCTTCTCCTCTTTCCTATCTTCACGTCAAAACAACTACGTAAGACTTTCCTAAACGTAATGAGTGAGACTTAAAATTATTTACATAGTAACAATAATAATTATAGAAAAAAATTGTAATCAATTAGGATGGTTATATTTGTAAAGATTGGTTATTTAGCTGATTAAATATGTAGCCGATTAATGTTGTCAGGGTACCATTGGAAACCAAGAAGCACTGGTCAACTGTTTCATCCCAATTAAACTATAATAATCATCACAAAATGTCCCTAAAGCTTTAGTAAGAAGTCGTGACTGGTGGAGTTCAGACTTGTCAGGAGTGAGACAGTTATCACCAATGACAATGGATGATCGTCACGCTAAATATCACAAATTGATAGAAGTGGGAATTCTACCATTGGATGCCGACCCAGTGGTGCACAGGGTTCATTGTTCGCCCTCAACCTGAAAACCCTAATGCGAAATCTGGAGTGTGCACTCCTGAGGTGTTCCACACTAGAATAAAACAGCTGTCCTTTGCTCCTTGGTTTTCAATGGTACCCTGCCAACATCAATCTGTGAAATATTCAATCAAATAAATAATTTAATAGATACATTAATCAACCATAATCTATACATTATATATATGGAACATTGAACAATTGAACATTGAATAATAGAACATACACAATTAGCAATTGCTTCAGCTTGTAATAATTTCTGCAAATCTATACCTGATTGAATAGATGAAACAGTATCATTTGTAGAATGTCGATTACTTATTTTATCACGTTCTTTTTGTACAGCTATAATGAAAGAATATAAGAATTAAGTAGTATATTATAAACTCCGCCTGTAGCTCTCCTAGGGTTACTGCCGGTTCCAAGCCCGGGTAAAAGAGGGGGGTTGGACATGGGGCTAGCATCCCCATCCCGTAAAACCCAAGATTGCTAAAAAAAAACGCAAGCCAGATTAAACGAGATAAACCACTTAAACTCTATATCACGTGACCATAAACAAAAATCCCTATCTTTATGTACATGATGTAATATTATCCTTTTCTCATTGATTATGCCTAATTACTAATAACTACCAATGATTATTGATTGTTATTAGAAATATACACTAATTAGTTCTTTACTGTACATTACTGTAGTTTATCAATGTCTCTCACATAAAGTAATAATCAACTGACGGCATTGTTATTTCTATAGAAGAGAACAATATACTGTGTGTAAAACGAAGTATTTCTCTGACTGGATCATGAAGACCTCCACATCTGACAAGATGCATAAAATTCAGTGGACAAGTAGGATGCAACTCATTGATTTGGACTTTACGGATGATCTAGCTCTTTTAGCACATATACACCAACAAATGCAAGCGAAGACAACCAGTGTAGCAGCAACCTCAGCATCAGTAGGCCCGAACATATATAAGGGAAAGAGCAACATTCCCAAATACAACACAGGGAGCACCAACCCAATCGAACTTGATGGAGAAACTCTGGGAGAGCTAGATACTTTCACATATCTGGGGAGCATCATCGATGAACAAGGAGAGTCCGATGAAGATGTAAAGACAAGGATTGGCAAAGCAATGGCAGCATTCCTACAGTTGGAAATCATATGGGATTCAAAACAAATATCAATTAACCTCAAAGTCAGACTCTTCAATTCGAACGTGAAGACAGTCCTGTTGTATAGAGATGAAACTTGGAGAATTACTGCAAATATCATCAGACGGGTACAAGTATTTATAAACAAATGTCTATGCAAGATACTGAATGTCCGTTGGCCGGAAACCATCAACAACAGCTTACTATGGGAGAGGACAAATTAGCTTCCAGACAAAGAGGAAATTAGGAAAAGATGTTTGAAATGGATAGGACATACATTGCGGAAAACATGAGACTGCATCATGAGACAAGAATTAACATGGAATCTTGTTGGTAAACGGCAGAAAGGAAGACCAAAAAACGTACACTGCGTCGAGAATTTTAAGCGGACATTAAAATGATGAACAGCAACTGGGAACAATTGGAAAGGATTGCTCATGACAGAGTTGAATGGAGAATCCTGGTAAGTGGCCTATGCTCCTCAGTGAGGAGTAACGGGCGTAAGTAAGTAAGTAAGTTTATTATAATTATTTTGTTGTTATAGTAAACTAATGTATTATGCAAAAGTAATTAAGTAGTATATATTTGTAATGTTTCAATTAGTTGAAATGAAAATTTTTAATGACTTACTGTAAGCCACTATTTCAAAGAATTAATAAACAATTATTTGAGTTAGATAATCATCGACAATCAGAAAAGTGACACTGAACAGTTGTTTCATGTTAATATGAGACTCTTCAATTCGACTCTTACACAACTGCTCCGGGGATCAGACCGAAGACCTTTTGGCCTCGATGGTGAAGACTCTAACATTATATCATTATACCAACTCTCATTAGTTGATATCCCTAACATCAATCGATTTATGACATACTTTCATGATCACATCCAGTTCAATCTTTGTTTAACTGCCTTACATAAGAAATTACTGAACACCACCAGTCATATCTTATATAGAGAAGTTAATTACCAATGTGTTGATGTTGATTGTAATTGAGTGTTGTGAAGATAGTTGAATGTTAATTTAATATCATAAATTGACTTGAGTTAAACAACCATTAAAGAAGCAGCTTGTAGTAAGTCATGAAACGTTAGAAATTTTAATTTCACTTCATACAAACACTTCAAATACAAATAAGTAGTATGAATAGATCAAAGAGAAATACAATTGCATTGAATCAACTTCCAATAAAGTAGTATGTACATGGTACTTGAGTTGAATAAAGAAACGCCAACGATTATTAAAGTTTAACTCATCATAAAGCATAAAAGATTATTTTGAATAGTAAGAATGGTATAGGACTTGTCAACAGATTAGATCAATCGTTTTGATAAGTGTTTGAACTTGACACAGATTGTTGTTGGTAGAGTATCAGTGAATACTAGCAAGTGCTAAGAAGGTGTATCATCTTAGTATAGAAGTTTTCAGCAATGTACACCTTCGATCCCTTCAGATGAATCGAACCCGAGTTTTAAGGTTGGCGAATGCCTAACACTTTGCACCACTAGGCCAGCTTGCTTACTTCTGTTAATTTATAATATTAAGCAATAATCATCCATTACCGTCACTGTTTCACTTTTGACAACTTTGTACCCAACCAGTCATCACTTCTTATTAGAATATTAGGAACATTTTGAAGTTAATCACTAGTAGGCTGATTAATATATCTAAGGAAATCTAATAACAGTCTCCACAATATAACCTTAATTCATTTTAATAGGTATTGAATCCCAGGGTATACTAGTACTTAAATTAATACAAGTGGAATATATTTGGATCTTCCCGTTGATTTGTCATGGGCTAAAATTAATTACTGTTGTTGCAATATGTGCATCCTAAACGAATTGAGTTGATACAGCAATAATTTACAAATATTTTTTGAGTTGGATTGTTTCGAATAAAACGAAACGCGAGTCTTGGAATCCGCTGACCAGCTACTATTCAAATCAAAAGAAAAAATTAACAATACTAGTAAACTATCGTTATATCGAGGCAATCTTCTCAGAATGTACATTTAGCAACAGAAACTAACCAGTTTCAGTCCATGACAAGTCAGTGGATGATCCAAATACATTTTAATTATATATACTTAACCGTTGCACAAGTATGGTCGTCTTGATTCAGTAGCCTAGTAGTGAACGCTGTGGTATTTGTCACGAAACAAACTAACTCCAAGTCCCGATGTGAACATCGACACTAGAGTTTAGGTGCTTTCGGCTGACGGATACCATATAGGATGGTGTATACTTGAAAATAATACTAAGAATGTAACTATTTTTCAGAGATCATTGGGACTATTGTTGAATTATATGGGACAAGCATTAGAAAAACGAAATATAACAGAGAAAAGAACACGGAAACAGAATGGGTAAGTGCGAATTACATTATTCTAACTATCAGGTATTTTTTTAATTTAGAATAAATTAACAAGTAAGTAACCTTTTCGGTATATCCTGGATAAAACAACAAGAATGCTAATTCTCATCATTTACTTGTACACTATTCCAGTAACCAAAACTTCTACAAATGATTAACAAGGCTATTGACTATTACATTGATTGGTTTATATTCACTTTATGTTTATTCAATAAAGAATTAAGATAAACCCTAACACGAAATGGACCGAGTTCGAATCCCACTGTGAATATCAACATTAGGATGCAGGTGCATTCAGCCAATGAGTCTCAAACAGGAAAAAAAAGTGCCTTCTGAATTCCACTTGTCAGTCACAATCCAACTTCAATAATTCACCAAAGAAGTTTCATTTATCCATTAATTGATATTCACACACAACACATTTAAGGTTCTTAATCTCTTCTAATGGAGTTCATGATTTAACTGGCAGACAAACTCTTATAAGTAAGTTGTTTACACCTTATTTATAAAAATTACTAAGAAAAATAACTTCTTACCAGATTCTTTCATACCAACACGAAAACATTTACGAAATCGACAAAATCGACATTGATTACGTTTATCTTTAGTAACGATACAATTACGTTTATGTCGACATGTATATGAATGTTTTCGACGTACAGAACGTCGAAAGAATCCTTTACATCCATCACATGAATATGCACCATAATGTTTACCTGTTTATAAGAAAAGAAATTAACATTGAATTAATGATAATTGAATATTTAAAATTCAACAGTTTTAAAACATTAGCTAATAACTAGGCGGATTACCTCGATTAAGCGAATTTTCACAAGTATTATATAAGTTGGATTGTGACTGGCAAGTGAAATCCAGGACGCGCATGGCGTTCGACACGAAACGGACTGAGTTCGAATCCCACTGTGAACATTAACATTGGGATGCAGGGACATCCAGCCGATGAGTCCCAAATAGGACGAAACGCGCCTCCTGGATTCCACTTGCCAGTCACAATCCAACTTATATTAGCTAATAACCTATTTATTTCTAATGAAAAGTGGATGAGTGCCCACTGACGATATTCGATAAGGTTGAGCAAATATATAATAAATTGATTGTCTTTATAAATATCAATTGCTGGGAGTTGATTCAGTGATTTAATATTAAAGCTTTTACTTCCGGAGCTAAAAAGTCTTCGGTTCGATTCCTGGTTTAGTTATGGAAATAACTTTGCTGAAAAGTTCCATATTAAGACGAAACAGCTGTCTAGTGTCGATGATTGTCTAATTCAGATCAATTCATGATGTCAAATGGGCATTCAATTATCTCTACAATATTCAAATTACAGAAAGTAGAAGTGAGCAGATTAAGCAATAGAACTGCAAGATTATTAACATAATAAAGTGATCCACGAAGTCAACCAATCCTATCATCTACAACGTAAAACCAGATGCAAATATATCTCGGTTCAAGACTATTCAACCTCATAAACACGGCAAAAATGAACATTGAATTAGTAAACCTAAAAACTACATAAGTAATCAATCAATCAACCAATCAATCAATGACTGCAACCCTATATAGAGCATAGGCCGCCGACCAGTATTCTCCAACTAACTCTGTCTAGGGCTTCCCTTTCCAGTTCTTTCCAAGTGTTCTCTTCATTATCTGTCTCCAATTACTGACGCAATATGTTCTTGGGTCATCCTCTTCTCCACTGACCTTGAAAATTCAAAGTTAGTGCTTGTTTTGTGACACAGCCTGATAGTTTCCTCAACGTGTTTCCTATCCTCCTCCAGCGTCTTTTCCTAATTTCTTTTTCGGCTGGGAATTGGTTTGTTCTCTGACACAGAAGGTTCTTACTGATGGTATCTGACCAACGGATCCAAAGTATCTTACACAGACATTTATTTATAAATACTTGTATCTCCAGAAGGTTGCTTTTCGTAGTTCGCCGTACAAGTTTCAGCCCCACACAGTAGAACTGCCTTCATATTTGCATTGAAAATTTTGACTTTAATATTGGCTGACAGTTGGTTTGCGCTCCAGATGTGTTTTTAATCAAAAAATACAGCTCTTGCTTTACCAATTCGGGCATTTACATCTGAATGAAACCCTTCTTACTTATCGATGATGCTACTCGAGTATGTAAAGGTTCCTACATCTTCCAGAATTCCTTCGTCAATTGTAATTGGGCTAGTGTTCGTTGTTTTGTATCAAAGAATCTTGCTTTTTCCTTTGTGTATGTTAAGACCTACTGCTGCAGAGGCTGCTGCTACAATGTCCGTTTTCATTTGCACTTGTTGTTGCGTGTAGGATAAAAGCGTTACGTCTTCTGCATAGTCCGAGTCATCTAGTTGCATCATGTTTTCCACTGTATCTCGAGATTGCCTTAAGATGTTGCATTTTCCATGATCCAGTCAACCACCAACGGAAAGAAAAAGGGCGAGGGTAAGCAGCTTTGTCTGATACGGTCTTTACCTAAAATGACTGCGAGCCGAACTGCAAGCACTATTTTGCAGTGTAGTCTGTCGTAATAATTCCGAATAACGATGACTATCTTCTTAGAGAATACTCCATAATGTTCTCCTATCCACGCTGTCGAATTCCTGCTCGTAGTCGAGGAAGTTGATGTATAGTAGTGAATTGCATTTAATTGATTGTTCAAAAATGATCCGTATTGTCGTGATTTGATCAGTACACGATCGACTCCTACGGAATTCCGCTCGTTAATCTCCAAGTTTGGCGTCAATTGAATCTTTCATTCGGCTTAGTAACACTCTGCTGAAGACTTTTCATGCTGGTGAGATTAGAGTGATATCTATGTAGTTCTGGTAGTTGCTAAGATCTCCTTTCTTTCATATCTATATGCGGTACCTCACTTTCCGGTCTGTCGGCATTTGTTCTCCCTCCCACTTTTTCACGTTTACTTTTATTCCTTTCTTTCTTGATATGATTAACTGTATTTTAACCGTTCATTCATTTCTTAATTAGTATTACTTTAGTTGGATTGTGATTGGCAAGAAAAATCCAGTACGTGCATTTCGTTTTATTTGAGACTCATCGATTGAATGTACCTGCATTCTAATGTTGATGTTCACAATGGGATTCAAACTTAGTCTGTTTCGTGTAGAACGCTACCGCATTCACCACTAGACTACTGAGTCCAGACAGTCACATTTGTGCCACGGGCACATTCAGTTAATGAAGTTGTTAGAAGTAAATATTGAATACAAGCCAAATAAGTTCATTACAATCAATTATATACAAACCAAAAAACAAGATAACAAATAGAATAGAATGCAAATGTTATCTATAAAATAAAACTATTCTAACTATGCTAAACACTACATTGGACAAATCGACTGGCAACTCCTTCTCCGCCTACTTAAATATCAATTAACTACCATACACCATGATATACCTTCTTATATATTAATGTATACAGACAATTGTGAACTCAAGTTTGACTAAGTATACTTGATGATTTTAAGAAAAAGAAACACAAAGTAAACTAGAAAATTTTTTAAAGATTACCATTTAAGTCAATTAGCAACGAAGAAATACACTGAGATAAGTGTAATTTATCAACCAATTAAGAAACTAATCAGATTAACATAGAAAGAAATCAAAGTAAATGTGAATGGTGCAAATTACATAATTCACTTTAGTGAGAAATTTACTCGAATGACGATGGAAGCTACGTGATTAAATCATTCATCTCATAGAATATAAACAAGCTAAAATCATCTTCATAAGCCAATAATCAACGAAGAGCTATCAATGCATAACATAAACAAGATTTCCTATTGTTTGGATGATGATGATCTGAATGATGATGATGATGATGATGATTCGGATGATGATGATGATTCGGATGATGATGATTCGGATGATGATGATGATTCGGATGATGATGATGATGATTCGGATGATGATGATGATGATGATGATGATGATGATGATGATATCAATCTACCTTATCTAAATGGTATAAAATTGCTTAAATGAATGAATGTTTGATGTGAAAGCATATTGAACATGTTCATATATATCTGAGTTAATTAGAGTTAATTGACATTTGCATAAAATTCAAATGATAACATATGATAGCAACATAAGTAGAATTAATATTTACGTTGTTCATTAGGAATGTCGTCTGAAATTATGAACTACTTTAGTAGTATTAAGGGAGAATTGGAAAGTGCAGCCCTAGACTTAGTTGATTGATGAATCTTGGTCAAAAGCAGTTAATACTATTAAAACTAGGTGTTGTAAGGATAATTTGATATCATAAATTAGTATGCATTAGATAACTAACGATCACCAGCAAGAACTGGACAATTATTTCATTCTAGTAGAGAACTCTTCAGTGGTTCACATCCACGACTCCACAATCTCTACAACACCCAATTACAATTATTATTAGCTCACACGTGACTAGCTTCTCGAAGAAATTCCTTGAGTTTAAGAAGAAATTACTTGTGAATTTCAACCGTGTCAGATGCAAAGCAGTTGCCTACTAATGGCAATAGATGAGGTAACGTAAATGTACCACGAAGTGATCGAATTCGAAATATCTATAGTTAGAAGCGGACTCAGTGATCAACTAGTGAAGCGTTCATTTAGGAGCTAGATCTGGGCAAGATCCCTGATAGGATCTTCAATGTCTACTGCTAATGAATCTCATACTAAGATGAAACTACTGTCTAGTGCTTTCTAGCTATTAGTAGTTGTCTAATTCACACCAATCGGTGATATCAAATGAAAATCAATTCCATGTTTAACAATGTTAGTCTACATATAGACAATCGGATTATAATGCTTTAACACTGCTATTCACGCATAATAACAGAGAGTAATCAGTTTCAGTCATTAAAATCATCAGTGAGAAGATGAAATCAGGTATCATTTACATTCATACAATTTGATGAAGTATCATTATCTAAACTAAGTAGCTCAATCAACAACGTAGTACTATTTGATATAACAAAACTAAGTTTAAGTCCCATTGTGAATATTAATACTAAATGTTATTGCTATATTAAACTGACGAATCAAGATTTCATTTATCAGCGATGAATCTAGATTTACCTATATTCATAAAAATTCCTTAAGATAAAGATAACCGACCACTCTGCTTACAATAATCTAAGACAACATAAGTTTCATCTGCTTTATACTTATGTATATAAAACATTAAAAATAAGTAAATATAATGACCTGTTGAAACCATTTTTGGCGAACAGAAATTCTCCCAAACACTACAGTGTATATTGACCTGTAGAAATGTTTGAACAGATTCAAAATGCGAGCTGTTGAATGTCATTTCAAAGGATCTAGAATTATTGTATCTATCATGGATGCTAGAAATTATTGACTCAATCTGTTAACATATTCATCAGACATGTCTTGTCGAGTTACACAGTGAGATTAAATCATTGTCAACAATTAATTATTGAATTTGATATCATAAATTAGTATGCATTAGATAACTAACGATCACCAGCAAGAACTGGACAATTATTTCATTCTAGTAGAGAACTCTTCAGTGGTTCACATCCACGACTCCACAATCTCTACAACACCAATTACAATTATTATTAGCTCACACGTGACTAGCTTCTCGAAGAAATTCCTTGAGTTTAAGAAGAAATTACTTGTGAATTTCAACCGTGTCAGATGCAAAGCAGTTGCCTACTAATGGCAATAGATGAGGTAACGTAAATGTACCACGAAGTGATCGAATTCGAAATATCTATAGTTAGAAGCGGACTCAGTGATCAACTAGTGAAGCGTTCATTTAGGAGCTAGATCTGGGCAAGATCCCTGATAGGATCTTCAATGTCTACTGCTAATGAATCTCATACTAAGATGAAACTACTGTCTAGTGCTTTCTAGCTATTAGTAGTTGTCTAATTCACACCAATCGGTGATATCAAATGAAAATCAATTCCATGTTTAACAATGTTAGTCTACATATAGACAATCGGATTATAATGCTTTAACACTGCTATTCACGCATAATAACAGAGAGTAATCAGTTTCAGTCATTAAAATCATCAGTGAGAAGATGAAATCAGGTATCATTTACATTCATACAATTTGATGAAGTATCATTATCTAAACTAAGTAGCTCAATCAACAACGTAGTACTATTTGATATAACAAAACTAAGTTTAAGTCCCATTGTGAATATTAATACTAAATGTTATTGCTATATTAAACTGACGAATCAAGATTTCATTTATCAGCGATGAATCTAGATTTACCTATATTCATAAAAATTCCTTAAGATAAAGATAACCGACCACTCTGCTTACAATAATCTAAGACAACATAAGTTTCATCTGCTTTATACTTATGTATATAAAACATTAAAAATAAGTAAATATAATGACCTGTTGAAACCATTTTTGGCGAACAGAAATTCTCCCAAACACTACAGTGTATATTGACCTGTAGAAATGTTTGAACAGATTCAAAATGCGAGCTGTTGAATGTCATTTCAAAGGATCTAGAATTATTGTATCTATCATGGATGCTAGAAATTATTGACTCAATCTGTTAACATATTCATCAGACATGTCTTGTCGAGTTACACAGTGAGATTAAATCATTGTCAACAATTAATTATTGAATTTGATATCAATAATTCGTCTGAATTAGACAATCATTAATCACCAGTAACCGATAGATGGCTGTTTTCACATTCTAAGGGATTATCTAGCAGCGAGTATCCAAGATCCCATGAGGGACATTCTGCATACTCAGCGAACGCTTAACTGTTAGGAAATAGAATCGGTTACTAACGGTTAATATTTCTAACCCTTTCAATTCGTGATACATTTCTGCGATCGTATTTATTGCCAACGATGGGTAAGTGTCTCACATCTGACACTCTTGAATTTCATGTCTTCTCAGTAGAACTGGAGGAATTACCTCGAGAAGCTAATCACTAGTGAACTGATATTGACTGTGCTTGCTGGTGACCAATGGTTTTTTCTGATTTAGACAAATTTCTGATATCAAATTGACATTATATAATCACCACAACACCAATTACAATTATTAATTGACAGATATTGTTGAAACAGCTCATGAAATGGATTAATAATTATATATCACTACATATCACAAAATAATGGACGTGGGAATTCTATATTTGGATGCCTTTGGTAAAGTGGTGAAGATGGTTAGATGTTCGCCAACCTGAAGCTCCTTCGATGATATCTATGGTGTATTACTTAGGAGTGCCAAATTTGAATAAAACAACTGTTAAATGCTTCTTAGTTTTCACTGTTATCTTACCAACATCAATCTGTCAACTATTCAATCAATTAAAAATATCAATCTCCATAAAAATCCACTTCAATTCGAGGACAATGAATTAGTTGCGTTTCTTAGTAAATGTGTAAGTTAGGACACTTATTATTATCCATTTGAGATTTGTGTGGTATATTTACCAGTATTGTAGTTGTGATTATCAAACAGGACCTCAAACTCAGCTTTGACACTTAATACAAACTTTACTGGGTTTGTATTGAAGTTGCATTGTGATTGACAAGCGGTATCCAGGACTGACGTTTCGTCCTATTTGGGACTCATCGGCTGGATGTACCTGCATCCCAATGTTGATGTTCACACTGGGATTCGAACACAGTGCGTTTCGTGTCGAACGCCACCGCGTTCACCACTAGACTACTGAGTCCAGACAGTCACACTTGTGCAACGAGCCTATATATAATTAGGATAAGTTTGTATTTTTCCCTTTGATTTGTAATGGACTGAATCTTGTCAGTCAAGGCAATCCGCTCAGGATGCACATATGGCAATAGAGACTGACCAGTTCCAGTCCATTACAAATCAACGGGAAAAAATACATGCTTATCCTAGTTACTAGGTTTGATTCCATATATCTGAGTGGAGACTAGTATACATGTGCATACATCAGCCGAGTTCAAATTGGATTGAAACTAGTATACTGAATACCATAACAACATAATAATACAGTTGTAACATAAATAAAATCGTCATTAGTTTTGTTCATGCAAATATGTCATAATTGATTTAAGGCGATTATGTGGAGATTACCAATCGCTGAAGGATCTAAATTTAGTATTTCCAAAATCCAGGAAGTACCATACAGCTGTTTTTCTGGTATTGGACTGCAAAACAATACAAACCCTTGATTTTTTCACGAAATCGATTCCACGATCATTAAAGCTAACGCTGGACACTTAAGAATCAATATCAAGAGTCTGGTGTTCAATAACGAAATTCCCACTTCCATCACTTTATGGTATTATGCAACAATCAACTATTGTTATCGATGACATATATCTCACTGTTGACAAGTATGAACTCAGTTAGTAACAAATGTTTACTAGAATTTCAGGAACATCTAACGTTTAATCACTAGTGAGCTAATTATTACGTTGATCTGAGATATTTCTGTGTAGATTGGAGCTTAGTGTAATTTGTTATTTGTATTCATAATCATTTATGCTGGTTTTCTGTCCTGATACCATTAGCATCAACCTTCTGTAGAAGAGAACAAAATAACTTACATCCGGTGAAGAAGTTAGGGAAAGCTGCTGGAGGTAGATATGGCACACGTTTCAAAAATCAATAAACTGCGTCAGACTTGAAATTCTCAAAGTCGAAGGAAAAGAGAGTGACGAAAAGTACATTTTGTGTAAAATTGAAGGTAGACATAAAAAGAATAAACTGCACTTGGGAAGAACTGAAAAGAAAAGTCTAAGACAAAGTTAGTTGGAGAATGCTGATCACGGGTCTAAACCTCACGAAGAGTAACATTGAATGATTGATTGATCTTCCTTTAGTATCAATGATAAGTAATTTTATCAGTTCCAATTTTACAGTCCCTCAAATCCTAATAGATTCTGTCTTCATTCACCATGAGAAATCTTGAACGAATGAACTTTAAAGAGGTGACATCAATGATTGACATTTATTTATGTTTCTAGGCATTTCAAGATCATTTGATTATTAAATGGTTTGCATCCTTCCATTTACATTTATAGAAACTGAAATCAATCCGTCTTCATTTGATATATCACTAGCCTAAATGAAATTGACTAGACACAACCATAACTAGTTTACAAATATGATTAGATTTGGATTGTGTCTCGTACATACAATCGAGAACTGTTATGATGTGAGAAAGAGAGGGTTTTGGTTGGTTATAGCAAACGCCAATAAGGTGTGCCTAGTAAATAATGCTGACTTAAGCCCACTCATCCCCAGGTCGACAATAGAAGAAGCAGAATTGGGAACCGGAAAACGGAGAACTGAGAACGTATTATATTTTAATCATGCCTTTAAATATACATAAAATCAGACCACACAGTAACCCACTCATAAACTTAACATTGATACAGAACAAAAAGAATAATGGCAGTAAATGGGTACAACTTGTACAAAATTAAGCAACTATAGTTCATAGTAATAAATAATATACTAAGAGTAAATATACTAAATGAGAGGACCGGGTAGGGGGAACGTAACGGTCATAGAAATGAAGTGTTTAAACTATCCACAGTTATAATAAATGAAATAATGTTCTAATGCATATCTCTCGAAATTAATCAATCTTCATTAGGTGTCCGGCATATCAAGAACAATAAATCTGAGTGTCAAAAGTCACTGTGCTTATTATCAAATTAGTAAATTTAGCTAGTCATTCTTGATCTAAACGGAGTAAGTTTAAATCCTTATCAAAAAATTATGATGTAATCACATACAACTGATGAGTTTCAGTTAGGACGAAACAAGTAAATTGAATTCCACAAAACAACCATAGTTCATCTTTAAACACTTAAATTCGCTCATCAAAATAGTTTGATTTTCGGTAGCGGGGGGAAGGGAATGAAAAGGATTGTAATTTTAAATTTCTTAGTAATGAACAAAAACACTGTAATACTACATTTCATATGTTGAATGATACACTTCAAAGACAAAAAAAACCAGGTTTATCTATTCTTTTTTATTGATGTGTTCATGTTTGTTGATGCCTACATTTCATCATTGTTGATATCATCACAAACACATATGAAACTCATAATGTCATCATCATCATCCAGATCATCATCCAGATCATCATCATCATCATCACCATTAACATTATTATTATTATTATTATATTATTATTATTATTATATTATTATTATTATTATTATTATTATTATATTATTATTATTATTATATTATTATTATTATTATATTATTATTATTATATTATTATTATTATTATTATTATTATTATTATATTATTATTATTATTATTATTATATTATTATTATTATTATATTATTATTATTATTATTATTATATTATTATTATTATTATTATTATATTATTATTATTATTATATTATTATTATTATTATATTATTATTATTATTATTATTATTATTATATTATTATTATTATTATTATTATATTATTATTATTATTATTATATTATTATTATTATATTATTATTATTATTATTATTATTATATTATTATTATTATATTATTATTATTATTATTATATTATTATTATTATTATTATTATATTATTATTATTATTATTATTATTATTATTATTATATTATTATTATTATATTATTATTATTATTATTATTATCATCATATCATCATCTCACCATTAACATTAAACATTCATTGATCTACCTTCTTAATATTCAATTATCAATATATTGTGTTTATATGCTTTTTTTTCTCTCTTTACAAGTATAATATATACATATTCATCATATATTATTACAATAATAATAACAATATTATATATTATTATTATTATTATATTATTATTATTATAAAAGTATTATTACTATTATTATTGTCAATATTGTTATTAGTAGTAATAATAGTAGTAGTATTAGTAGTAGTATAGCTGCCAATATGAAAAAAAGTACTTTATTCTTCTATTTAAAACTAGATTATTAATGAATATGCCTTCAATTACTACTTCATAAGTGGTTCTTTACAAGTGTAGTTCGACTGTTCTTGTTGTTATCATTATTGTTTTGTTTTGTTTTTTTTTGTTTAAAGTAGAATTCTATTTAGTGACTTATTACAATAAGATAAATTGAAAATATTCAATTATTTTTATGTTATTCAAAAATTGTGATGATTTTATGAAGATTGTTGCTATGCATATCCGTTGTAAATTAATCGTAAAAACCAGAATGTATTACATAATTAAGTTAACTTTAAATGAAACCACTAAGTAATGTACTGTTATGTATTTTTGTCAAAGAATCGAACATAAAAACTTTAGGTAACATAATTAACGGACCGGAGTCAGACAAAGTTGCTGCTCTCACTTTTTCACTTCCTTCTAGTGGTTGGCTGGATCATGATGACCTCCACATCTGACAAGATGCATAGAATTCAGTGGACAAGTAGGACGCAATTCAATGGTTTGGACTTTGCGAATGATCTAGCTCTTCTAGCACATACACACCAACAGATGAAAGCAAAGACAACCAGTGTAGCAGCATCCTCAGCATCAGTAGGCCTGAACATACATAAGGAAAGAGTAAGATTCTCACATGCAACACAGGGAGCACCAACCCAATTCAACTTGATGCAGAAACTCTGGAAGAAGTAAATACTTCCACATATCTGGGGAGCATCATTGATGAACAAGGAGGGTCCGATGCAGATGTAAAGACAAGGATTGGCAAATCAAGGGCAGCATTCCTACAGTTGAAGAACATATGGGATTCAAAACAAATATCATTTAACCTCAAAGTCAGAATCTTCAATTCGAACGTGAAGACAGTCCTGCTGTATGGAGCTGAAACTTGGAGAATTACTGCAGACATCATCAGACGGATACAAGTATTTATAAACAGCTGCCTATGCAAGATACTGAATGTCCGTTAGCCGGCAATCATCAGCAACAGCTTACTATGGGAGAGAACAAATTAGCTTCCAGACAAAGAGAAAATTAGGAAGAGATGTTGGAAATGGATAGGACATACACTGCGGAAGCCATTAGACTTCATCACGAGACAAGAATTAACATTGAATCCTGTTTGGAAACGGCAAAGAGGAAGGCCAGAAAACATACACTGCGTCGAGAATTGGAAGGAGACATTTCAAGGGTAAACAGCAACTGGAAATGATTGCTCGGTACATAGTTAAATGGAGAATCCTGGTAAGTGGACTATACTCCTCAGTGAGGAGTAACGGGCGTAAGTAAGTAAGTAACATAGCTAACGTTTAACTATTAGTATTACCTAGTGAATGTTTAATAAGAGAAATGTAAATCCAGTCAATATACGATAAAGCAAACTGACCAGTAGTGATAATGGTTGTGTGTTTGTCAAAACGACTAGAAATTCTGGGTTCGGTATCATGGAAGCGGTGGAAATCAAAAGTGAGTGTTTCTAAGGGGTCTCATACAAAGACAAAATAGCTGGAAATTTTTGACTGGGCTTTAGTAGTACCAAACAGAGATTTATCAGTGACAAACACAAACAATAATTTCATGTTACATCTGGTGATTTTGATAATGATCTCTGTTAAGTTCTCGAAGTAATTCCTGCAGTTCTACTGAAAAGACACGAAATTCAAGAGTGTCAGATGTGAGACACTTATTCATCGTTGGCAATAAATAAGATCGCAAAAATATATTACAAATTGACATGATTAGAAATATTAACTGTTGGTAGCTGATTCGATTAGGTAATAATAAAGCGTTCGCTGAGTATCCAGAATGTCCCTCATCGGATCATGGATACTCGCTGCTAGATAATCCCTTAGAGCGTGAAAACAGCCATCTATCGGTTACTGGTGATTAATGATTGTCTAATTCAGACGAATTATTGATATCAAATTCAATAATTAATTGTTGACAATGATTTAATCTCACTGTGTAACTCGAGAAGACATGTCTGATGAATATGTTAACAGATTGAGTCAATAATTTCTAGCATCCATGATAGATACAATAATTCTAGATCCTTTGAAATGACATTCAACAGCTCGCATTTCGTATTCGTACAATCTAAGTTAAATCATATGTGCGAACTCCACCTGTATCGAGTCAATCTGTCCAGGATGCACGAATGACAACTGAGACTGATCAATATTACTTTATATTAAACCAACAGAATGATATGAAAACACATTCATATGATGTATCCGAGTTGTACTGTACATATTCAATATTAAGATGAACAAAACTTTCTTCCTACTTTTTTTCTGTGGCTTTTGACATGAAGGTATTCAATATATTTAAGCTATGAAGTTGTATTCTCAGAATATTAGAATGGGGAATATCTTCTAGCAGATCCCTTTCATAACGTGAGTCAATTTCGTTTAAGTTGGATTGTGAATGGTAGACGGAATTCAGGATGTACGCTTCATCCTGTTTGTGACTCATTAAGTGGATGTTTCTGCATACCATTGTAGATTTTCATACTCAAACTCAGTTCGTTTCATGCCACACGCCAGTGAGTTCACCACTAGACACTCTGCTCAAGATGAAAATAATGCAAACAGAGTTGATCAGTTTCAATCCATGACAAATCAATGGAAAGATCGAAATACATTCTCGTTATATATACATACTCATTGCACAAATATGGCTATCTTGACTTAGTTGGCTAATGGTGAATGTGTGACATTTACCACGAAACGAACTGATTTCGAGTCTTAATGGGAATACCAACAGTGGGATGCAAGTAGATCCAGCTAACTATTCCTAAATTGTACATAACGCATTTCTAGGATTTTACTTTGGCAACCACAATCTAATTTTCAACATTACTCGTTATTTATAGCTATATTAAGGCAATCAGTTTAAGATGAGCATATACACGTTAATTATCATAAACAATACTTTACATATATTCATTAATTGAATATGATATGAATCATTAACTTACCAGTTGCTTTATCTTCGCATATAAGACATAACATACCCGATTTGAGTATAGTTTGATTAAGATGCTTCCCATCATTATTATTATTATCATCATTAACAGATAGTTTACATTGAAATTTTATCTCATTATCACGTTGATTTTGAATATTGCATATTGTTGTTTCATCTAGATGACTTTGATTACCATCATCCTCCTCATCATCATCATCATCATTAATAATAGTAGTCCTAGTTGTAGTAGTAGTAGAAGTAGTAGTAGTAGTAGTAGTTGTTGTTGTTGTTGTCACAGTTTCTGTAATACCGATGACATTGTCAATATCTTGTCGATGTTGTTGTTGTTGTTGATGCTGTTGTTGTTGTGTTGTAATAGTAGATAAGAATTAATATCATAATTCATATGATTATGATGTAATGTTAATAAATCATATGATTCATAATTATGTGTATATTGTTGACCATGTAAATAATATTGATAATAATGATGTGGATAATAAATTGAAGTTAATGAAGGAGGTGAATTTGAATGAATATCATGATTTATTGAATAGTCTATTGTATTATGTTTATTGATAATAGTTGATAGATTACTTATATTAGTAGTATTTATCATATCATAATTTAAATATGATGATTTACAATTATTAATATCATTAATATATAAAGTTGTATTATTATTATTATTATTACTAATAGATGGGATCATTGGTGATGATGTTGATGATGATGATGATGATGTTGATGATGACGATGTATTATTAATATGAAATGAATGTTCTTCATGATCCATTGTGTAATTAATATAAGTTGGTTGTTGTTCAATGTTAACATATTGATGATCATAGTTCTGATGATGTTGATGTTGATGATGTTGATGATGATGATGATGATGATGATGTTCTTTAAATGATTGAAATGGTTCATAAGTTGTAGCATAATGAACTGGATTAGAATTATTCATTTCTCTTTTATTATGATTCATTAATACTGAAATTTGTCTACTTTCAGTGGAATGATGTATTGTAATACAAAATGAAGAAAGAAAGAAATGAAGTAAAATTGTATACATGAATATCAACTTAAAGGGATCAACTTCGAAAAGTTATCTAATGAAGTTTATATAAGAAGACTTGATTAGTAGAGTTAACTAAAGTTGAGTGTAACGTAATTACCGACTAATGATAATGAATGACATCAAGTAAATATGTTACATATTAACTGAGTTGAAAATGTCAACTAATCAAAGTTGTTTGAGTAGTATAATGGTTAAGTGTTGATTAAGAAGCCTGAAAGTTCTAAGCTGGATATTTTTTTTTGAGGTTGTAAATGTGGATTGCTGAAGAATTTCATACTAGAATAAAACTGTTTTTCAGTGCTTTCAGGATTTTATTGGTTATCTAATTACAACCAATTCATGAATTCAGTACGAATTCGAAAACCTCGTTTAGGTTTTGCCAACTTACGTCACCTATGGCGTAGACGAGATATTCGTCTCTCAACGAAAGGGAGAGTGTACTGCGCAACAGTTCGCTCTGTCTTAATGTATGGGTGTGAGAAGTGGCTATTAAGGGTAGATGACACTCGACGGTTATTAGTTTTTGACCATCGATATCTACGAAACATCGCTCGCGTTAGCTGGGATCACCGAGTAACGAATAACGAGGTTAGACGACGGGTGTTAGGCAAATGTGGTAAATCAGTCGATGAGGTTGTGAATCTTCATCGACTGAGGTGGTTGGGACATGTGCTAAGTATGCCTAACCACCATCTACCACAACGCGCAATGTTGGCTGACATAGGAGCAGGATGGAAGAGAGTTAGAGGTGGCCAAACTAAAACATGACATCAGTCCATGAAATCACTGACTGCTGGTTCGAGTCGTGTCTGTAGCTGCAGACTACCTGAATGGGGTCCTCGCGATTACCGTAACCAGTGGCTAGAAACACTGAGTGACATGGCCCAGAATCGGTCACAATGGTGCAGATGTATCCACTTATTGTCCTCCCTTAAGTCATGAGCTTAAAATTATGGAGCAAAAGCATTCGCTCTCTACTTAAATCATGAGCTTTAAATTATTCCATAACTTTCTTTCTACGTTTCCTGAACCATATTCTATATGTTAACATTCCTTGTTACTATTTTTATTTTATTTTATTGAGGTAACTTCTACTAATGGTGGTGGGGTTAATCTTACGGTGCCATGGGGGTATGGCAACTTGAACCGATGCACACATGTTCCAGGTTCTATCTTGATTATACATACATACATACAATTCATGAATTTAAATTTAAATTAGAGATATCCTACAAGAAAAGTGATTCACGTTTTGGAACTTTGAATTATTCAATGTCAGTTCAAAGGATCTACAAGTAATGTAATTTTCATAGATCTTAGAAATATTTATCGAATCTACTAACATGATCATCAGGTGAATCATGTCTAGTTACACACTGAGATGAAATAATTATCAACCATAGTAAAAACAGTTCATATATCACTACATATCGAAAAAATAATAGAAATGAGAATTCTATTTATGGATGCCTGTCTCGGCGAGATCTAGCGTGTGTCTTACTGAAGAGTTCCGAATCTAAAGAAAATAACTGTTAAGTGCTTCTTAATTTTCATTGCTATCTTACCAACATCAATCTGTCAACTATTCAATCAGTTAAAAATATCAATCTCCATAAAAATCCACTTCAATTCGAGGACAATGAATTAGTTACGTTTCTTAGTAAATGTGTAAGTTAGGACACTTATTATTATCCATTTGAGATTTGTGTGGTATATTTACCTGTATTGTAGTTGTGATTATCAAACAGGATCTCAAATTTAGCTATGCAGTAGCTAGTTTAGCAATGTGGTTTGTTGGATAATATGTTGACAGTTGATATGAATGTTACAACGTTCAATTTGTCATAGAAACAAAAAGACAAGGATCCAGGTTTGAACATAAGACAACTTCAAATTACAACAAAACTCTTGTCATTAATTATACACTTAACAAACTTGTAGTCAAGAATTAACTTTGCAACAATATCTAAATGTCGATGAAGGCTTTTTGTGAGAAATCACTCAGTCTACAGATATCGTTCATCACAGATTTAATTCACTATCGACATTACCTACAACTAAGCAGAGGTAAACAACTGAACTAAAATCTACAGCTACCTTAAAAACTAATAATTTTCCCAACTTCAAGTTGCTCCATGAACTTTTTTTAATGGTAGGATACTTAAGGCTATAGTTCATTCGCTAGCTAGAATATATTAGGCTTTCTTTAGCTTTATGCCGAGGCTAGTAGAATTTTACGGTCTGTTGATTAAAGTGATGTCAAAAACACGGATCTTCAAGCGGGAACCTCATCTAAAGGAAATCTTTGATGATTACTTTCGATGGAGATTGGAACAATTTTGAGTCTTATCTCAAAATATTCTAATATCACTAATCGCCTACTTCTTTTGTCTTCACAAAGTGGTGGTGCTGTTTACAGAACTGAGAGTATCAAAATGCGGGTATCTATTTACAATTGGGGAGGGGGAAATTTGAAAACCCTGATTTCAAACCAAAGGTGATCATGAACTCTATGGACCTGAAGAAATGAAAGACTATTGAATGTATCCTGCTCCCAAGAAACCGTTGTACTGCATTATCTAACCCTGTTTTACTGCTTTATGCACCATACCTTTAGATCAAATAAATATCAACTACGCCCAGCCTGAGAACATCGTTTGATTTGACATTGGCACCGACAATGTATTACAATCTACACATAAACACATCAATATGATTTCTACAAATACAATGGACTATTTGCTTTCTATATTATCTATGCAAACGATACTTATACTTTAATTTGTACAATTGAATTCATTATACACTCCTTTGTGTACTACTTCATTCCTATTATAGGACAGTTTCAAATGTGTGAACAAATGACTCTTTCACAGATTGAACTTAGAATATTTAGATCCCACAGCAAATGTTTATGCATCAACTCTGTTAGACTGATGTCAAATGAAACAACTCTTGTTACAATTAGACTCTAATGAATTGAACAACGGTTATCTAAACTAACTGGTGATAAGTATTTCACTTCAGTCTTACCTGAACTTCATCAGTAATGACATTTCACTAAAACGTCAAGAGATCACTAATAAGTTGTCTGTTATCACATAGCGTTACTGATTAAGTATCATAATTAAATCAAGAAATCATTGAACAAGTACTCTGTTCTAGTACAGGATCAATTCAATAATGTGTATACATGAAATTCTAATGAAATGAACACAGGATTTATGAAAACTCATTGTGAACTATCATCACTACTCGACTTCTTAGCAACGACTGTTAGTAAAATTTTCATTTCAATCAATTACTCATACAATACAACATATCTTAGTTGGATACAATTGAAATTACTTAACTATGTTATAAATACATATTGATACATTTTCTAATAATGCTACTTACATGGTTTTTATCATGATCAGTATTAAGTTTACTTGTTTGTATTCGATATAGATTAATGTTGGTTAGATATCAATAAAAATTAGAAAGTATTAAACAGTTGTTTCACTGTAATATTGGACACTTCGACATAGTATACAGGCGATTCTCAACCAGCTATCAACTTTCCCATCCCCCTGGGGAATTGAATAGTTATCAATTATACTCAATCAATATTAATCTATAACGATTGGAAACAATTAAATTCTACTGATTCTTGAATTCATGTTAATTAGTGTAGGCTGAATATCATTGAAAATCAGGGAAGCACTAGACAGCTATTTCGTTTTAGTATAGAATATATCAACAGGGTGCACCATGGATTCCACCATCAAAGCTTCAGGTTAGCGAATATTCTAAATCTTTACATCACTGCACCAATCATCCAATGATAGAATTTCTACTTCTATCATTTGATGAATAGAATCTAGTATAAGTATTATTAAGATGTTGCATACTAGAATGAGACAGTTGTCTAATACTTCGTCGTTTACAATAATACTCTGTCAACATTAATCAATCAACTAAAACTTGGTACCAATCTCTACAAACCACGTCAATTCAATTAATGTAGAGACAAACTTCTCTATTCAATCTAGAATGATGTATACTTACAGTTACTCAGTTGTTCTTTGTTTTTTTTTTCTATGTTCAATTGAAACATTGTCTCATAGATACACAATGATTACATATATTGTACTGTATATGTAGGTGCCTAACTATTTACATACTTGTTTATTTTATTTTTTTATTTTACTTTTCTTTTTGTTTTTTTGTTTGTTTGTTTGTTTGTTTTCTACGTAAAGTGTTAAAATGGTACAGAGTTAACAAAATGAATGAATTCTGTAATTTAAAGTAGCAAATTCTATTGTCGTAACAATTGATTTAACATGAATACATGAATGAAGTGGTGATAGTGATGGTGGTGGTGATGGTGGTGGTGGTGGTGAGGTGGTTTCTATAGTGAGTATAATAACTGTTACTATGCAATAATGATTAGATATGCCTATTATAATAACTTAATTGATTTATATTAATTGGAATATTCGTTATTTTTTTTAAGTCTAACCATGTCAAGTAGGACATATTGTAAAATGAGAACAATTAAAAGTACTATTGAATGTAGATTGATGAGATGATAGTAAGATTGTTCAAATTGGATTGTGATTGTTAAGTGGAATCTAGGAAGCCACTTCAGTTCGCCATTACAATACTGAATTCATACAGTTATAATTGTGCAAACGGTATGTATATATAAATGGAGTATTTTTGGATCTTTCCAATGATTTGCCATGGACTGAAATTTGTCAGTTTTGTTTATCATATGTGCATCCTGAACAGACTACTTAGTAGTGAACGTAGTGATGTTTATCATAAAACAAACTGAGTTCGAGTCCTAGTGTGAGCATCGACAATGGGATACAGTTACACCCAATTGACGAATTCAGGATAGAATAAAACGTGCATGCTAAATTCTGTTTACCAGTCACAACCCAACTTAAACAATACTTATGATTTATAGCTATAACGATGCAAACTGCTCAAGATGCACATATATTAACAGAGACTGACCATTGATTTGTTATAGACTAAAGCTGGTCAGTCATTGTTGCTATATGTGCATCCTGAGCGGAATGCCTAGATATAGCGAATATTTTACAAGTATTATATAAGTCGGATTGTGACTGGCAAGTAGAATCCAGGACGAACTTGGCACTGAGTTCGAATCCTGATGTGAACATCAACATTCGGATGCAGGGACATCCAGCCGATGAGTCTTAAATAGGACGAAACGCGCGTCCTGGATTCCACTTGCCAGTCACAATCCAACTTATATGATATATGTAATTGTATTGTAGTTAAGAAATATTTCATGATCGATAGATTCTTATTTAATGATATAAACATTGGCTATTAGCCATGAAGCTAGAAAGTTCTGAACTTGATATCCGATGAAAATATGAGATTGCATACCGCTATTGCGAAGTTCAACAGTTGAACGAAACAATTATTCACTAGTTGTTTATGATCTTTTTTTATGATTGGTTGTTTAATTCAGGTTATATTCATTAATAAGATAGAACTTATAATTAATGATTTCGTGATTGAAACATTTAAATTTTTGTCAATGTTATAAGTTTTCTCAGCGCGGATTCAGAAAGCCCAATTGGCATTCGTCAGTTTACTCCACTTATGGTGCAGGCGATATATCCGTACCTCAACGAAAAGGCGGGTGTACTGCACAGCAGTCCGCGCAGTTTTAACATATGGCTGAGAAACGTGGGTAGTGGAAACCCAGGATATGCGTCGACTCCAGGTATCTGACCATAGGGATCTTCGCAGCACCATTTGTATACTTTGTATATTATGTCAGAGACCAACCCATTCCGGCTAATCAGACTTCCAAGATAAGTGAACTGGTCGACGTGCTCAACTACTTCACTTCCTATCTTTAGTTCAGGTGTTGACGAAAACCAGTCCTGGAGAAATAGTTTGCATTTAGAGGGGGAGGAACTCATTACGAACATGCTAGCATTGAAAATTATCGCTGTTAAAAGCTTCTGCATCGTATCAGCGCCTTCGCCAAACAGGACTATATCGTCAGCATATTCCAAGTCAATAAGTGGATCTCCTGGTAGGAGATCGATTCCTGAAAAGTCAGACGATGAAAGTGTAATTTCCAACAGTATGTCAACTATGAAATTAAACAAAAATAGGGAAAGTGAGCAGCCTTTACGGACACCACTCGAGGTTACGAGTTCAGATTACAGTTCACCATATGTTCTGACACGACTAATAGTGTTTCAGTAAAGACCCTTAACAAGTTTTATGTTTTTCTGGAATACGCCTTTCAATGAGAGACATTGCCATAGAACTTTACGATCTACAGAGTCAAATGCCGCTTTCAAGTCAAGAAAAACCACTATTGACGGTCACCGGAAAGTATGTCTGTGTTCTAAAACCTGACGAATGATGAATATCTGGTCTATACAACAGTGACTATAGTCCACAACAAATTAAAATGAAGGTCTAAATACATTCTAATTACATATAGATATCATATTTTAGAAATGTGGCTCAAATCTGGTAATGGCACTCAATAGTTACAATAGCCTAAATCCAGTAAATTGAATTGTAATTCTACTTACTCTCTGTTAGACACAGTTAATTAAGAATATATTAGCCAATGAAATGTTTTTGTATAACCGACAGTAGAGAAAGTTCACTCAATCCCCTTCCCTCGCCCATATACACACTTCAGATTTATTCATAACCTTTGATGAATAAATTCTGTCAGATGTATTTAGACAGTGAGAAACAGTTGTTTTTCATAAAAGTCCTTTAAACTGATTGGTCGGTAAGAAAAAGAGACCTAGTAGAGTTGGAAAAAATATGACTTCTAACTATTTGTACTCATAGGCTTCTGGATTCGAAGAGGACAAATGGTGCATACACTTATTTTGATCATTACTCTATCTTATCTGTTGAGTTCAACGAATATCACCTCCTTCAGGTGATATGAAAGACAACACTGTCAAACAAGATGACTTACATTTATGAAGAATATGATCTTTTCTTATTGTACAATTTCAAGTTACATAGAGAAAATACTGAACATTACAAATCATTTAATTCCTTAGGACTTAGGTTTCGTTCTACTTGGCTGTCGTCAGCAAGACTTACCTGCGATATTTAAAGTAACCTTAGCATCCCTGAAGATTCAATCCTAGGTCACTGAGTTATCAATGAGTTATTCGTGCAGTGACTAACCCAAGGTAGAATTATGATGTATACATGTGTTGATGATTGTATATTCAATAATTGAATTTTCATCAAGCCTTTATAACGCTTATCGAATGGTATCAATTAATACTCATAGAAATACAAATGTTATCCATCTATCACATACACTGCATGATATAGACAAGACAAATAAATTTGAAATAAGTAATGACATTTAGTTACTTTGACAACAACTAGATTGGTAATCTCAACTAATCATGGATATAAACATTGATATGTGTAAAGTAAACGTTAAAGTAACCAAGTCAGATGATCTGATGCACAAAGATAACATGAAAAATACTCTACTTTAAAAATATAGAGTTGATATGTTAAGAATAAGTTTAGTGTAAGTAGAGAGTACTATAGATAAAGCTTCAATAAACCTTAGTATACACTTTAAAAAAAAAAACTCGTACAAATCAGTATAAAGACTAAATAGGATGAACTTGGCACTGAGTTCGAATCCTGATGTGAATATCAAATTTGGGATGCAGATATATCTAACTAATGAGTCCCAAATAGGATGAAATGGACCACCTAAAATCTGCTTAACATTCACAATCCAACTTGAATAATATTATAAAGGCTGATATAATATCAATTTTATAGTCTGTCTTAAGTATATGTTTAAGTAATAGTGGATGATAGTTGTTCATCTTGCTCTCTCATTCTACTATCAGAAGTGCATTGTTCATCTACCATTACATATAGATAACTATTAGTCCTTACTTACTCTGAGTGTGTGTGTGTTCAGGTTTGCTAAGAACTATAGTCCTTGACATTCGAATTAAAATTATATTAGCCGTATTAAATGCACTGTTGACGATTGGATTAACCCTGTGAAAAAAGTAGGAATTCTAGCATTGGCCGTCAGTCAGTTGTGTAGGCGGTTAAGCATTCGCTAATATAAAATCAATAAGTATGATTCCCACTAACAGAATAGAGGGTATTCACTGCTGAAGAGTGTCACAGTAGAATTAAACAGTTGTCCAGTTCTTCTTGGATTTCATTAATAATCTACTAACATCAATCTTTAACAAATCAACCAATCCATTAGACTTAATTGATTTTAAAGTCATTAAATTGTATGTAGCTGATAAGTATACAACGAAAAATCTACATTCACTATGATCATCATTATCATTTCAATCTATTCAATCTTGATATCACGAATTGATCTGAATCAGACAACCATTGATCAGCTGGAAGCACTGGATAACTGTTTCTTCCTAGTATGGTGATTAATGGTTGTCTAATTCAGATCAATTCGTGATATCAAAATTGACAGTTAGCTATCTCTACAAACTCCTTCCCCCTAATTGTAACTAATATCAGCTCACTAGTAACTAGCTCCTTGATGTAATTCCTGGAGTTCTAGCGTGAAGACTTGACTAGTGGTGTTCAACCGTGTCGAATGTAGGGCAGTAACTCACCGATGACATGAAGGGGGTCGCACAACGTATCACGAATTGGGTGAATTGGAAATATTAATCGTTAGGAGTCGACTCAGTGGTCACCGCGGAGGCAAGTTAATTTCTAGTCAATGTTATATTTTATTATTGTCTACTACTTTAGTTTCTTTCTTTTTGTTTGCTTCTTCACTTTAAATTATAATACGATAAACTAATGATATTCCATTGATTTTATTATTTCTTTTCTCTATTTTTTCACTTCTTCTCCTTTGACTTCGTCTACTTTAACTTTACTTTTATACAAAGTTCAATCATATTAAAGGAACTTAAATATCTTATAAGTTGGATTGTGATTGGCAAGTGAAATACAGGACGAGCGTCTCATCCTATTTGTGACTCATCGGCTAAATGTACCTGCATCCCAATGTTGATGTTCACACTGAGATTCGAACTTGTGAAAAATTCGCTATATCGAGGCAATCCGCTCAGGATGCACATATAGCAACAATGACTGACCAGCTTCAGTTTATAACAGATCAACGGGAATATACAAATTCATCCTAAAACTTAAATATCTATTTGTATTATGTTTTAATGTTTGGCATAAAAAGTATTTTTTTTTTGAAAAATTTACAGAAAGAAAAGAAAAGATAAACAAATGAAAGAGATAAAATGATAAATTTTAAAAAAAAAATACATAACATAAATTGATGAAAGTAGGAATTCTACCTATTGAATACCAATTAGCTTATGAGTATAGATGATTAAGGTGTTCATTGTTAACCTAAAGCATGTAATGCAAAATTTATGAAAAGGAGGTGGGGTGGGGGGGGGTGGTGCATAATGCTGATGAGTTTCATACTAGAATGAAACAACTAGTCAGTATTCACTGATTTTTAATAGTATCCTGCTGACATCAATCTATGGTATATTCAATCAACTAAATGTATATATTACATTATTTAATAATAATAATAATAATAATAATAATAATAATAATGTCAAGGACTTACAGGAAGAAATGGATACACCTTATCAATATTCAATAAATTAATGAAAATGTAGTTTGTTAAATCAAATGTGATAAATTTATTTTGTTATAATAATAATAATAATAATAATAATATTAATATTAATTATTATCATAATTAAAAAAAAAAACATGACGACGATAACAACGACGACAAGTATATCAACAATCATAGCAACAGCATATGTGTACACAAAATATAACCATGCAAACAATTGAATTATGTTGTTTTAATGAATTATTTAATGTTGGCAATGCACGCGTGCGTATACACCTCTTGTAAATAATAAGCGGGCTAAATATACCATGCAAACAATTGAATTATGTTGTTTTAATGAATTATTTAATGTTGGCAATGCACGCGTGCGTATACACCTCTTGTAAATAATAAGCGGGCTTCTTAAATAAATATCACATTATTCTCATTCATTAACAATGAAACGAATAAAGAGAACACTACCGAATTATGTGTGAAATGTGTATGTGTGTGTGTGTGTGATAGACTGAGTGTGTAGAGATCCACTAGTTCCTTCACCACATTCCAACCCCCCCACACACACACAACATACACACTACTCCACCCACCCCTTCACTCAATATTATGATTTTTGCTTATATGCACAAATACACACACACATACACATAAGCACAGAGATGTACAAACAATACAGTTTTTATACAAAGATATAGGGATGTCTACATGAGAAAAAAAAAAGATAAACAGAAAGAACACTTTATCATTAGTGTGCTTATCTTATCATATAGAATATAGTTGATAACTGGAGTAAGTCAACAATTCACACATTAGAATGTGTAAAATTTAAATGAGTAGGTGTGTAACTATGTGTAAATGAATGTAGTACAGTTTGGTTATCATTATAAATGATAAGTAAATACAATTTAAATGAGATGTTTTTTTAGAGTGTTTGATATAAAGCATTAGTTAACTGAATTTGTTACAGATTGATGTTAGCTTATTTACTTACTTACTTACGCCCGTTACTCCTCACTGAGGAGCATAGGCCACTCATCTGGATTCTCCATTCAACTATGTCCTGAGCAATCCTTCCCAGCTGTTTCTAGTTGCTGTTCACCCTTTCAATATCTGCGTACAATTCTCGACGCAGTGTATTTTGTTTGGCCTTCCACTTTTCCGTTTACCAACAAGATTCCATGTTAATTCTTGTCTCGTGATGCAGTCTGATGGCTTCCGAAATGTGTATCATATCCATTTCCAACGTCTTTTCCTAATTTCCTCCTCTACTAGAAGTTGATTTGTCCTCTCCCATAGTAAGCTGTTGCTGATGGTTTCCAGCCAACGGACATTCAGTATCTTGCGTAGGCAGTTGTTTATAAATACTTGTACCCGTCTGATGATGTTTGCAGTAATTCTCCAAGTTTCAGCTCCATACAGCAGGACTGTCTTCACGTTCGAATTGAAGAGTCTGACTTTGAGGTTGATTGACAGTTATTTTGAGTCCCATATGTTCTTCAACTGTAGGAATGCTGCTCTGGCTTTGCCAATCCTTGTCTTTACATCTGCATCGGACCCTCCTTCTTCATCGATGATGCTCCCCAGATATGTGAAAATATTCACTTCTTCCAGAGTTTCTGCATCAAGTTGAATTGGGTTGGTGCTCCCTGTGTTGTATTTGAGAATCTTGCTCTTTCCCTTATGTATGTTCAAGCTTACTGATGCTGAAGTTGCTGCTACACTGGTTGTCTTTGCTTGCATCTGTTGGTGTGTATGTGCTAGAAGAGCTAGATCATCCACAAAGTCCAAATCATCGAGTTGCATCCTACTTGTCCACTGAATTCTGTGCATCTTGTCAGATGTGGAGGTCTTCATGATACAGTCAACCACTTTTAGGAAGAGAAAAAGCGAGAGCAGGCAGCCTTGTCTGACTGCGGTCCTCACTGGGAATGCATTTGTCAGTTGTCCTCCATGCACAATTTTGCACTGTGTTTCATCGTAAGAGTTCCGGATGATGTTGATGAGTTTCTCTGGTGCGCGTATTGTCGAAGAATCTCATTAAGTTAGAATCATTAAAACATGTTTCAAAACAAAGAAGGAAAGGATTACAATTTATGTTATTCAATACTATGTGCTGATTAACGATAATAGCGAAAATGATAATGATCAATTTTATATGAGGCTGCAATCAATCGTAGAGAAAAGTTTAGGTAAATACCTGTCCATTTAGATGAGATATTTAAATGACGAGGTTGATGTGGACAATACTTAATATGACACGGAAACTTGAATAACCACAATAATCTTCATTCAATAGATACAGGTATTTATAAATAGTAGTTCACGTAAAATACTCGAAATTTGTTGACTAGACATCATCGGCAATAACCTACTATGCTATAAAACAAACCAACTATCAGTTGAATAAGTAATCATGAAGAAACACTGAAGGTGCATAGGATAAACACTATGAATATCATGAAACTGTGTCACAATGCGTAAATTGGAATCCTCAAGTCGAAAGGGGAAGAGTAAAATGAAAGAACACATTACTTTGGGAATTGAAGACACTTAAAAAGAAGTAAAAGTGAAAGTCCGGGACAGTGTTGTTTGAAGCATTAACAATTTTACTGATGATAAATAGCTCATACCAACGCCCTTTAATACTGTAGAATCCAAAATCTTCAAAAGAACGTGTATGGAAAGCTTCACAAAACTCTATCAAAGACTAGCTTATCAACTATTAAATTGTATTCGAGTATGAAGCATTATCGCTTGAATTATTCT
Organism: Schistosoma mekongi; assembly: GCA_034768735.1. Lineage (NCBI taxonomy): Eukaryota > Metazoa > Platyhelminthes > Trematoda > Strigeidida > Schistosomatidae > Schistosoma > Schistosoma mekongi. Next base: position 23,523,295 of record CM068310.1, on the reverse strand, counting down.
AAAAAGAGACATTCAAAATATAACTATTGAAGGAAAACATGTTTCTAGTGAATGAACACAAAGGACTTTGACGTTATAAGCCAATGTTTCACTTCACCTGTAATCATATGCATAGAATATCTGAATGCATTATAGAACATAAGGAACCATACAGAAGGGCTCAGTACTATTACATACAGACAAAAAGTGCTAGGGATATCCTGCTGAATACATCTGACTACATTACAGAGTAGAATTCTATTCTAATTGATCGATACAGATTCAGATAAGTACAACAAAGACTTGACTTATTTAGAGAGAAAATGAATTACAATTAGGGGGAGGTTGTAGAGATAAATAACGGTCAATTATGATATCACGAATTGATCTGAAACAGACAACCATTGGGTGTGCACTGCTGAGGAATCCCATACTAGGACGAAACAGCTGTCTAGTGATTCCATGTGATCACTGGTTGTCTGATTAAGATCAATTCGTGATATCAAAATTGACAGTTAACTATCTCTACAAACCCCCCCCCACTAATTGTAACTAATATCAGATCACTAGTAACTAGCTAACTCCGACTGCAGCTCTCCTTGGGTTACTATCAGTCCCAAGCCCAAGTAAAGGAGGAGGGTTGGGCATGTGGCTAGTATCCCCGTCCCGTAAAACGCAAACCAGATTAAACAAGCTAAACCATTTAAACTCTGCTCTAGGAGTAGAAGGATTGTTTATGACGCCTCATGATGAAAGCCGAAATTCTTCGGAAGTCATGAGGCCGATACCCTCTCCCTTCTAACAACCAGAGCAAACATTTTTATAGGTACATGGAATGTTCGAACAATGTGGGAGAGCGGGAAGACAAATCAAATAGCTGCACAATTGAGGAGATACAACTTGACAATACTCGGAATCAGCGAAATCCATTGGACTCAAGCTGGACAGAAAACATTGGCTTCGGGAGAGACGCTACTATACTCCGGCCACGAAGAGGAAAATGCTCCTCACACTCAAGGAGTTGCTCTGATGCTGTCCAAGGAGGCACGTAATGCACTTGTGGGATGGGAATCACATGGACCCAGGATCATCAAAGCATCTTTCAAAACAATGCAGAAAGGGATGCCAATGAATATTATCCAATATTGTTCATCAACCAACGATGGCAACGATGAAGACAACGATCAGTTTTACGATAGACTGCAATCAATTATAGCAAAGTGTCGAGGAAAGGATCTGACAATCCTGATAGGGGACCTAAACAGCAAAGTCATAATGGTTAACACCAGATATAAAGAAATCATAAGACGACAGGGACTGGGAGGAAGAAATGACAATGGTGAGAGATTTACAAACCTATGTGCCTTCAACAAATTGGTTATAGGTGGTACAATATTCCCCTACAAACGCATACACAAGGCTACATGGGTCTCACCGGACCATACTACAGAGAATCAAATCGATCATATATATGTCAATAAAAAATTTAGAAGGACAGTGAAGGATGTAAAAACCAGGAGAGAAGCTGATATAGCTTTAGACCACCGCTTGGTGCTTGCTAAAATGAAACTGAAGCTAAAGAAGCAGTGGACAACTGGAATAGCAGCATTTCAACGGTTCAATGCAGTTTTTCGCTGAGACACTGAGATACCCAATGAATACAAAATAGCTCTCAACAACAGGCTCCAAGCCTTTCAAGATCTACCGAAAGAAGAAGAAACCACCATGGAAAATAACTGGAAAGGAATCAAAGAAGCACTAACGTCAACGTGTCAGGAGGTTCTGGGCCGCAAGAAGCACCATTATAAGGAATGGATCTCCACTGAGACATTGAGCAAAACTCAACAAAGGAGGAACAAGAAGATAGAAATCAACAACAGCCGAACAAGAGCAAAGAAAATAAAAGCTCAAGCTGAATACACAGAAGCAAATAAGCAGGTAAAGAAGAGCATTAGAGCCGACAAACGGGAATACATCGAAGGCCTTGCAACGACAGCGGAGAAGGCTGCAAGAGAAGGAAATATGAAACTGCTATACGACACAACGAAAAAACTGGCAGATAAACATGGTAAATCAGAGCGACCGGTCAAGAAGAAAGAAAGTAAGACACTCACTGAGATTCAAGAACAAAAGAATAGGTAGATAGAACATTTGAGGGACTCTTGAACAAGCCATCTCCACTGAACCCACCGGACATCGAAGCAGCACCTACAGATCTCCCCATAGATGTCACTCCACAAATGATGGAAGAAATCAAGATGACAATCAGACAAATCAAAAGTGGGAAAGCAGCAGGACCTGACAATATATCAGCTGAAGCACTCAAGTCAGATATCGACCTAACAGCAGGGATACTCCACGTTGTATTCAAAAAGATCTGGGAGGAAGAACAAGTGCCGGCAGACTGGAAAGAAGGACATCCTATCAAGATACCAAAGAAAGGAGATTTGAGCAAATGTGACAACTACAGAGGGATCACGCTACTGTTGATAACAAGGGAAGTCTTCAACAAAGTATTGTTGAACAAAATAAAAGATTCAGTGGATACTCAACTTCGAGACCAACAAGCTGGTTTTCGTAAGGATCAGTAGCGCAAAGACCAAATTGCAACTCTACGGATCATCATTGAACAATCAATTGAATCGAAATCGCCACTGTACATCAACTTCATTGATTATGAGAAGGCTTTTGATAGTGTAGATAGAACACTATGGAAACTTCTACGACACTACGCGTACCAGAGAAACTCATCAACATCATCCGGAACTCTTACGATGAAACAGTGCAAAATTGTGCATGGAGGACAACTGACAAATGCATTCCCAGTGAGGACCGCAGTCAGACAAGGCTGCCTGCTCTCGCTTTTTCTCTTCCTAAAAGTGGTTGACTGTATCATGAAGACCTCCACATCTGACAAGATGCACAGAATTCAGTGGACAAGTAGGATGCAACTCAATGATTTGGACTTTGTGGATGATCTAGCTCTTCTAGCACATACACACCAACAGATGCAAGCAAAGACAACCAGTGTAGCAGCAACTTCAGCATCAGTAAGCTTGAACATACATAAGGGAAAGAGCAAGATTCTCAAATACAACACAGGGAGCACCAACCCAATTCAACTTGATGCAGAAACTCTGGAAGAAGTGAATATTTTCACATATCTGGGGAGCATCATCGATGAAGAAGGAGGGTCCGATGCAGATGTAAAGACAAGGATTGGCAAAGCAAGGACAGCATTCCTACAGTTGAAGGACAAATGGGACTCAAAATAACTGTCAATCAACCTCAAAGTCAGACTCTTCAATTCGAACGTGAAGACAGTCCTGCTGTATGGAGCTGAAACTTGGAGAATTACTGCAAACATCATCAGACGGGTACAAGTATTTATAAACAACTGCCTACGCAAGATACTGAATGTCCGTTGGCTGGAAACCATCAGCAACAGCTTACTATGGGAGAGGACAAATCAACTTCTAGTAGAGGAGGAAATTAGGAAAAGACGTTGGAAATGGATATGATACACATTTCGGAAGCCATCAGACTGCATCACGAGACAAGAATTAACATGGAATCTTGTTGGTAAACGGAAAAGTGGAAGGCCAAACAAAATACACTGCGTCGAGAATTGTACGCAGATATTGAAAGGGTGAACAGCAACTAGAAACGGCTGGGAAGGATTGCTCAGGACATAGTTTAATGGAGCTTCCTGGTGAGTGGCCTATGCTCCTTAGTGAGGAGTAACCGGCGTAAGTTAATAAGTGACTAGCTCCTTGATGTAATTCCTGGAGTTTCAGTATGAAGACGTGACTGGTGGAATTCAACCGTGTAGGGTGTGAGGCTGCAACTCACCGATGGTATGGAAGACGTCACGCAACATATCACGGATTCACTTAATTGGAAATATCAACCTTTAGGTGCCGACTTATTTGTCTTATAGTAAAGTGTTTGCCTCGTATACATAGGCTCCTGGGTTTGGTCCCTTATGGTATCGTGGATGTGCACTGTTGAGGAGTCCCTTACTAGGATGAAACAGCTATCTAGTGTTTCCAGGTTATCATTGGTTGTCTGATTCAGATTAATTCGTGATATCATTATTGACAGAAAATGAATTACTGATTTACTAACAGATAAACGACATATTTTATCTACCGACATTCTGAACTAATTTGTTAACCTAAAATAGACTCTAAGTGGTTCATCCTTCAATTCATGAATGACATTCTGTTCCAGTTTTACAGAATAAGACACTATCAAACTAATTTTGTAGCGATGAGCGATTCACTAGGTCACAGTTATATAGCAAGAAACATAAGAGTTTTTTTAGTGTATTGATGTACTATTCCAAAAAATATTTATAATGTCTCCATTGTATGTTGTAATCAACAACATACCTATGACTTGTTAGAACATACAGAAAAACACATGGTTTACTATGTAAACTAAAGAATAAGTCAATCTAATAACACGAATTGATCTGAATTAAACAGCCATTGATTGCCAAACAGTACTAAATAGTTGTTTCGTGCTACTATGGGACTCTCCAGCAGTGAACACCTACGACTTCATTAGGGGTCAAACTCAGGACCCTCTGGCTCATCAACGAATGGTTTACTATCAAACGATAAGAACTGCTTCCAACGGTCGATACATTTGTCAATTCACAATACATTTGCGTGCTCTCATTCATTATCATCAATGAGCAACTGGCTCGCACCTGACACGACTGAATTCAACTGGTCATATCATTTCACTAGAACTGTATGAATCACCCCGACAAGCTTATATTGATCGTGTTTCTTGAGGAATCAGTACTTGTCTACAACAATCTCTACAACATCCAATTACAATAAAAAATAAGTATCAACAGCAAAACTAGCAAGTTATTGGAAAGCATTTCTAAAGTGACCTACAATCGATTACTGGTTCATCACTTTCATTAGTTCCCTAAAACAAATTGTACCCAACTATCAAGTTCATATACTGTGAATTACCTTTATTTCATATTTCTATGTATCACACATAAGATAAGTTAATTCAACTTATAGAACGATTACATAGAATAAACTATACCTTAACATAAATGACTCTTATCCAATTCACTATTAAGGACATTATTTTACAGGTCAGGAGATATAAGGGTTAAATAAGTTTTCCAACCCCCACAACTCTGCTTCATAAACTGAATAAGTGAACTGATAAACATTAAAGATTTCCTATGAATCAATGGATGATCGGAGAAATTAATTGTGAATTGCTGATAAAAATTAAAATCAGAAGTGTTCACCTTCAATTCAACAAACGATTTCTTAAGTGGATAACACAATCTACCAATGATGTTTAAGTTGGTTTGTGACTGGCAAGCGGAATCCAGGTAGTGCATCTCGTCCACTGGGGCTCATTCAATATTGTTCATTAATGAGATTTAGTATACATTTTGAAACAATATACTACTATAGTCTACGTTGAACTGTGGATAGCCATCAGAATCTAAAATTCACGTTTTGTCTTGTTTGGGACTCGTTAGTTGGATTTACTTATATCCTCGTGTTGATATTCTTAATTCCGCTTTCAAACTACAATCCAACTTAAACAATACTTATGAACTATAGCTACATTGTGAACAATCTTTTCAGCATTCATATATGATAACAGAGACTGATCAATTTCAGTTCATGACAAATCAACAAGAAGATTCAAATACATTGTAATTATAAACACAATCTACACTTTTAAAAATGTACAAATCGGTCTTGTGTATCTATCACCTTTTAATACTACTACTTACAAGTAGTTGAAATCTGTTAATGATATTTTTAAACTAAGTTCGCATTAACATTTTCGCGTGGAAATGTGAATGTTTATGTTGTAAGATCTTAAAATAACTTTAGGAAAGTTGAATTGTAACTGTCAATAATATTTCAGGAGTTCCTTTCAACTTATTCAGAGCTTATCAGTTGAGTATACCTGTATCCCAACTATAACTTAAACATATTGCCAATTCCTATCAAAAGTTAATATGTTCTCAACTGAGATAGATCAGTCTAGATAACCGTTAATAAATTTCAGATTGTCTGAAAAAGATCATCGTTTCACTAACGATATACAAATACAAACCGACAAAAAACAACTGAGAAAGTTCACGATTACACCTGGAAACTATAAAGAATATTGACATATGGCAAGTAAAACAAAATTGTTAACTTTCACATAGGTAACTACAGATTTAAAGGACAATAGTATCCAAAACAATATTCCCAGATGTCCATCTATGTAACATTTGCTAAAAATGGTTTACCATTATGACACCTCATGATTAGGAACTCAGTTGATTGATTACCATCGAAAAGGAATAGATATGTACACATATGACCAACTAGAGTAAATATGTCTTAAAGGAGGTCAGTTGTAGCACAGGTAACAACGGTAAGGAACCGAGATTAAAAAACTGAATGTATTACTTACGAACAGTTTAACATGATTACTTGTTGTTCAAACACTTCTATATTTAACCATAAAAATGTTCAATAATAACAGATCTACATTGGAATTGTATAGTGCATTTATTAGGTGATTTTTTGTATTATATACAGTAATGTAATTGACATGATAAGAGCAACTGCCAATTTCTATGTACGGAGACAGTAATCATCACATCAACCAAAACAGAGACAAGCCCAGACACCATAACAATTGATTAGCATGTACTTAAAATAAATGAAATAGTCGTCTAAACGACAGTTGAGAAAAAGTGATTTTGAATTTCGATTGTGACTGCTAAGTGAAATGCAGGACTCGTTTTTTGTCTTATTTGGGGCTTGTCAACTGGATGTACCTTCATCCCAGTACTGATGTTTACAACGAGACTCAAACTCAATCTGCTTCAATCTTCTTCAGTCAAATCTTCATTGAACTCTTTATTGGATAGATGTATTGTGCTATATGCATAAAAACATTCCAGGAATGATCACTTACAGTATTTTCCAAGATTGTATTCAAGAAATTTAAGTCACTTGGTGAAAGTTCCAGATTTCAACTGATAACGAATACTTTGATTTTTCAATGTTTATTTAGATTATTTGATTAAATATATCGCAGATTGATGTTGGCAGAGTACCATTGAAAACCAGGAAGCACTGGACAGTTGTTTCGATTTAGTGTGGAAGTCCTCAGCAGTGCTCACCCCAGATTCCGCACCAGGGACTTCAGGTTGACGGTGAACGCCTAACCATCTGCACCACTGGGTCGGCATCCAATGGTAGAATTCCCACTTCCATCAATTTGTGATACGTAGCTCGACGATCATCCATTGTCATTGACGATAACTGTCTCACTCCCGACAAGTCTGAACACTAGTCGCGACTGTCAAATAAATAACCAATCTCCACAAAAATAACCATCCCAATTGAATTATCTAGATTAATTGAATACAAGGTGACATTGTTAATACTCTAGTTTTGTAAAGATTGTGATTTCTTATTTATAGTGGATTGTGCTCTGATCATTAATGTACATAAACACATTCGTGCTTAAAGGATGGTAGTATGATGTTACCTTTGGTTAAGGATAAACTAACGACTAGGATTCTCTAACCAACTCTGCCTGTGTTCGACTTTCTAGTTCTTCTCAAGTGACACTCATTCTTAACATGTCTGCTTGTAATTCCCAAAGTAATGTGCTCTTGTTGGGAATTTAAGTTTCCCGTTTTTGCGCTAAAATGAACCCATTTCACATTCAGTTTGTGTTTCCTACCCAGGAGAATGTTAAGTTTTATTGGTTCATTATCTCTTTTTCTACGTTATTTGTAACACATCTAAAGACGTTCTATTTTTTGTATATGTAAGCATGTGTTGATTGTCTATTATTCTTCAGACAGGCTGTCTGTAGAATTAAACCCTCCTTGTTGACGTTGGACTTCTGCTAGTTAGCTAGGCTAGAAAGTAAAGAAATGGCAAGTTCTAGCTTTTTCTGTGTAGTAGGTCATACGTTTATTAGCTGGTATCGAGATGTCATCTTAATTCGTACACCTTAGCATTTCTTTGATCTTACTCTTTTCCCTTTACCTTGAGAGTTTCAAATAACGCCTTACTTTGTGATATAGTTTTATGATTTTCACAATATGTATTTTATTCACCTTTAGCGTTACCTCATAATTTCTTCCTCAACTGGAAGTTGATTTGTTCTATGTCATATTAGATTACTGTTAATGATGGTGTCTGTTCAACAGATGTGGAATATTTTATGTGAACATCTGTTTATAAATACCCATATCTTTTAAATGATTCTGTTCGTAGTTCTCCAGGTTTCAAATCCAAACAATAGAACTATCAATGTATTAAAAATTCTGACTTCACGTTTATTTTGCCAACCTACATCTTTATTTCCTGTGGATATCCCTTTCTTATTTATCAACAATTTTATCCAAGTCTATGTAAAAGTTTCCATATCTTCAAGAGTATCTTTGTTAAATATGATTTATTTGAAAATCTTACTTTATATCTATTAAAGAAAATGATTGTACAGACTAATAGAACACATTAGTCTATTTGAATGTTGTTACATAAACAATGAAAGTCAATACGTATGTATATTTATACATAGTATTCTTATGACGTGAAGAAAGAAAAGAAGTTTTAGTTGGTTATAGCGAACGCCAATCGAATGTGACTAGTTGATAATTCACGACTGACCTATGCCCACTCAACCCCCCACCCAGGCCGACAATTGAAGAACCAGAATTGAGAACCGGAAAACGGAGAACCGAGAACTGAGAACGTATTGTATTTTAATTATGCCTTTATGTATATACATAAAATCAGACCACATAGTAACCCAATCACAAATCTAACATTCATACAGAACAAAGGGAATAATAGCAGTGAATGAGGATAAATTGTACACAATTAGGCAACTGTCGTTTATATTAATAAACAATATACTCAGAGTAAATATACTAAACAAGAGGACCGGGTAAGGCGAACGTAACAGTCATAGAAATGAAATGTTTACATTATCCACAGTTATAATAATTGAAATAATCTTCTAAAGCACACAGTTCTCGAAGATAATCAATCTTCGTTAGGTGCCCAGCATGTCAAGTATATAAGAATAGGATGCATACATATACACTTTCAATGATATTCTTCTCTATCATTATTCAATAGTAATAATCTTAAATTAATAAAGTATTCTGTTGTAAGTAGTATAATGTAATTGAAGCTAAAAATCCTGGAATTGAATGATTCACATTTAAATAATTCTGTATATCATCTGGTAAAGATTTTGTAAATTGATTTTCAACTAATTCAAAATTTTTATCCACTTTCTAAAAATAGAATAAGAAAAAACAACAATAACAACAACAACAACAACAATAAACGAATTGAACATTGAAAGATTGTTATGTGTTTCGTTGTAATTGAATCTTGTCATAATTGGATCTTGTAGAGATTGTTGACTGTCAATTTTGATATCATGAATTAGTCTAGATTAGATAACCATTGATCAACTGGAAGCAGTGAACAGTTGTTTCGTCTTAGTATGAGACACTTCGGTAGTACTCATTCACGAACCCATCGAGGATCCAAACTAGTAGTTTTAGTGTGAAGATGTGAGCAATGGAGTTCAACCGTGTCGAGTGTGGGACAGTTACCCATTGATGGCAATTGATAGGGTCGCGCAAACGTATCACGAACTGACTGAATTAGAAATACCAACAGTTGGTCTAATGGTAAAGCGTTCGCCGCAGAGCCGAAAAATCCTGGGTTCAATTCCCAATAAAGTCGTGGATGCTGAAGAGTCTCATACAAAAACAAAACAGCTGTTCAGTGCTTCCATGTGATAAGTGGTTGTCTAATTACTACTACTACTATTACATCAAAGTATTAAATATTCACACTAAAACTAATTCGATAGATCATTAAATAATATAGTCACGTTTAACATAAAAAGCATTAACATGGAATCTTGTTGGTAAACGGAAAAGAGGAAGGCCAAAGAACACACTCCGTCAAGAATTGGAAGCAGACATTAAAAGGGTGAACAGCAACTGGAAACAGCTGGAAAGGATTGCTCAGGACATAATTCAATGGAGAATCCTGGTGAGTAGCCTATGCTCCTCAGAGAGGAGTAACGGGCGTAAGTAAGTAAGTAAGTTAACATGAACAATTTGAATTCGAATCCTTGTATAAATATCAACATTTAAATATGGAAAGGTACATCCAACTGATGAGATCAAAACAGAATCAAATGTACGACCGACATTTATTACAATGTTTAAATAATGAAATGCTATTATCCCTTGGAGTTGTAAGTTTGACAGCATCTAGTTTTATCTTATCCTATTCACACACTACTTATCACTTGTTATTAAAGTAGGTAGAGATTTGTGACCACTTCATACGATGAAGATTAACAATTTGATCAGTCAATTCTTCATTATTATCTAACTGTTTGAATCTAAAACTTCAGTGTTGCCTTCTAGATAATCCTAATATCCAATGAAAACAATTACATTCAATGGTTATAGTTGTATAGCTATTTAGATGTTAAATAATATATACATCATAAAAGAAGTTATGAGAAGAAATAGACAATAACATAGCCAGATATCTTGAAAGAGATTACACTAACTTTAAAATATAAAGTATCCTCTGAATTCGAAGTAAATACAGGACAAACTTGACAATCACCACATGATTGAATATTGATACGATAACCTAATAAATCACGATATGATGTACGATATTTAACTTTTGCTTTGTCAAATAATTCCATTAATCGATCACCACGTAGACGTTCAACACGAAGTTGTTCTTTAACTTCTGTAAAAGAAAAAAAGAAAATAAAAAATGGTGAAAGAACAATCATGAATAGAAATAAGTTGTGTTATTCCTTGAGCATGTTATTCAAAGATGTATTTCAAAAGTACATGGACTTCATGAAAACTTCATTTACTCAAATATTACTTGTCAAATCGGAGAGTTTACGGTGAATTGTAATAAAAAATTGATAAGAATAAGCAATAAAAATTCAAACAATCAATCAATGACTGTTATCCCATGTGGAGCATAGGCTGCCGACCAGCATTCTCCAACCAACTATGTCCTGAACTTTACTTTCCAGTTCTCAATAAGTGCTTCAAGTCTGTCTCCAATTTCCAACGCAATGTGCCTTTGAAACTCTGTCTTCTCCTTTGGTCTTTAGGATTCCAAGTGAGGGCTACACTTATGACAGTTTGATGATCTCCTCAATGTGTGTCCTATCCACCACCAGTGTATTTTCCTAATTTCTTCCTCGGCTGGAAGTTGATGTGTTCTCTGCTACAGAAGGTTGTTGTTGATGGTATCTGACCAACGGATCTGAAGTAGTTTACGCAGACGGCTGTTCATAAATATTTGTATCTTTTAGATCATGCTTTTCGTAGTTCTCCCTACGAGTTTCATCTCCCTACAATAGAATTGTCTTCACATTCGTATTAAAAATTTTGACTTTAATGTTGGCTGACAGTTGGTTAGAGTTCCAGATGTTTTTCAGTTATAGAAATGCTGCTCTTGCCTTTCCATTTTGCCCCTTCACATCGGCATTAGACCCTCTTTGTTTATCGATGACGATGCCCAAGTGTGTAAAAGTTCCCACATCTTCTAGAGATTCTCAATCAAGTATAACTGGGTTAGTGCTCGTTGTTTTGTATGAAAGAATCTTGATTTTCTCTTTGTGTATGCTTAGGCCTACCTCTGCCGAGGCTGTTGCTACAGTATCCGCCTTCACTTGTATTTGGATATTTGTTAGGGCTGTCATAAATTTTCTCTAAAAATTATATTTTCTTCATCCAACATTATAAGAATTGATGTTCTATTAAGAGACTCATCAACTAAGAATGTGAATAGTCACCTAAAAACTTTGAGTAACATTGCAAGCATGTTTCTCTATCATTAGATGAAAAGCATTACACTACGACTGATCTGTTCTCAGGCTCCGGTTGGTCATCAAGAGTGAAATAATTTAGGGTATTGACCACTTAGACGTCATATCAACCCTGTTGTGTCAGTCAGTCAGTCAATCAGTTAAAACGTAGAACTTGGTACGTGAGCACATCAGTTCAAGTCTCTCTGTCCTAATAAGTAAATACAGACGAAATTGTCGGATCGAATTCCAAAGTAGTGGAGGTAGTAACATCATCAGCAGCAGCAGCAACGTAGAACCGAGCACAAACGCCTGCAGATTCAAGTTGCCATACCACACTAGTACTACGAGAATATTGAGGTGACGTATAGACAGAATACAAGAGGGAAGAGTAAAGTAAGGATGTGCAGAATGGAGGTAGTAACAGAGTTGAGTAGATCAATGTTTAACGAAATCTCATCATAGATTGGTATTTGTCAACTTATGTTACTTAGAACACCTGATAATCAAACAACAAATATAAACGCATAGAAATCCGCGCTGTATTTATCTATGACTATGTAATATAGGCCATAAAAATAAATGTGTATAGGCTGCAGCTTTTCAGTCAAAGACATTTATGAAGCATTGTTTGGATACCACGAAACATCACTACGAGTAATGCTGAAATTTGAATCGAATAAGCCATACCATCAAGTCCAACAACTGTGATTCCCAAGAATCAATTTGATTAGCCTATTTGGTATCAATAACTATAAGAGCATAAAAATCAAGGTAAGGATTACATTCTACCGACAAGATCTCTTTTATTAAATACAGATTTACGTACTCACCGTTGAGCCAAACTCTGTGTATACGGCTTAATAACATCACATGACTGTCTAAATCAAAGTAGACAGACTTGAACTTATGATAGTAGTTGAGAGCCGAACGACAACGCATACATCACACAACAGCGCCATTTGAGGGTTGGTGGTCATCAGGCATCAGATTGACTATTGTACATCATGCATTTGAAACTTTCCTTAGTGCCTCGAAAGTCTTCCACAGACAGGAAAAATGTTCAAAAATTACTTCGACTAATATAGTACTCTTTAAAAATGACCAAAAGAATTTCAGATGACTGTATATACTTTATTTTTTTATCTTAAATGGATAGCTATTGAATTTGTAACCAATTTTAGCCAGTTGTAAAGTTTCAAAACCCTTAAGATCACATATAGTCTTGATGGTAAAACTTCTGGTGACTAAGAAATGATAAGGAAATCAATGTAAAAAGAGTTTTGTGTTTACTAAATTTTATAAATTATTCACATATAATCCTACTTACTAATAAGTAGTATGAATGAATTTTGAATTTTATTTCACTATTACACTTTCATATTGTCAATGAAAAAAAAAAAAAAAGAAAAATCAATAAAGAAAAGCACAATTCAATTGTACCTGCAAGTTCAGTTAAAGGATCTGGATTGATACGTAAACGACTTTCAACAGTATTTGTAATATCTAAATCCATAGTTATATCAGTAATACAATTTTGATTAATACGTTTATCAGATAAATGAATAATACGTTCCTCTAAAACCTGAAAGTTGACAAAGTGACATAATGAAATCAGTTATAGTAAATTTAATGATAAAAATTTTATTTTAAATTTACACATCATAATACTAATTGTAGTTACAAAAGTCATTTAAAACTAGGAAGTATTGAACAATTGCTTAGTTCTAGTATAGAACAAACCAATATGCATTCATGACTACACTATGAATGGAACCCAGAATATTCAGGTATCGAGGAGGGGGGGAGGAGAATCCTCAGGTTTGATTCTTAGCCAACCGTTTAAAAATACTAATAAGTTTCTAACAGGATAATTGTTGGGATGACTCCCAGAAACTTCAACGAGGCCTCCAGAACCCGGTCCAGGTCTTTTATCGCCTGCAAGATCTCCGTCGTAAATTGTTATCTGTCTCGGTTGACCGCACGCTTCGTCTCCTAAGCTATGATATGACCCCCAGGCTGAAACTACTCGTCAACAGGAACACAAGAGAGAAGACAGGAAATACTGACTGTGACTGGACAGTATATCTCACTGGCAATGTTTCGTATACCCCCAGATGCACTGCGTGCTGTTTGTTGCGTGGGGTATATTCTTGGTCTGCCAATCTTGTCCCAAGTTCTTCTGCTAATAAGAGTTATATCAGAAGCTGTGTCTAACTGCAGACGAGCACCATAGCCATTTATCTTGACGGACACATATTTTCTGCGATTATGCGAGGCGGTTCTGTTAAGAGCGATTGTTACTTTGGCTGTTCTTGGCTTGAATCTTCTTGAGTAAACCTTTGGTTGGCGGCGTTTTCGTGTTCTACAACGGCTTTCTTCATGCCCCTTTCTCAGACACGTAGTACATCGATGATTTTTGAATGGACAGAACCTTTTGAAGTGCCAATCACCGCACAACCAGCATGGGGATGGTGGCTTACCGTTGCCATTGCGATAATTCTGTGCACGGGAACCTTGCGAGTCTGTTCTCTCTAATGCGTTGACATGAAGAAATCGGCTACCATTTTCTACCAAGGAAGTATCATGTTTCAAATTCACTAACCTTTGACATTCGGTGGTTACTTCCTGTAGGGTCATGCTGGGACAATGTTCAAGTTTACTCAAAATTCTTGTTCGAATGTCAGCGTCTTCAGGCGAATGCAAGCTACAGACAAATATGAGGCATTTGAACTGATCCTCTGTCATAGAAGACAACGTAAACCTCTCACATTCTCGACTCACTATACCTGCGTGTTTTACCCAGTCCTCCTGGTTCTTTCATAATTTTCAAGCACTGATACCGGATATTAAATAAAGATGACTGTTCACCAAAGATTTGAGACAGGGTTTGAACTGTTTCATCAAAACTAAAGTCTCGTGGGTTCTTTGGGAGGATGAAGTTACTGTAGCGTTCGTGTTCAATTGTCCCCAATTTTCTTAGGAGTACTCTGACTTTTGAAGCGTCGTCCATTCTACAGAGATCGATGCGAAACAGATCTTCGTATTTCTTGAACCACGAATCAAAAGTGACGCCAGCTACACCATCAAAATGAAATTCATGAATCGCACTTATGACTGATTCGTTAAGTGACGCCTGACGTTCGCTGGAAGTGAGGCTTTGTTGATTCAAAAGCATTTTCTGCATCAAGGTTTCCATGATTCTTATTTGAGATTGCTCGAACCTCTTTTCTTGCCGCTCCATATAAGCTTCTAATTGTTCAAATGTAATATTCATGGTAGCTCTTTTTCTAATTTTCCGAAATTCCCGTCGCCAGTTTGTTGTGACTCGTGGTTCAGATCTTTTATCGCCCGCAAGATCTCCGTCGTAAATTGTTATCTGTCTCGGTTGACCGTACGCTTCGTCTCCTAAGCTATGATACGACCCCCAGGCTGAAACTACTCGTCAACAGGAGCACAAGAGAGAAGACAGGAAATACTGCAAAAACACTTTAATGCAAGAGTTCGATTATGTACAGAAAACTAGGACATATATATTATCATAAGTGTCCTTCAAGATTCTAGAGAATTCCATAACCTTCTAGACACAGTAGAGCTAAGACAATTGACCAATCACAGACATAGCACGTGATTTCTCTCTGTCTAGAAGTTTTGGATAAAAAGCTATCTCCGCTCTGATTGGACACAATATATCCTATTGATTTCTATGCCAGATTGAGCTTGTTGCGAGGGCTTTTCTGAGCCTACCCAACACAATCACTGATCGATAGAACCTTCTAGAATCTCGACGTGGAGCGTTCCAATTGGGTAGCAGTTGAGACTTCTTAATTCGGATTGGATGGATCATAATACTGATTTATTTGTTTTAGAAAACTATAAATATACTAATATTTTGTACTTGACTCACTTCCCATTTCACTGGAATAAAGTTTACCTATTTTCTCGTCTTCAGTCTTCTGATTTGGCGACTAGAAGGGTTCAAGGCGTTTAAGTGCTAAGATTGCTTTGCGGCTAGTCAAGTTATCAAGTACGAGATATAACAATAATAATTCAGCCGAATAAATAAAATAAAAATCTTACTTGAATACGTTGACGCTGACGTTCAGTTAACAGACGTAATTCACTGATTTCATTCGATAAATTCTGTTTAATTATTTCACCAGGATGATATTTATAAGTTAATATTTTAGTATTTTCTGTATCACACATACCCTAAGATTAAAGAAAAAACAAAAAAGAAGGAAGAAGAGATCAAGTAGATTATCTTCAAAAACATTTCATTATACTTTGAATGTGATCACATATATTCCTGTTTATTAAGGATTGAAGTTGATCAGTTGCTGTTGCTGAGACTCGTCAGTTGGATGTACCTGTCATATCCGTGTTGATATTTACACTAAGATCGGAATTCAATTTATTTGTGTCAAGTTCAATTGCATTATCTACAGAGCATATCAATGAGGATATTAACATATGGATGTGTTAGGTATATTCAACTGATGAGTCATAGATGGAACGAAATGAGTGTTTTAGATTCCATGTTCCAGCTACAATGCAACAACACAGAAGCCGGTAGAATGATAATCATAAAACATTACCAAGTCATCAAAGCTACTCTTTCTAGAGCTGGTTCCGAAATGTTAACGGTGGATTTAAACAACCGAGTAATGTGGATGTATAACCTTACCCTTCAATAGGCGTTCCTGTACAGAGCCTTTAAGATGTTAACAAACTTTGCAAGTACGCCCTTCTCCATAAGACAAATCTAGAGTCGAAGGCAGGTCTGATGTCACTACGTCAATACGTGACCCTGCTCTAACACTTAAGAAGGTGAAGATATGATCAACACAGCCACGAGTTGATTGACAAGTAACTAGCAAATTGCAGCCCAGTACACAGATTTTGTATGATCTATGAAGTATTAAGGACGTTAATAATTCCAAAATAATCAAATGGTAGTTGATATCAACAATAATTATTGTAGAGGCAACAAAGGTCGCTTCATTCTACGATGACGGAGCACACTCCGATCCCCAAATCTTTCCAGACAATCCAATCAGTTTTCCAAGTTTGCTACCAACTTTTGATGAAGACAGATTGTCAAAACCTAGTGATTTGTGAGGTCATAGAAGAGGGAGTTCCTAACGATTTTAGCTTACGTTGGTGGATCTGCAGTTATCAGCCATAAATCACAAAATAAACTAACAGACAATAATTAGGAAACAGACCACCTGAATTATCCCTTAAGGTGTTCAGCGTAGTGTTCGAAACGTCCTTTGAAGTTAATAATTGGTGTGCAAGCTAGGTTTGATACACGGCTACATTTGAAGCGGCCGTCAGTTTGAATGCATTAACCAATCAAGGACGATAAATTTGTTGGTCAGCTAAACACAAGATGACAAAAATGATGCATACCTTGCATGATCAGAGTTGAGATAGGTACTCCAAAAAAAGTTGTAGTCTTGCATATATCCACACATACTCTTCGAAAACACAGATGAAGGATGAATTTGAAGTATATCACTAAAGTCCTAAATACATGTGTCAGATATACAGGTATGCTTATCTACTATAAGATCTCTCTATCAATCCACAAATGTTTATAGAGGCTGTTTCAGAGAGGTTATATCAGTTTTTCAAGTCGGAGTAAGCAATTATACAAGTAAAATTTAGCAACCTGAGATAGTAAATAGGAACAAAACTTTCGACCGGGATGAATAGTTAAATGATATGAAAATTAAATGTAAATGCTAAGTATTTAGTTACCATGAGTAACTAACTCAGTTACTGGATTAGAAACATTGAAAAAGTTGTATATAAGTAGTATATATAGTACCTTCCTATAAAAAAAAAATGACTATTTCAAATAGACATTATATTACCACTGGGAAAATCATTTCATACCTGCATATTATAAATCTCTAATTTATTAGTTAATTCTATATTCTTAGCATGTAATTCTTCATTGTTCACTTCTAATTCTGATATTTCTTGTCTACAAAATAAATATAAGGGAAGTTCATCAAGTATACACTTTAAAATGTGAGATTTTTACAGACTATGAGTGAAGTAATAAATAATTTTTGGAAGTGGGAATTCTACTATTAGATGCTGACCCAGTAGTGTAGACAGTTAGGTGTACGCTAACCAGAAGCCCATGAAATAGAATCTGAGGTGAGCACTGCTGAGGAGTTCTATACACTATAACAAAACGGCTGTCCAGTGCTCCCTGGTTTCTAATAGTACCCTGTCAATAACAATCTGTGATATATTCAATCATATAAATTATCTATTTAAAAAAAGAAATATCTTTTTCATATCGTTCTATCAGAAGTTAGACAAAGTACTAAGTAAACAAAGATAGTATATATTAATTGACGATATAGTAAGTAGTCTTCAAACGATATTCTGTTATTGGCTATCTTTAAACAAGGTGATTAGAAACTAACACTTGGAGAGATTGAAAAGGTTATAACTAATTTGAAGCAAAGGAAAGCAGCAGGATCTGATATGTGGTGGTTCAATCTTCGCAGGTGGATTACCTGATTAAGTCAGTCAGTCAGTTACAATGTAGAACTTGGTACGTGTGTACATCAGTTCAAATTGCCATGCCCAAATTAGCAGATAGAGATGAAATTGTCGCACCAAATCCCAGAGTAGTGGAGGTAGTAACAAAGTTAGTATTAATGGAGAGAGTTAGAGATAGAAAATGAAATTTAAGAAAATATAAGTCAGTAAATAGAAAATTTGATGAATTCAGAAGTTTAGGATTTGGAGGACGATAAGTAATGGATGCACCGGCGCAACTGAGAATGATTTTGAGCCATCTCACTGGTTACAGCATCAGCGTAGACCCCAACTAGATTAATACGTCTCAGATTAGTTGTCAGTGACTTCATGAACTGGTGCCATATTTTGGTTTGGCCGCCCCTAGCTTTTTCCAGCCCACCCCTACAACAGACACTATTACTCGTCGAAGTAAGTAGTGGTTGGGTATACGTAACACATGTTCTAACCACCTCAGCTAGTGAAGATTCACCTCTGATATGTTAACTAAAGACTAGAAGCTGGACTTAATTAAACCACAGTAGTCTTGATCGTTTGTCCCAGTTTGTAAGAAAGGACAGAAATCCGTTTGTGATAACCATAATTATATCAATTTGGCTAAAATAGTGCTTCACAATAAAGAGACTCTATAACTGTCTAACATGTCAGGATGAAAGTACGTGATTGGTTGATAATGGAACAGAAATGTATCTAGGAAAATGTAACTGGATTGTCATCATTTTCATAATATATGTATTGTCTGTTACTCATCTGCTTCTTGGTCGTTCTAGTTGAATCACTATGTCAGAGTAGAACAACTAGGACAATGTTTGGAATACTATTTGAATTGGATTGTGGGTGATAGACGCAATCCAGGACACGTGTTTCGTCCTATCTGGAACCCGTCAGCCGGACGTACCTGCATCCTAATGTTGATGTTTACACTGAGACTCCAATTTAGTTCATGCCAACTACTTCCAACCACTTAATACAACAAATCATAAAACGAAATCAATCCAAACAATTAAAATGTTGGCTAAATTGATTTTCCATACACAAATTCATCTTGTAAAAGTATTATCGGTATCTTGTGGAATGATTCTAGCTAAGTTGTCGTTAATGAGTGAAACTTAAAGCAAGCGTTTCATCCTATTTGGAAATCGTCAGTTCTAGGAATCTGGTATATTCTAGCGTTAATCTTTATACCAGGTCTCAAACTCAATAATATTTCCATTACTTTGACAGAACAATTAAATAACTACTAGCGTATCATAAACAAACGAATTAATACAAATGATGGCTACATATATTTCCAATAAGTAAAAGACAACAGAAATTTAAGGCAGAAAACTTACCTTAATTTTTTCACCAACGCTCTATCACTTTCATATGTTGAACAGTTCGATGACAAATCACTGTAGGAATCGTCTGCCTGTAAGGTGTCATAATTCAGTAATAAAAACAAGTGCATAAAATAACAATATGACGATAGTTTTGTGTTACACATACCGACTTTGTTAGATAACCACTGAAGACAAGGACAAATTGGACAGATATTTGACGTCCTAGTTTAAAATGGCTTAACAATTTTCATGGAGTACAGTATCTCTAATGTGTATGATTTTGTGTGTGGGCTGAAATAATTCATGGGCCTTTGGTTTAAGAGTGTAGCCTACAAAACAGGAAGGGGGAAACATCATAAAATGCAGTTTCATGGCAGTAAGTGACCCTCCAGTAGAACCATGAGTTATATTTACCTTATTTGGTTCAAGAAAAGGATTTCCCGATTCCTCTCTGTGAAACCTCTGTATCTACCAACTCAATTTAAGTGTTGAATGTCCGCGTTTTATCCCCACTTTCTAATCAAAGGCTATAAGTGCATAGATGCAGGAAAGTATTACAAGACGAGAGTAGAATTTTCTGATCTTTAGTTGAGAAGGAATAGACATTATCAACGTACGCCAATTACATATATTGCACAACTAACATACAATGTATCATCAATGATACATGTAAAATTCACAACATTTTTGAACGTAATCGGTTACGGCTTTTCATTAGAACTTCAGAAGGCTTACTCGAAGATAGTCAATAGTGAATATATAATATACGATGAAGAACATATGTTGTTTGTATTCATCACAGACTGATCTTGGCTGAAAACCAATGAACATTGGACAGTTGCTTCATCCTATATTGAGGATTTAAGCAATGAGCATAAAAAAAATCCTACGTGAGATCGAATCCAGAATTTTCATGTTTCATTAATATGTTTGAATATTCACCATCCACACATTTTAATATAATTAACATTATACTACTATTAAAAAAAAAAATTACTTATTTCACCGTAATGACTTTAACTAAAACATAGGTCAGTCAATTAATCATGTATAACACGTAGAACCAGACATATATGTCCATCAGTTCAAAACGACAGAATACACAGAGTCGTTAAACATCAATATCACAGTATGGTCAGGTTTTATAACCATAGAATAGAACTCCTCTCATTAACACAACCAAATTGAAAATTGAACGATTTAACCAAGAAATTCTACACATATACTACTTAAACTAACCTTATTAGTATTTCTTATTTTCTCGATTAATTTAAATAAATTATTGAAATTAGTTGTATACTCTGTATCATTTTCATTGAAATCATTAAATAACTCTTTTAAATTGTACATTGACTTTCGATATTCTGATGGTATAATGAATGTATCATTTTCATGTAATATATAACTATCTAATAGATTTTGGCATAAATTATTTTCCTAATAAGAAAAACAAAACAAAGACAATTACTATGACTACTACTACTACTACTACTGCTACTACTACTACTACTACTACTACTACTGCTACTACTACTACTACTACTACCACTACTACTACTACTACCACTACTACTACTAATAATAATAATACATACATACATACATACTCTCTTTATTCAATACATGTTTGAATACAGTAGTATAAAGTGTATAATATTGTCAAACAAATTCCAGTTTTGTAAGCAATAAGGTTTGAAACAATGATTACTAGTCGTTTAAAGTTATCCATAGAGGATGTTGTTGATAGATAAGATTCATCTAAGTATAATTAAAACAAGGGCAGCTTATTCCGATTTAAGATACCATTGGTATTGCTATGATGTCCTACTTTATGAGTTCTACTTTATGCCTGTAAAACTTGGCCTCACAAAATTAGGACTATGTACTTGATCATCGTGGTCTACAAGGGATAGCTAACACCTAGAAGTAACACCATATTAGAGAGATTGAAGTTCAGCAATGTGTTTTGGGTGTAGTGATGACAATTTAATTAGTATCAACACCTTTTAAACATTAACTTGCGTGTTAGGATAAACTTGTATATTCCCGTTGATTTGTTATAGACTGAAGCTGGTCAGTCATTGTTGCTATATGCGCATCCTGAGCGGATTACCTCAATATAGCGAATTTTTCACAAGTATTATATAAGTTCGATTGTGACTGGCAATGACTGACCAGCTGCAGTCTATAACAAATCAACGGGAATATGACAAGTTCATCCTAATACCAATGTGCCCGTTGAACAAGTGTGACTGTCTGGACTCAGTAGTCTAGTGGTGAACGCGGTGGCGTTCGACACGAAACGGACTGAGTTCGAATCCCAGTGTGAATATCAACATTGGGATGCAGGTACATCCAGCCGATGAGCCCTAAATAGGACGAAACGCGCGTCCTGGATTCCACTTGCCAATCACAATCCAACTCATATAATTGGCTTTCATGGTTTCGTTATGTATGGAAAATGCCATTTTATGGTAGTTTTGATATTAGAGGGCTGGTAAATTGTTAAAAAATGGACCCCACTTGATTTAAGATACTAATAAACAGATTAACAGAAGTGATGAAACAAACCAAACACATACTAACCTTAGTCAAAAGTTGAGTAATTTGACTACCTCTTCTTCGTATTTGTTTTAAATCTTGTAATTTGATTAAAATAGCCTGTAAACAATCACGTAAATGGGCTTCATTATCTTGAGTTGCTTTTAAAATTGTCAGCAGTTCTTTATTTCTAAATAATTAGAAAAAAGAATGTAACCTTCTCGGAATCATTATAAACAGTAAAACAATGAAAGGGAAAACGTTAGTAACTGTAAACAGAGATACAGTGATTAAGCTGTTGCCTTACGTCTCACAAAAATCAACTGAGTTCGAGAATCTGCATGCATGTCAGCACCGAGATTTAGGTGCATCGGGCTGACAGGCCACCAACAAGAGAAAATGAAAGACCTGAATTCCATTCGCAAGGCATAATTCAACATTGACTATATGTGTGAATTTACTACAAGTCGAGATAATCCATTCAGAATGCATATATATATATATATATATATATATATATATATATATACATATATATATATATATATATATATATATATATATACAGAGAGAGATATACTGACCAATTTCAGATCTAAACAATGAAAACGGAAACATACAAATAAGCTGTAATGTGTTTCATAATGCTAGCCAGCCCAATACTTCTCTCCTAGATTTCATAAGTTATAAGCCTTAGCTACCGTGTCATATTTTCATGGTTTATTGTCTCTAATGGGTCTAAACGCCGCCACTCAACATGATGGAACTATGTGAAATTGCAAAAGGCTAAGTTAGATAAAAAGAGAGGATAAACCTAACGCGAGTCAGAAAATGGCAGACAATCGCAGACAGACACGTAATCTTTAAAACCCTTACTGAAACGATTGATCCAATTAAAAAGAACTGTTTCATTAATGTGTTATCATAAATATTCTATGAATTGCCACCTGTAAGTGATGCTGAGTCACTGTTAGCGTATTTACACGTACAAGTGTCTATAGCGTCCTACTCATCGCCTTTGCGCAACAAAATTTTATGTGAGTGGATAAAAAGTGAATGTTCCATGCTTTATCCGAATTCATAAATGGTAAATCCGTCGATAACTTTGTCAACTTTTATTGACTGAGGTGATCGGGACAGGTATTATGCATATACAACCACCGCCTACCTCGTCAAATGTTGTCAGCTGGTGTAAGAGTAGGATCGAGGAAATGTATGTTACCAAGACCCTGAAGGAACACATAGACCTTTCATGGTTACTGAATACCATGGGACTGCATCGCCTGATGCTACACTGGTTTGAGTATTAGACCTATAGTTTGAAGGCTCACAGAGTGATATTGTAAGAAAACCAACTTCGTTGAAATGAGAATCGGGACAGTATCATTGCACATATACGAATATAATAACGACTATAAATGAAAATAGTAATAATAATACATTTACTAAACAGACCAGGTTAACAACGTAAGATCAGGAATGTATGTCAATTCAGGCTGTTAGTGATGATACTATCGAGGTATATTACTTGTAATAGTCGTTGTTTGACATTATACTATATCAATAAGATCGGTAAAAGAGGTGTGACTAAAAATAGCAAACAATATTCAAAGGTGAAATCTTACTTTAAACCGGGATACAGAAACATGACACGTCGAAATGAAGACGAATGATCAGCTTGTCTATATATATATATATATATATATATATATATATATATATCTGTATCTGAGTAAAACTACTAAGGTAAGGTTGGGAATAGCCATTAGCCACCAAGTCGCCTATATAAGTAGCTTCAAAAGTTCAACTAGCTATTGCTCAGCCTTAACACAAGCACCCTAATACTCCTAACATCACTCACGATCACTGAATAGTACTAGCAGCCCCCCCACACACACATACACACTGAATGTGGTTCGAAGTCAAGTAAACACGAATAAGTATTTGGTAAATGAGTAAGCTTATGGATTAGGACTAGGTACAGAGACTTGTACCTCTTAAGCCACACATAACTAAGTTCTTATTAGGTCAGTATTTCATTTTTAAAAATGGATATATACAAACTTTGCATTGATTTCTCCTTGTTCTGAAAGCAAGATTTCATTTTCACGTTCTAATCTTCGTAACGTTGATACAGAAGAGTGATTATCCGATAGAGGCGAAGTCGTTTTTGGCATTAAACTATTCATTAATGTTTCTTTTTCGAGAAGTGTGTTTTCAGCAATCAATGCTCGCTCACGCCACTTCTTTAATATTTCTACTTGGTTACGTAATTCTGAATTTTCTTCATCCGTTATAAGCCATTTTGCACGTTCTTGACTAAGATTTTTAAAAGTAGTCTTCAATCGATCATGTTCCATTTCTAACTTTGCTACATAACTAGCACCTTTTACAAACCGATCATAACCTTCTGGCATTTTAGTTCGATTCGATTCTAAGAGAATACGTTCTTCTAAGATTGCTTTCTCTGAAGTTAACTTCTAAAAAAAATCATAAAGTAAAATGACTTAAAAAACAGATGTTGCTAAAAGTTTTAAAAAAACTATGAAGCTACTAAATACCAAGTAACTGTGAAAAGCATTACATCGAGTAAAGTGTCTTACTCCCCCCCCCCACTTTCTGTCGATGTTAGAGTGAATACCAACTATCTACGAGACGCCTCCTTCATATCAATGCATTTGGAAAACTATGGGTGTGGATTCTACTCGTTTATAAACAACTAAAGCCCATTTTGAATCATTGAAAAATGCAGAGTAATCTTCTTCGCATTATACTCGTTTTTTGGTTGGGGCACAGGTATCTCACTTACATCACAAGTGACACAAGTTGACAAACGCCAGATGGGCATTTTCAATCCGCGACAAAATTTCACTAAACTACCACCTATCTGCCATAGTTGATGAAGCTTGCAGGATACGTGAAGTGACTAAAGTACCCAGTTATTTCACTCAATTTAGGAATTAATGTAAACCCTTTCTGAAGTAGCATCTTGCATTCTGTGTCATCTATCTTGCCCAATTATGTTATTTTTCGTTTTCAGAAAAATATTTGGTTAGTAGTATCATACGAGACATCCGAGTCAATCATAACAAATGTGGAACCTGGGACAAATGTTTATTAGTTCAAATTGTTACACTTTATCAATACGAAATGATGAGATTAATAAGATCAACACCAAGTTGTTATGATTAATAATAGCAGTAGTAGTGAAAAAGATTAAGTAATGAGGTATAGTGATGGAATACTAGAACTCAAGATCCAGAAGAAGAGAACGAATGAATTTATCTGTGCAACTGACCAACTTTGATCTATATCATTCAGTATCTTCAACTAATGATCATGAATATAGAGTGAACCTCAACCAAATAGTCTGTACCTCTCAACATAATTCATGCCAACAGTCAATGACTTCATAAACAAATGATTTGACTTCTAATTTTCTTCAAAATTACTTCTACCTCAAAAAACATTTCAAGTCTAAGTAAGCGATAGTTAGGATATACAGCCATTTCAGTCTATGATCGTTCATATTCTTGCAAACAGATTTGCCACTTTCACTAAGTAGCCAATACTGAACTTAGCATTGGTTATTCGATCTTTATGTAGTAAACCAGCGATGTTTTGAAATATGATAGCAATGTCTTACATTATCAAACAAGCTAGTTACAAGACATTGAAGCCTGAAATTTATATTTTAGCAAACCAAGTAGTTCATGACCTGCGTAATCTAAGCCTTGATTTCTGTTCACAAAAGTAATATGTATGGATAATTTTCGTCGGATAGGTCTCTATCTTAATGTAGGACTCTTCATCTATGTACACCTATGACTGCAACAGGGATTAAGCCAAGGATGAATCTTCATCGCTAGTCGGTTTGTAATATATTTGGCAACAGTAAAATTTGGAAGAAAATTAAAGAGTACAGTTAAGGATTTAGAGTTAGAGACGAGAGGTGTGGATACTTAGATCCCATCATCATCATCATCATCATCAGCAACGTAGAACCGGGCACAAACGCCTGTAGGTTCAAGTTGCCATACCATAATAGCACTACGAGAGTATTGAGGTAACGTATAGACAGAATACAAGAGAGAAGAGTAAGTAAAGATGTCCAGAAAATAACAATAGAATTTAAGATCTAGATGAGGTTAAAGAGTGAATACACTTGCGCCACTGTGACCGGTTCTGAGCCATATCATCTAGTGTCTCCAGCCATTTGTTGCGATCATCACGCGGACCCCAACCAGGTAGTCTACATCTACCTACATGGCTTAGACCAGTAGTCAAGGACTTCATGGACTGATGCCATGTTTTAGTTTGGCCGCCCCTAACCTTCTTCCATCCTATTTCGGCCCTAGCTAACATGGCGCGACGGGGTAGACGGTGGTCGGGCATGCGCAATACATGTCCTAGCCATCTCAGTCGATGAAGGTTAATGACCTCTTCAACTGATTTACCGTGTTTCCCAAGAACCTTTCGTCTAACCTCACTATTACTAGTCTGGTCATTCCATGGTATACGAGCGATGTTACGAAGATTCCTATGGTCAAATATCTGGAGTCGATGCACATCTTGAGTTTTCATGGCCCATGTCTCGCAGCCATATGTTAAGATGGCGCGGATTGCTGCGCAGTACCCCAAAATACCTCGGCTCGACCAATGGGAAGACTCTATTCTATTTCTCGAAATGCTGCTGTCCGTCCCAACTTTGATTGACGTTTCGCTCGCTCCCTTCATGGAGCTATAAAATCCTTAAAAAAGAGAAGAACAAGTTGCGTCCAACGCTCAAACTTAGCTGGTTAGTACTGGGAATCCCTCTATAAAAGTTGGGAAATCTTAGAAAATTAAAAACTAAAAGTGTGAAAACGAGATCCAGTATTGTGAACGAACGAATGGTTTGCAAACTTAATTATGCCACCAGACACTACAAGATTGGATCTTTTAACGCTGGTCTCATGCATGATAAGTTGGATTCCCCAAAATTAAAGACCCGAGTAGTAATCCCTTAAGGTAATCACTTGTTTTATGCAGGGTAAATAAGAAGGATCATATCTCATGCAAAAATATAGTAGCGAATATTAATCAATCCCACTCCTTCGACTTTTGGCTAAGGAAGTCGAAAAATAGGTCTAATTCATATTTTGTATGACTACAACTGCAACAAATGAACCTGCACCCTGGACCATTGAACTGTGTGCTATTTTTATAAGCATATTTTTACTAATTGGAATTTTACAAATATATATCAATTTTGATATCACGAATTGATCTGATTCAGTGCTTCCAGGTGATCAATGGTTGTCTGATTCAGATCAATTCGTGATATCAAAATCGACAGTTAACTATCTCCACAAACCCCCATAATTGCAAATATATCACTCATTTTTATATTTCTACTAAGTACATGTTCTTAGCTAAAGTTTTTCAGTTTCTAAAACAACAGTAAAAAGTGTATACGTTAGTGCCATGTCTTCACCCCACTCACCTAAATGAAATATTAGATGGTGAGTTTAAGCGTCAAGTCTTCACTCTATTTGCGTTAAACCTACATTCCACATAGTATGTGTGTTATTAGTTCGTGAAGTTATTGACTATTGATTTAAGCTGTGTTGCTAGGTGCATATTACCTTATTAGTGTCCTCAAAATAACCTCAACAAGTGGTTTGAAATGTTGCGTGACAAGATTCGTACTCAGTCACACTGGTGTAGGCGCACTTCATATTTTCCTTTAGATCTCTAGTCTCAATATTGCTTCACACATACTTTTACATCCCTTGTTCTGGAGCTATACTCATTATCAGTGCTACTAGGTTATCAATACCGTTTCGCCATTCACCTTGTTGATTTCATCGTGTCATGTTGATGCGGTATGGTAAACTGAGCTAACGCGCATTTGCACCAAACTCTACGCTAGTTATAGCTGGCCAACTGATTTGTGCTTCAAGAGATAAGTTTATCAAACGGACGTGGAGCTTATAAATTTAATTGTACTGGGAAAAATAAACATACTTAAATAACTGGTAGTTTTGGAAAATGCTCCTAAAAACAAACAAACAGAAACTTACGAAAACAGTCGACTTCAACTCTGTTAATTCTTTTAACTCTGTTGATTTTTCCTCGATATACATTTCCAACTCTTTTAATCGCCTTAATGAAATGAAAATGATTACAAATTTTGTTTTACTAATCAGACAAGCTTACAATGAACGCAATTCAAGCAACGCTTCCAATTCTTTAACTCTAGCTTGAAGTTGAGAATGAGCACTTTGTAAATCAGTAAACTGCTTCTCATAATTGAGTACTTCATCCCTTAAACGTTCAGTTTCCTGCAATTATAAAGCGAGTAAAATTCCTTTTAATACTATCTACTAAAAAAATATTGGAGACAACCGTCGTCATAGCTCTGATAAAAATATGTGAATGGTTGTATTAATCAATGGATTATACTATGTGAAATCTGCTAACACTATGAGTTGGGGTTTGAATCAACAACTACGCGAAAATAACTTGAAACAAACATAATCTTGAACATAGTAATATTTTCAACATACGGAATAATGTTGATCTATGTTGACTGAAAGTTTACAGTTTATAATACCACTAACAATAAGTATACTAGCTAAATCTGGCCGGAAGCTACAAAACAATTCAAAATGACACTAAAGTGAATCTATGCTGTATGTCAACAGAATTTATACAAACACAAACCGTACACAGCTAATTTGTACTCACTTAAGCTAAATTAAACCTAAACTCAACTGAAAACGTTCAGGTCTAGGGATAAGAAACTGTCAACTTTACTAACTTATTAGTCAGTTGTGACGGAGTTTTACTCAACGAACTGATGAAAAACAAGATTACAAGCGGGTAAAGTTGTCATTATGAAAATAAACTCTATTGACTTGTGATTTTTTAAACGAAAACAAGTGTTTAATAACCTGGACAATAACACCACGAGACTGTACAAATACAACACGAAAACGTAGGGTTTTACCTTGCAAAAGTCATGTAACAAAAATCCCAAAAGCCAAGAAGTGTGGAATTAATGATTCGGTACTGACGACAGTAAACTTACTAAAGTCAAAGATGACCCCAAGCTA
Source organism: Schistosoma mekongi (assembly GCA_034768735.1). Lineage (NCBI taxonomy): Eukaryota > Metazoa > Platyhelminthes > Trematoda > Strigeidida > Schistosomatidae > Schistosoma > Schistosoma mekongi. The sequence continues at coordinate 23,493,882 of CM068310.1, read as the reverse complement.
CTGGATGATTGAAGAATGTAATTCATGCGATCATCGAGGTTACGTTGAAAATTCCTCATCTTCGATTGATCACAGTTTCTTTCAAACTCCAAAAGCTGATATTTTCTTTTCAAAGAATTATGCTCGTTAACCAAGCTATTCTTTTCTGATTCAATAATCTAGCAAACGTTTTATAAACAGCTCTAAATTACATACCTCCTTCTCAGTTTTGAGTGTTCGTATTTTAGACTCATGTTTAATCTGGGCAGATGACAGTGCGAATTCGCTTGATGTTTTTTGTGCACGAACAATAGATAACTCAGACATTAAATCTGAACCTAAAACATTCTACTCATTTATCTATTAAGGCAATTACCATCCATACTTTGATTTATATGACGATCACGGGGGTCAAAACGAAAAGCACTCCTTTCGTCAGTCATTCGTATATCTGGAATAGATAGACTAATAACGAATAGGTATCCGAGACTGGAGTAAAATTATCTGATGAATAAAAGACAAAGAATCAACTGCAATAATAACCAATATTTGGTACCCTAAATTAATGCGTTATCTATAAAGCGACAGCTTAGAGTTGTTCGCCTAGTGAGATTTTAAGTAAAATATATTCCGATCACACCGGTCAATGTAAATTTACGGCCACACCAACCAATTTAGTCTAATGCAGTTGGTAGCTAAGTGGGTCATATTGGAACAAATGTGCAATACAGATAAAACTAAATCTGAACCCACTAAGAGATAACTATACTGTAACAGGAGGTTAGACACGTAAAGAAAAACGGAGGATTTCGAAAACACTAAATATTGAAGAGAGCCGTTCTTTCCACTGGCTTTTAGCCTAGTTTAGCAATGCAATATTGTTGATTCGTTATGCATATCGTAAATCCAAAATAATTACTTTTCATCCCATATATATGGCATAAGTTAGTACTAATAAGAATTTTACAAGTGGTTAGTTTAAATTCCATAAGGCTTCCAAATTCAGGATATTTCCGTAGTCATAAAATAAGAGAGCGAAAAGTCCCATAGTAGATACAGAGCGCAGGTATCCAACATATGTATGACGAGTCATATTAGACCAAATTGTCTCATTATGCAAGGGTTTTATTGCCTTTGGTTCGGCTCGAAGTCTAAAGACTAGACTAAAAACAAATTTTCTTGTTATTTATCTGTCATGAAAACACCAATTTCGTCGCATAAAGCTGCCGCCATGAAACAGTGCTACTAGGTGTATGGTAATAAAATATATCAGGATGTCTGGAATATTAAAGCTGACTCAGAGATTCATTAGACATGCTTCACAGAAATCTCCACTCACTTAAGTTTATAATATAAGCACTGAGTGTAATATTATAATTTATGCAACACACTATATACGGCCCTCAGTTCGAACTCCCTCTGAAATGTTGTGCCCTTGAGTCAAATATCCAATAGCCCCTTGACAAGCAAGTCTAGAGCAATTCATTACTTTGTGCTATCCTGTTGATGTTGCTGTGAAATTCAATGTCTTGAATAGCATTCAGTGAGGGATTTTTAGCTACTCAAATGAGCATTTGATAAGGAAGCTGATGTCACTGGACAGCTGTTAAAGGTGTGTCTCATAGTTGTAAGATGGGGACAACCAGCAGCTACCAAGTTGCTGGAACGTCAGTGAGTCGATTGTAATGCAGAGGTAGCAGCAACGCCACAAATGCATTTTACACTCACCTGATAAAGAAGTATTGCCCATTAGTACGAAGCGTTTAACGAATTTCTGTTTTCTGCGATTTTGAATTACGTTTGTGTTTACTATCAAGCATGTCATATCAATTAGAGACCTGTAGCGGTAATAATCCCAAAAATAAATGGTTACATAGGTCCTCGACATTGATGCTGACCATGTTTGTATTAGCGGACACTACTAGTTGAAGTCGCTCGGTCACGCATCATCACTAGATCACGTCACGCCGCACCGTGGAAAACATCTCTCTAGCTTGCAAGCCTAGACGTTGCTTTCTATTGACGCTCTATTCACGACCATATATAACTCCCTTTCAGTTTTTCGTGCCTTCTAATTTATTTTCATTCTTAAGAGTGGGTTCAATAGTTAAAAGTTGCAATGGTAATACCACAAGCGAAACTTGGTCATATATCGGGTGCACTTCATTGGTAAGCCCGACGTGATCTGGACACGTTCATAACTGTGAGTTCGTTCCTGTTTATAACTTTTAAACAGTATTTTTGGTGTGATTAACTATTTTTGCACATTTTTACTGCATTTATCTTTGCATTTGCATATATATATATATATATATATATATATATATATATGATGACTGATCAAACTCGTAAGTTCATTAAGATTGAATCTCCCACACGCCCAAACTTTCAGCTCATTCCTTTCTGGAGAGACGACATAAAAGCTTGGTTCTGCCACTCAAAAGCCGAGCTTTGAGACCACGGCGTGACGGACACACGCGCCCAATTCCTTGCCGTCGTAAGGTCACTTCCGCGTGAATTGAACAGGTACGTCACCCCTTTCTTTTTCAGCTCTGACTGCCTAGAACCTTATGACCAGCTCAAAAGATCAATTCTCAAACGCGAGGACTTATCCGACAGACAACGTCTTGATGAGTTGTTTCACACCATCAAGCTAGGTAGTGGTTCAGCGACGGAAATGTTGTCGCGCATGCGAGAAGTGATTGGTCAGCGCATTTTCGACGTAGGTCGTTTCTGTCAACTCTTCTTGTCAAAACTGCCACAACCAGTACAAGCAGTTCCGGTAACGTTTAGTAACAACCCAGTAGATGAACTAGCTTCATCTGCCGATCGAATTCTGGAGATCACCAGAACTCGCTACAACCAGGTTTATTCCATTACTGAAAAACCTCATGCCACCAAAAACGATGTGACGAAATTGTGTAATACTCTTTCTCGATTTCTTGACCTGAAGGAAAGACACCGACCGAACGATTTTCGTCGACGAAGCACATCACAGAGATCGTCGTTTCAACTCCGACGAAGCGAAAACTCACATTGGTGTTGGTACCACAACACCTATGGAAACAATTCCAAGAAGTGTAGAGACCCCTGTTGTTTCCTTAGACATAAACCCACTGTCGATGCATCGGGAAACTATCCAGCCGGCACGCGTTAGTAGCAACTGCAGCCGGTGGAAACAGCCGCCTGTTATTTATCACTGAGGTGATAACGAAGGTTCGCTACCTCGTCGATACTGGCACAGAAGTTAGCGTTCTTCCTGCAGCTCCATCTGATCGCCACCATGAAGCTGCGTTCGATTTACAGGCAGCCGATGGAAAACACATAGCTACGTATAGTATGTGATATATCTACTTAAATGTGTGTCTACGAAAACCCATACACTGGATTTTCACCATCGCCGATGTGAAAATACCTATCATAAGCATAAATCTACTGAGCCACCACAACTTGCTTGTGGACCCCAGTGAAAAGAGACTAGTGGATAGTAACACAAATCTCATGTTTAGATACGATTGCACCTATCAAACTAAACCATATAATTAATTCAAATGATTTGTATATACCACTTCGTTACCTTAAGATGCTAAGACGTCTACAGAAGAGTTATCTTAAGTCAAATGACTTCTCAGCACTTATGGAAATTACCATGACCTTCAATCAAGTAAAAGAAGTCTGCAGGTTAAAGGCTATTAACGAAGAATTATCAGCAATGAATAGTAGCTCCAAGGTACAGAACATGGTATGGCTGTTTAAAAAATGCCTCAAACCTTAGCAGAATAGTGACATTCCCTGCATATTACGAGATGGATTAATGATTACCGACCATCATATCATATCCAACCCGTTCAGCGATTTCTTAGCTAACAGAGGTATACCCCAGGATGACAATGAAGTAGACATTATCAACTCGGCTACAAACCATATGGAATCCGTTACCTTCACTTATGACAATATTTGTAAATCCATAAACTCACTTAGGACGTCAAGTAGCTATGGAGTAGATGGCATGGCATCCATTTACCTCAAACTCGGAGGACCTAACTTACCATTAATCCTATTGAAACTGTTTGATCTTTCATTAACAACAGGATCTTACCCTAATCGATGGAAAACCTCATACATATGCCCTCAATTTAAATCAGGTGACAGGACAAACCTGCATAACTATAGGTCAATAAATATCACCCCAGTTATCTCTAGAATAATGGAAACAATAGTATGCGATCAAATGTCTAATTATTTACTCTCCGAAAAACTCATATTTAATTCCAAACATGGTTTCCTCAAACTAGGTCCTGTATGACTTGTCACTTTGAATTCTTTAATTTACTCTTTACTAAACGAAGCCTTGAGCACTTGGTATTAGTATTGTACTTAGACATATCTAAAGCCTTTAATATGGTTAACCACATGCTTCTTGTAGACAAACTCTCCTCTTACGGTATTTGGAATCCATTACTAACATGGTTAAACTCTTTCCTCAGTATTAGACATCAAATAGTTAAAATTAATTCCACTCTTTCGAAGGCCAAACCGGTTACAAGTGGTGTTATACAAGGAAGTGTCTTAGGCCCATTGCTCTTTATAGCTTACATAAACGATATATGCAAATGTTTCAGCATGGGTAGACCCTTTCTATACGCAGATGATCTCAAAATAGTGTACTCATTCACCTCTCACGAATTTGCACACAAATTCATTGAAGTCACTGCCGAGCTCAACAAGGTCGCAGTATTCTGTTCAAAATGGAAGTTGGATCTTAATGCTTCTAAGTGTGGTTGGATATGTTTTGGGGATAAGCGCCTCAATTTTGATCTCTCCATAAACGGCAGTAAGTTATCTAGGCTTCAGTCAGTAGTTGACTTAGTACTAAGGTACTCTTATAACCTGTCTTTTACACAACAGGTCAATATGCAGACATCTAAGTCACATCGACTACTGGGTTGTATACTAGGTAACTTTTGTAGTAACTATTCTCGTATTCTGCCATATAAAGTTTGTGTTAGAGCTTTGCTAAAATACTGCACCTTTATTCTCAGTAGTGTTTCCATTAGGGATAAACTCAGACTGGAGTCTGTGCAACGTCAGTTTACTCTTCATATTCTTAAGGATGATCGTACTCTAGACTATAAAGCTAGATGCGCTAAGTTAGGACTAGATACCTTATGGAGGCGACGGCTAAAAGTAAACCTAATCTTCTTTTATAAAATGTTAAACAAATTAGCGTTCTCATCGCCTAATACAATTCAGCTCAAGGAACCCTCTTGCTGTAATTTACGCGATTCAGCCCAGTAAATAAAAATATCGCAATACAAATCCGCTCTTTATATGAATTATTTTACAAATAAATTCTCGAGAATTTGGAACCATTTGTCTCAAGCCATTCGGGAAACAGATTCACTTCCTTTATTTGTACGGCATGTTAATAATTTCATCTCTTCTGAAATCTCGTTAAAAATGTTCACACCAACTATTGTTTCTTACTCCACTAGCGAAATCATAGGGACTTTGAACGTGTGAGCACCACTCACTTGCCTTCGTCATATGATAGTGTTCTTTCCTTTTAATCAGCCTATAAGCATAAGTGGTATGTTGGAAGTATAATTACTAATACGGCCGATTAGCTTTGTTATCCCCGGAATACCAGTGCTGTTGTTTTGTGTTCTCCCTTCTTTTGTCTTTCCTCTAATTGTAGAAAATTATGTGCAAGACAAGTATGGGACCTACTGGCACAAAACTATTGCCTTCTTCTTAACACCTAAGCTGCAAGTACCCTTGGTCTTATCTCGCGTCTGAACATGCACAGTGATCCAATCTGCTAACCCTCAGCCGTTTTTTGGAACTGTAACGCATTGGTCAAGGAGCGCGCGGGACTTTGTCATATATGCTCCATGCTACAACACATATTATTGGTGTCCTAATACTGTGAAATTTGTTGCAATTGGTTTGGTTCTCAATTCCTATCTTTATATTTTATAAAAGTCTTGACAGTAACACTTGGTCGAAATACTTGTATGTATGTAAACTTATGTCATTCAGATCATGCCTGTAAACTGGCATGCTCTCATGTACACAATGATTCTTGAGAATAAAAACTTTATTTATTTATTATTAACTGTAGATACCACAGGGGAAAAGGACTTCTATTACGTAGGAAGTTGATAGCCTTTCAGTGAATGCTTGAATAGGCTCTACACTGGTTTAAAGATTGTTTCTGCGCACTACTTAAAGACAGCTAAATGAACGCTGTCCTAACTTGGTGATTTCCCAGGCCTGACAGGCTTTAGCCACTGAGTTGCCGTTTCTATTGTAATTCCATCCATGCACACAGGTGATATAGTCACAGTGGGACCTTCCTAGTCTAGGATTATTTGGTCTAGTTTATGGACGAGATGAAAAGTTGGAATTTCGGCGATCATTTTATTGGTGAAGTCTTTCATACATGATTCTTTGATGGTACTACTCTTTGTTTAGTCAACTTTCGTCTAGCCATAAGCTGGTACAAGTATTTAAGTTTGTTCTACGTTTCACTTGCAAGTTCTGCTTATAACGTTCTCCTGTCTCTCCTTGACTTAAGATGGTGCCTGTTTCGCGGCAGCAAGTACGGGCAGTTAATTGTATCTTTCAAAAATACCCTTCACTAGAGCACTAGCTGGAGTACATTTTGAAAGTGGCGTCTCGAACTTAAGGATGCTACTACATACGGCTTATTTCAAGACATTCCGGTGTTTGTCAGTGGTCAGTTTAGTCCTTCATTTTTAGATTACGGAGCCCGTCTGCAGTACCTCTTTCGTATCCGAGTAATCTGGCTGACTGTAACAGCGACAGGATATTTCGCCAACCCATGATATGGTTTTGTTTATGATTACGAAAAATATGACCATAGAGTGATCGTTACTGCCTATTAGATCTGTAGGAACTGTCAATGAGCATCAGGTCAACTGATAGTAAATAATCTAGTTTAAATATATCTGCGATTTCTACGTCATCGTGCGTATATTTTTGTTTCTTTGTTTACGCCTACTGCTTTGGTTGAACTTTCGGGCATTTTCGGTACTTCACAACTGGGAGAGAAGTTTCCCTGATTTATCTTGGTGTCTGGTTGAAGCCTTCAGAAATTAGTGACTGACTATATGTCATCGCCGATTATTCTACGAAAAAGTGGACTGAATGTTACTGGTGTTGTCAATCGCTTGCTTAGAAGCAATATATTCCGTCTATTATTTACATGAAATCGCCTACTCCGAAGTAACATCAAAATGAGTTTTTTGAGCACTATGAGCATAGGATGCTGAATCTGGAGAGTATTTAAGCAGCTTATGATACAAACAAATATTCTTACCCTCACATATGGTCGCTATTCTTCTTGAATAGTGTCATACTTGGGATCCATGCCTTCCTGTTTGTGGACATAGAGTAAGTCGATTGAGGTATATACAACAAACTTTCTGTCCGTCTGTGAAGACACTTGCTTGAGCTAAGAGATCTTGCTTCGGAAGCTTTTAACATTGTTGTATAGGAATTTGGCTGATTTAATTGGCAGGTAGGTTCCTGTAACCGAACAGCCGATCAAAGAGAAGTTGTCAATGGATTGTGTTGAACGCGTAAATGTCCCACGTAAGTACCGTCGGTAGCTAGATAAATTTAGTTTTGTACTACTTTAGGGATGTGTTTACTATCAGTTGTTCTACTTGAAACTTACCAGTCATGTGCTCCTGAAACGGCAGTTAGAGCTGGTCTTGGTGCCATCACATTCTTCAGGAACGTACGTAAATTTTTTTATCGTTCATTTTATTACCCCAAGATTTCAGAACATTCCCAAAGTCCTTATTCCAAAAACATTGTCATTAGGCAGGGTGATATTACGTCTGCAAAATGGATGGGGCTAAGCAGCATTTGTATACTTATTCTTGCGAAGTTCTGAGCAGTTACTTCCACTAATGTACACATAAATTAATGCTCATCCAGATTTATATGGGGGTCAGTAATGGGATCTAGTGCTATAATTCTACTCCCTGGTTATTTCACGTACTGACCATGACATATCATGTCAAACCTTGGTGTTTAAGTGTTGTTTGGCTGTTCGCTTTTATGACAAAGAGAGAAGCTTCTCAGTATTTACTGGCACAAAACAGTGCGTTCAACGAAGGGAGGGTTCCCTGTCATGCTGTACTTGATGCGAATTAGTCTGCCCATCTTAACTTGCGTAGTGTCCACATATAAGAGTACATAGTATTTCTCTCACTAGTGATTATCAAAATGCCTTCTGATGTATAAGAAGCTATAGCTACCAATATCTTCAATTGGATTGGAGGTCTTGATTTGATTTGTAATCCTCGTTGTCGCAATGTGGGTTTTTTCACGCTAGTGTTGTTGTTAATGGTTCCATATCCTTGTTATTCACTTTGTTTGCTTTCGTTGTTTGTGGGATTAGCGCTTGTCAGGGGAGTATGCATTTTGCATTCCCTCATTCCCTGGAAACCTCTGTGATTGTCTGTTTCATTAAGTTTGTTATCTTTAGGCTGTTTGATGGAACGAGGGATGATAGATCACTGGTCCTTGTCATTTTTATAGATCATCTAAAAAGGTAATCCTAAAAACTTTGTTTAACTTCTAGAATTGCTCAAAAATGTGTGTCATTATCAGGTCGCACTACTCATCCGGCACTTTCAAACCTCAGCTCATTTTCTACGAAAGTTCAAACCAAAGGCATGGTTGCCTCTGGCTACTGAAGCTGATCGTTTAATATTTTAGTACTCGCCGAGTTGCTTTTCTTCGTTCGGGTCCTTTTTCGCCCTGTTGTCTACATTTTTATGGCTCATCGTATACGTCATACAAGTACTGTTGTACTAGAAATGGTGCCAATTTGTCGCTCTATTTTATGAGGGTTTTTGTTTATTTCAAGTTAAGATTTAATCGTTTTGACCTGTCGGCGTTGAGTTTTGAATTAACAGTGACAGGGATTTGTGACTTACTCTGAGTCCCCAGGTTGATAGTTCTATATGCTGCTCCCATTAATACCTTGATGTGAATGCTATTAGTTACGTTTTCAGGCAATAAATTGGCAACTATCATGCATGGTTTCGCACGTGAAAAAGTAAGGGGGAATATATGGCATCATTACTCTATGACAGCTGTTAGTAGTAACAATCCCCTACAGATGGCATTCAGTACAAGTGTGGGACGAATCATGACCAAGGGATTAATACAGAAAATGAGGCTGAAGCTTCCCGGCTGAAAATGAAATACTCTACTGGAACTATGGATAATGTCTTATGCTTTGTTCGATTAAACACTCCACTCATATTTTAGTCATTGAAAGTACGTTGATGGTACCGACTACTTTACGGAACCAAGTGGAGTGTAATTTCATGATTCTTTCCACTTCTCTCGGAAGCATACCATGGGTGCCCCTGGACGTGACGGTAGTGGTCGCGAGATGTTATAATATTGTGTATACCTGACAAAGGTAATCAGATGTCAACGCTTTTTCTTTTTGAATTAGGATATTGGTGACTTCCTGCATTTGGCGTGGGTAATTTAAAAGAATCAGTTGATTTTTTTCGAAGAAGTTGTAGGATCCAGACTGGGGGTAGTTTGGATTGAAAAATAATTATTGAGGTTAGTTTTAATACGCATTCTCTTGCCCAGTCAAATTCAAAACAAATGGTTGGATGAGAAACGGTTCTATGTAAAACTATTTATACAAATGTACATTATTACCTAAAAAATCTCACCACCAGTTATTCAACCGAGCAATACACTCAAAAATAGCAATCGACGAATATGGCGGTCGCCAACCCCAAATGTCCAGCAAAACAAAGAATATATGGTCCATATGGATAGAAATCCAGTATAAGTGCAAGGGAAAACAAGTACTACAATGAAATAAGTAGCAGCTACCTTATTTAGAGACAAAAGTCCATGTACAGCCAAACGAATTAAGAGGAATAGAAATTCTTTGCAAATTGGAAACTTACGGTCTGCGAATTTTAGTCCCGCAACTATATTGTACCTTCTGGTTGCGGAAGTCATTGTGTAGGTGAGTGCAACTTAGGAATAAATAAATATGTACGTCTCAGAGCTGTGGATCTTAACAGATCGGAGCTATTACATCAATGGACAGTCGGTAGGTTGATTATGTAATCGTGATGCTAAGGCATAGCGATATGAGAGTAGTAATTGAGTCAAGGATAGAAAGAGAAAATGAAAGAAAGTGAAATCACTGAATGAGTGAGTGAACAAAAATAAACAGAATTATGTGGGTTAACTGAGAGTGGTATCAGTAATATTAATAGGTGTGTGGTGCAAAGCGTTGGTTAAACGTGGTCATCTGTTGGTCCAAGCAGATGATGGAACCGCGTAGGTTCATTTGCTGTCGTCATCTTGAAAGAGATCAATGAGGTAGCCGATGCTGCATCAGCAGGTGGGGCATTCTAAATACGGCAGACTCTGGTGTGACTGAAAGCCCTTTGAGGGTCCTGAAGCACTCTACTGTGTGAGTTACCTTACTGAGACTGGTTGTAGGCTGCAGACGACATTTTGTCGGCAGAGTTAACTGCACTGACCAAGGTTTTATGTATCACCTGTGGCCCCTATAATTTATTTAAAATCCATTCTAAAATCTTTTTGAGTTCTTGTTTAGATAGGTTAAATGTTACTGGACATTCACAATCTCACTTAACTGTTGCCAATAATCGGAACAACTCGTAACTAGCAGTACCAGACAATCAAAGGTGCCTATTTACAGCACTCCACAGCTGGAAAACGCTCATACGTTGGAATTTGATGGTACGCACAAAACGCTACAAAGTTTATTTGTTATCTCACCTCACTATGACCTTTATAAACTTTTCAATATTTCATAAGTGGCCTACTGTGCCATTCAGAATACCACATCCTAACTTTAAGTATATGTGCAAACAGTATACCCATAACTATTTGGTGGCACGAATTAATTAAATTATTTAGAATGGTCGTTTTGAAAAAATTGTTATCGGCATGATTTCAGCAGGGTATGAGCGTATGTGAATCTTTAGGACTACAGTATTTAATTGGGCCCTACCAAGTTTCCTACCTCAGGGATCGTTGGTTAAGTGTTTTTGTTCACACGGGTTGCCATATGTAGTCTTGCATGCTGTTATCACGAATAGATTAGAGTAGTATCAAATTCCAAACAGCCATGGAACCAACAAATTTGGACCTACAAGTTTCAAACCAATAATAACGGCAAGTTACCTCCACACCTTTATTTTATGGCCGAAGTAGCACACGTTAACAACAGAATTATTATGTAATAAATTCAATATGCTTTTCTTATGACAATGAGTATATGTACACTGAGTATTTTACTGGACAAGTGACGTTTTGTAATACGTTTGTTGCTTCAAAAACTTTACTTCATGCTCTAAAATGTTGATTCTACATGTTTCTCTTAGAACCATCCTTTAATATCAACTATTAGTGGTCTTCGGGATCATATAGATGCAGACGGACCTTCCACGATGCTACAGACAGTAAAGTATACACATTTTCCTATGTCTTTTACGAAACGCAAAGACCGTAAGTTTAAAAGCTTCTGGGAAAAACTTCATTTCTATCTTGAAATTCCAAACTAGCAGCAACATTAGTAATGGCGGAGCACATAACGTTTCAAATAAACAGCGTAGCCTTTATGATTAGTGGCACATTAAGAGGGTTAAATGTCTAGTTTAACACAAGCCAACTGTTAAATACGTTTATCACAGCGGTGGAAAATACTATCAGCATGTAAAGCGTGAGATACTTAGCAAGAGTTTTGACCACCGACACATCAGAAATTTACAGTATCACTTGAAGGAGAGCACAAATATGAAGTGAGCATAACAAGCACTTCAAAATCACCTACACAATAAAAAGGCTAATGAAGTCCGCCACTAACGTATACCCCTGGTTAGTTCCCAAAGTGATTAAGCGGGATTTAAGAGTTAGTTGGATACAACCCCAATCAGTTTTTGCAGGACCTTGGTATTCTCCTTGCGAACTGTCTTTCGGGGAGGGAGTTCGGTAACAACGTGAACAGAGCTTATTTAAGCTATCGATAGTCTAGATCTAGAGCATCATGAGGATCAATCCTTGAGCCACGCTTACGTTCAATCTATGTCAACCTTATTAAATGACTTTCATGGCCCTGGTTTCCTAGGATGGGACGGTGGGACGGAGATCGATTCATATGTATGTATATGAGTAAAAACCATAATACTAAAATAAGAATTAAGTAGCCATAGTAGTAGTTAAAATTCATGCAAAGAATAAATGATATTAACAAAAGATTAAGATAAAGAGTAATAATTACTCCATTCTGAAAAATATGGAAAATCCCAAATGAAACTGTCAGAAACAGAGGGCTAGTGTAATCAGCCTATTACTATAAGAAACTAAAAGCTTAAAAACCAAGACACTCTAAGCGCTAGTATGAATCAATCAGTCTGTGTACAATAGTTTATCACATTGATATTGAATATTGGGTACTGGTGGCTACTTCAAAGTATTCAAGGTTGGCTAGATAATTTCCATTTTTTGTTGTCATGTTGTCTTTGTTCCACATTTACACAATGAATTATTCTAGTTTATTAATTTTGTGTCTAAGCGTTAGTGTAGTTTATGTGGCTACTGGGTCGTTCCATGACAGGAAAAACATAGAGCAAATGTAGCGCAAAATACGCGTTTTAGTGATGAGCTAAACTTAATAAAAAGGTGCTAAAAGGTGGCCTGTGCTAACGTGGCTATGCATTCACTAGTTGACACAGTATCTCATGAATTGACGAGCTGCTGGAACCACCCACCAGCTACTGTTGTGTACCACACAAATATTGATAGCTATCACTCCTGAGTAGCAGTTGTGATTTTTAGCTGTTGCAGTTTGAGAAAGTACACTGCACATTATTACGTATTTAGTGCGATCGATCTTCTATTAAAGTGTGATAAAGACACGTCGATTTAATCCTTTAACGAAATAATTTAATACTCTTTTATAACAATGTTTTTTTTCACTTGTCATTACCTAACAGGATCTTCACAGTCTCCACATATTTGTTTTCTACCAGTGCATAGTTTTTCAACGGCCAGTGAGTTAATAAGGTGAACTAGCCACTTCATATTCTGCGGATATTGTCAATTATAATGAAGTGCTAATGAGGAAATGTTTAAATGAATTAGTAACCATTTGCTTGCTTCCTAGGTCTCGTAAAGTATGTATCTGCTTATCAGGCATAGAGACTCTACTATTATCTTGTGATTGTAAGCTATTGTAAGCTATTATCTTTGAAAGTGCAGAATGTGAGAATATTGCAAGTAACTAACCACAAGTTAATAAAACCGATGTTATACGTAAGTGCTAATGTAGTTGGTGTGTCGATTGCTTTCGTTGGGAAACCTGTTGGGTTAAGCGGAAGTTTTAGCTACGGAATCCATTTTCAACTATCTATTTTGTTGCCTCACTTAATGCTAAGTTGGTATTAATTGAAAAATTGACGACCAAATTAAGTGTTACTTTCTCTACGCAATATTGTTATTCTTTTGCCTAAACTGTCTTAATTTTGGAAACACGGGTTCCACCTTTGTTTAAAAATGATATATATCTACTTGGCGAAGCTTTATGGTTGATTACCTATTGATACTAGGTATATGCATCAAAAGTGCTCCATTTCTCTGTTGGTCTCAATTATTAGTGCTGAAATGTAGTTGGAGGAATTTGATAGTTTAAAAATGTCCGTCACAAGATGAAAAGTATTATCCCCGTTGATGTCTTTATACCATTGGGCCACAATTATTCCATTTAATGAGTATTAACGCTTTATTTCTTTGTTTTCAGTCTTATTTCTGTCAAAGGTTTGATTGTTGTAACAGAGTCTGCTCTCGGTGCGTGTATTTTTTTTGGTTCTATCCCTTTCATATGCCTCATAATTGTTTACAAGTTAGTTTTTATTTTTTAATGTAAATTTCGCATTTAAAGGTTAAACCTTCAGATGTCAATGATGAAAGTGAAACTGAAACGGACAATTTAAAATTAAAAGAACTTCACTCACCACTGCATGATATTGAAGTAGATGCTGTATTGGCGAAATTTTTAAAACATATAATATTACTCCCACAATCAGATCACGTGCGTGTTTTGCAAACAATTATAAGGAACAGGTATAATCTTCTCAAGTTTGTAATATTCTCTTAATATTTTTGTCGTAGAGAAACTCCAAGAAATGAATTTTTATTCAATGCAGATTGTTTGGTTTGTTTTATACATCTTTTCTAAGCTTTTAATAAACCACTTTCAGATTCGTTTAGTAGTTGAAGAAGGTTTAAATCAACTTCCTTATGAAAATGTATGTGTCACAACACCTACAGGTAAGTGTACTCGTCATATGCGTATGTAAGTCAATTTATCCATGGGATTCGAAGTTGTTTTTTTTTTGTAGGTTGTAATCTAATCGACTTTAAGGTGCTAATGCTATCTGACAATGAAAGTAACTTTACTATGCTCACCATTTTACTACGGTTGTGAAACAGCAATTGTCGTACCGTGAGATTTGAAGTGAATTCTGATTGTTAAATTGCCACTGATCAACGGATACCGAGACCTTGTTTGGTAACCGAACTATGTGTACGCACCTTATTGCCAATCTACTCTTGTCCTTAGCACGGAAGTGGGGAATGAAATAATTATAAGGGATTTATGAGCTAAATGGTCTAGTAATGCGGATCAAGTTCATTTGCTCTGTAGCATCTACATATCAACTAATTAGTGATTGTTGATTAAACGAAAAAAATTAATATGCAGGGTTGTTCCATTGAATAAATTGATATGATTAAATGCTATAACATTTATGCAGTAGTACAACTCGCGTTGAATACATGCTTGATAAAACAAACTTACGAAATTAATCCTAGAACAAAGAATAAAATTATGATAGAAAACTCGTGGTAATAATGTTGGTAATTAACTAGTTTTAGTTCATTATTGCTAAATGATATAACAGTTAACAGGTCAAATCAGTCAGTCAGTTACAATGTAGAACTTGGTACATGCCTACATCAGTTCAAGTTGCCACATCCAAATTAGTATATGGAGATTAAATTGTCGGATCAAATCCCAGAGTACGAAGGTAGTAACAGAGTTAGTATTAATGGAAAGGAATAGAGATCGGAGATAAGATTTAAGAAAATACGATTCAGTAATAAGAAAATTATGATAAGTTCAGAAACTTAGAATTTGGAGGAAGACAAGGAGTGGATGCACCTGTGCCATTGCCAACGATTTCGAGCCATATCACCCAAGGTCTCTAACCATTTGTTACGAGCGCCACGCCGACCCCAACCAGATAGTCTGCACCTACTAACATGGCTCAGCCAAACTGTCAACGACTTCATGGACTGGTGACATGTTTGTTCTGGCCGCCCTTAGCTTTCTTCCAGACTACTCCCACACCAGATAGCATTGCTCGTCGAGGTAGGTGGTGGTCAGGCATACGTAACACATGTCCTAACCACCTCATCTGATGAAGATTTACTACTTTGTCAATAGACTTACCGTACTTACCTAGTACTCTATTCCTGCTCACGTATTGCTTACTCGGTGGTGCAACTGAACACGATCAATCCTTCGAAGACATCTGTGATGGAATACTAAGAGCCTACGAATATCCTGTAACATAAATGGACATGTTTCACATCCATCAAGTAAAACGGATCGAACTGCTGCGCAGTAAACGCGTCCTTTGGTCAGTAGTCGGATGTCTCGCCTACGCCACAAGTGACACAAATTTCCGAACGCTGATCGGGCCTTATGTATACGCGCAGAGACTTCAGCAGACACTAGACCGTCAGGACTGATGAGGCTGCCAAGATAAGTGGAGCGGTCAACACATTTAACTGCTTCACTCCCTATCACTATCTTCGGAGCCGAATCAAGCCAATCCTGAAGTAACAATTTGCATTTGGGTGGAGAGAATCGCATCCCAAACATCCTTACATTCATGTTTAAGATAGTCAAAAGATTCTGTATTTTATCAGCATCTCCACCTAAGAGAACTATATCATCTGCATATTCTAAGTCAGTAAGTTTATCTCCTGGAGGGATGTCAACCCCGCCGAAGTCAGACGATAACAATGTTAACTCTAAAAGTATGTCAATGATAAAATTAAATAGAAATGGCGAAAGCGGACAACCTTGACGAACACCATTTGAAGTAATCAGTTCCGACGACAGTCCACCATAAGCTCTCGCTTGACATGTGGTGTTCGAGTAGAGAGCTTGTATAAGTTTAATGTACTTCTCTTTTCAATGACAGACATTACCACATAGCACAGTCAGACGCCGCTTTAAGGTCAAGGAATACAACTATTGTTGGGCGTCTAAAAGTGTGTCTATGTTCCAGAACCTGCCGAAGTGTGAATATTTGGTCTATACAACCACGTCCAGATCGGACACCACCTTGGTTTCCTCGAGTTCGCTCTTCACGAGCTTTATTTAGACGTCAAAGTATGATTGAAGCCAATATTTTGGACACTATATCCTTTAAGCTGATTCCTCGGTAGTTGTCACAAGACTTCTGTCCTTTCTTATAGATTGAGACGATTAGTGTTCGAGACCAGTCAGATGGGATTGCGTCCAGTTCTCAGACTTTAGCAAAGATCCTGGTCAATCTCGATGCTAAAACTGGACCACCATCCTTAAATATCTCAGGGGTTAATCCATCAGGTCCTTCAGCTCTCCCTCACTTTACATTCCCTATAGCCTTTTCAACTTCACTAAGACTTGTGAGACCAATATTAATTTGCCATTCAGACTGCTTGGGAATGGTGGGCAACTGGGATGGCGTTGAGGGCCAACTGAACTGTTCCCTAAACTGTTCTGCCCATCGATCCAGCCTTCTGGGTTGACAATGAATAGTGCTCCCATCTTTTTCTGAGCTAGTTTCACTTACAGTTGAATTTCTGATACCCGCTTCCTTGATAAGTCTGAACAGTTGCCTACTGTTACCTATTGCTGCTGCCTTTTCCATCTCTTTAGCTTTCACCACCCACCACTGCTCACAGTCGTTGCGTAATCTTTTAACCAGCTCGTGATTAAGTTGCCTACTCTCTTCATTGTGTTCAGAAGCAGATGGGTTGTGTTGCCGAGCATCTATCAGTTCAGTAGATGCAGCTGAAATCCACTGAGTTTTCTTAACTTTTCGGTTTAGTCTACTAGTAGACATTACTGCTGTTTCAACAGCTATTTGGATATCATTCCAAGCTGACCCGGGATGAGTATAGCTTACACAGCTGACTAATTGGTTTTCTAGCTGTTTCTGTAATGTATACACGACTTCTTTTATCATTAAGTTGAACTCTGAAGGAGATCCTTTCTGTGGATCTTTTAAGTCCAGCGAGGCTCAGACTAGTACGCGCTCGTACTGAAGCATGGTTTGAGTCTGAACATGTGCTCCAAAATGAGCAGCAGTCTTCTATCGAACTTCTCCAACCGTAGCTGATATCAATGTGGTCTATTTGAGTCTAGCGTTGAGTTGATTGTGTGGGTCACCATGTCAACCGATGTCTTTTCTTATGTTTAAAGTTGGTACTTGCGAGGAACAGACAGTTATCTGGACATAGTTTTAATAAACGATCGCCATTATCTGTTCGTTGAGCCTCGACAACATAGGATCCACCTAAGTGCCTTTTGGTTTGGCGTTGTCTGCCTACTTGGGCATTAAAATATTAGGTCGAATGTGTAAGGACGACGGAAATAAAAAGAGAATGGAAATGAAATGTTGACTACATGTACAGTCAAATTATGTAGAATAATCTGAAAACAGTTCTCCAGGTTACTCATTTTTCTTGGCTCGCCCTTATCATCTCTCTTTTTTATGTTAATAATAAGGCTGTACATATTCAGCTTGAACTGTATATGATTAGGTGCAGCTACAAAATTTACTCAGTGAAAGGTATTCAGAAAAAACAGAATAAATGAAATCTACCGACTATCCTCTACTAAAAATGAGACTTTTTTGCGTAATCACTAAGTTTGTTGCGTTGAACATTAGCTGTCTCCAACAGCACATGGTTGTAACTTTTAATTTTCTGTACTCATATGTAGTAGAAATAATGCTATATGATCCCAGCTAAATTTTTCCATCAATGGAATTTCTACCCGGTAACTTAGTCCTTCAATTCCTTGATGTTTTCTGTTCAGTAATTGTGTTTCTCGTGCACTTTGGCGGTTCATGCTCAGGTGATAGGGGTTTTCTTAACACAGAGTGGATATTTCATTAATAACATAATTCCCCAGAGCTCCGACATTGTGGTAACTGTATGGAGGCCTCTTTCAAACTTAAGCTGTTTTGGTCCTTCAGGGAGGGGTAGAGGCACTAATCTTTGTCCCTTCTCTTAATCCAGACATCTTTAAATTGAATGCCATATTTTTCTGTCATTATTTTAATCAGTAGTTCCTGAAGTTGAAAAAGTCGATCCAGTAATATACTTATTCTCACTATAGGTCGACCATTAACTTAATCGTGTGTCCTTGATTGCTGTTGGGTCTGTTTTTCATCCCGCCGCCAACTGTTAGGACCTCAGGCTTGACCCTTAATATCGTTAATTGAAATTCAAAGATATCTGTGCATCGTATATGGCGATAATATTTCTGTGCTATATGTAGTGCTGAGGAAGGTGTGGCGTTCCTTTCTGAAAAAATACCTAGTCTATTAATTGGTATATAGGCGTCATCGGCTTGCATAATCCTCTCCCCCGTACACCCCTACTTTGCATACTGTTATAGCAAGGTAGTAGAAGCATCCCGATCAACTGGTTGCACTAGTCAATTAAATTGTCAACTGTTGTGCTTATCCATTTCAAAAAGCACAGACTTCCTAGTTGAGGCCTTTGGGTGATCACAATTCGTAGTTAAAGACATTAGATGACATTACTCGAAATCAATTTCAGTAGCCCATCTGTACTGGTTCTTTATCGCTACCGGTCATATCCTCTTGAATGCGTCGTATTCCTGTAGCAATTCAATAGCAGATGTGGACTTAAATGAGATGTTATTGTATTTGTAAGTTTATTATTTGAGTGATAGATTGTCCCACTTTCTGCATGACTCAATGGTGTTTCTCAAGATTGTTAACGACTGTCACTGTCACCCTGAAATAGTTCCATTCCTTGTTTTGTTATTTTGGCCTAATATTTAGCATTCTTAGATTTTTGTTGCAATGAACATGGTTCTCATTTTACTAATTTACTGTGTTGATGTGCAAATACAAACAATCTAGGAACGTTCGCATTGCCAGCTGTTTGAAAGCATTTTGAGATTGGACTTGTGAAAGCTCTGTTATCTTTCAGATATAGGTTTTTAGAAGATGCGAAACTTATTAGAAAACCTTCTCTTAATCTTTCCTACGTAGTTGCTACCAAATATGCATACATAATATTTACTCTGTCTTGTTTTTAAGTGATATCAACTAACTACCATTAGAATTAAATCTCAACCAGTAGATTGCAGGTTCGAACCTCTATACAATCAATTAGTTGATTTAATAGTTTGTATCACTAATTGTCACATAAAAATTGTCTCCAAGCTAGGTACCCGGATTTGTATTTAGTTGTATCATTTGCAAGGTACAGATTCGCTTACGTGGCTTCGAGTCACACTATGTTTGACGAATAACGATACTATCCGATTGCTTAAACTGAAGTGGAACATGTGATTTATTGGCTGGATTTAAAACATCTTAAGCACTAATCTACTGTCGAGTAGTATCCATTTATTGTATATCTGATATTTATTTATTAAACAGGTAATTTGTATCATGGAATAAAATTTCTTCGTGGAAATTGTGGCGTGTCGATTATGCGATCCGGTGAAGTAATGGAACGTGGCTTAAGAGACTGTTGTCGATCTATGCGTATTGGAAAGATTTTGATACAAAAAGCTGAAGAGAATAAAATTATCGATGCTAAAGTCTATTATGCAAAATTTCCACCGAATATTGAACATAGAAAAGTTTTATTAATGTATCCTATTTTAGGTATGTTTCCTTCTTAAGTGATTTCTGTTTTTTAATTGAAAAAATTGTTCTAAATCAGGGTGTAAACATTGAGCAAATATCTAGTTATATGGTTTTTTGATAATAATAAAAGTAATGTATGAGATTGGGACCTCACTTTCTTGGCTTCAAACAACACGCTTACGTTATTATAGGTCTTTGTTATACCCATCTATCTCTTAAATTTTTGCATAGGTATCCCGATGACATTAATATTACTAACGCTTACACAAAAGCCTATTTCAATGTCTTTTACATGAACTTGTGTGGAGAAGTACTTTGGCTGTTAAAATGTTAAGCTTTCGACATCATGGATTCAATCTCATCTACGTAATTTTACTATAGTGTATTATTATTTAATGAAGGATAGTCTATAAAGTAATCATACTTTTAGTCTCATTAATAAGAATCATAGTGTTTTATGAACATTCATGAGACCAGACAAATAATTAGAGTGCTTTCTTTATAATTGTTTTGATTCTACCTTTCCACAATATGATGAGGGTGTTCAAAATGACCACTGCCAACTGTATACACTTCACCTTACCCCGTTGATGTACGCTTCCGGTGGTAAAGTTTAAACAGTGTGAAGTTTGAATTGTAAAAGATATTCACGATTAAGTCATGTGTGAGTGGTCTCGAACAGTTGTCCTGTGTACTCTCCAGTCAGTATACTAAGTTCTTAGGATTATCCCTAACCCAGTTTACTTTCCTGTTATTTCACACAAAAATAATTTCCAAAATGTTAGTAAACGCTCTCATATCTCTAACGTCACTCTAGTTCACTTTGTTCCTTGCTCTATTGATGTGCAGAAAAATAATGAAACCGCCATAATTAAACCATCCAAGTCAAAGGATATAACATCATTAAAATCCCCTCGTGAGCTATAAATGCTATCAGTTTCTGTACAATTAAGACTTTCAACGTGTTTAGTAAACGTTTTTTCAGAGTGTAAAGAATTGTTCCCATGTGGTTTTCTTTTTGATTAGGTACTGGAACAACAGTTTTAAAAGCTTTAGATGTTTTGAGAACTTATAATGTTCCTATAGAAAATGTAATTTTGCTTACTTTATTTGCGTCACCACAAAGTAAGTCGTAATGATTATTTTCTCCATTTCTACGTGTAGATAAAAAGACATTCGGTTTTCATTTTTGTGAAATTTGGTGTTTATATTTGTATTTTTTATCATTTGAGGCAAGTAGAACAATCGGTTGTTTGTTAAGGTATTCAATTTCTACTTAGGTTTGAATTCCGTACTATATCTATTGTGATCTCTATATGTGAATGATATCAATGGTTTTTAGATTTGGCTGTACGGCGGCAACTGAGTTAATAATAATTGGCACTAAGCTATTATGGAACAATTTGCATACTAAGGTATGGAGATCCTTTAGGTTGTATGTTCAAGTCTTCTTTTTTGTAAAATGCTTGTTGTCGGGCAAGGTACAGGTTTGAACTCCGTTCCTTCTACTTGTTGTCAGACAAGTCTCATCTAAGAGTTTAATTGGCTTGACTTAAAACCTTTTGGTTTCGGATTCCAATCCTACCCTATCTACCTTGGTTTGGGCTCGCTCTCACTTTTCGAATGTATTTCAAAGTGAAGTACATATATCTGTACTTGATAAATGAATAGTCTACTTGGATCCTCATAAAGGGAATGTGACTCATAAATGAGTGCATAAAGCAATGTCCTTTAAACGAGTTCCGTTAATCGTCCAACGAGTTATTAAAATGTATTAACTTAAGTAGTTCTGAAATAACGGCATATGGAGTCAGTAACGACTTAGTAATTATTATATAGTGAATTTATTGGTAGGGATTTTTGATAGAGATTATTTCACCATAGTGCTTAGTTATGAGGTGATGGCTTAGTAGTTTGAAAACTCTCAATCTACTGGGTAATATTACTAATCGTTATACATAATAAGTAGTTTATGGGTAAGTCTGTGAATGTGTACTTGATTGATTTACATCGTCACTTTATGTATGTTAAAGGCATCTCTTATTTCGATACAATAATTGTTTAACGATACTGACAGATTTTGACTCATATCGATAAAGTTCTGCTTTCGTTGACCTCATAGTACGTCGTTGTAGGATGTGGTTTGGTATAAAAGTTATGGACGTCAGTCACTGAAATAATACTGAGATTGAAAATCTAGGATGGAAGATTATGAAGTGAATGTATCTTTGCAGCTGTGATCAATTTGAAATAACATTACTTAAGATCTCCGATGACTGCTCATGATTATTGTGTGTAACCCACCCGATTATTTTGTTTCTTCTTACACGACTGTGGTCAATAGTCAATATTGTGCTACGTCTTAGTTTAAATAGGTCAGAGAAAACCGAGGGTTGATCTCAGGATTTTTAGGCTTTCCAGTAAACGCTTAACCATTAGACCACTTAGCTAACATTTAGTGGTTAAGTTTTATGATTTTTGTGAATTGACAGTATACAAATATAATACGACCTTATCCGTTATCATAGGTGAGTAACTGTTACACAAGTTGAACATAGTTAACATCAGTTAGATAAATCTTTTCAGTAGTGCTCCCAATAACTTCTTATTGATTGGTTCTTGAACTCAGTATCATAAGTTGATTTAGTTAGTGTTATGACGTGAAGAAGGGAAGGAGGAGATTGTTTTGGTTGGTCGACGCGAACACCAATAAGATGCGTGCCTAGTTGAGAATGTGCGATTGACCTAAGCCCATTCACCCCCTTAGGCCGACAATAGGACAACCAGAACTGAGAGAACCGAGAGAGAACCGGGAACCGAGAACGTATTGTATTTTAATTATGGCTTTATATACACATAAAATCAGACCACACAGTGAACCATTCATAAATCTAACATGGATACAGAACAAAAGAAATAGTGGTAGTGAATGGGGAGAACTTGTACACAATAAAGTAGACGTAGTCCGTAATAATAACTAATACACAAAGAATCAATACACTAAACGAGAGAACCGGGCAAGGGGAACGTAACAGTCATAGAAATAAAATGATTACATTACTCATGAATAAAATAACGAGAATAGTCCCCCATAATACACTTCTGAATGTTCGTTACTTTTCTTTAATCGCCTGGCGTAACAGTTAGATAACCATTAACCTCTATCCTTATTGACATTCTATACTAGCCCAACAGAACAACTGTTTTCATTGATACTCAAATGAAATCAATCTATAATTAAAAGCAAATAATAAAAATCTCTTTATTTATTTGTTCATTAATTTTTTTTCTTTATTATTTCTAATTTCATAGGTCTTGTAAATATTCTAACACGTAATCCAGCATTAAGAGTTGTCACTTCAGAAATTCATTCAATTGTACCAAATCATTTCGGTCAATGTTATTTTGGAACATGTTAATTGTTTTTATGTGTTGTTTACTATTTCTCTTTCTTCTTCTTCTTCTTCTTCTTTTTCTTCTTCTTCTTCTTCTTCTTCTTATTATTATTATTATTATTATTGTTTCCGGTGTTTCAATATTCTATAATCATTTTTAATTGAATGCTAATCATAACAATTTAAGTCTATTGTATAATAACAACAACAACGACATTTGTATGCTTCTTTTTCTTCTTTTGTTTTTATATACTTTTGTTTTTATTATTATTTTTCTTAAATAAAATTTCCCTCTAAAATTAAAAAAAAATATATTCTTCTTGTAATTTCTTAAAGTTAATCTTCTGTTTATTAATGTCTTGTTAATAAATACAAATGAAACAAAGTTTTGCCTACATAAGATACAGTACATTTTTGTTTGTTTTATTTGTTTTTATTCAACTCTCTCTGTTTAAATTGAAATAAACTATCATTGGTTATAGGTAAACAATATCATCAGTTATGAACGATGTTTCAATGATATAGTTCAGGTATGTATAGTTTTCTTTTTTATTTTGTCTTAGATCAAGTCACACTCCTCTAGAGAACTGAATAGATAACTTAACTGAACTAACACAACACAAAATGGAACAAATTAAATAAGTTTGTACAATCAGAATACGTGTTAGATTGTGTCATATTAAGTCATATGGGTTGGATTGTAACTGGCAAGCGGAATCCAGGACACGCGTTTCGTCCTATTTGGTACTCATCTGTTGGATGTACCTGCGTCCTAATGTTAATGTTCACACTGAGATTCGAACTCAGTCCGCTTTATGCCAAACGCGCTATGGATTCCATTTGCCAGTCACAATCCAACTTAAATATTACTTGTGTATTATTGTTATATCGAGGCAATCCTCTCAGAATGCACATATGGCAACAGAGACTGACCAGTTTCAGTCCATTACAAATGAACGGGAAAATACAAGCTTATCCTAATTACATACTTATATATGTTAGTGTAATATGAATGGATGTGGAAAATTAGTGAAGTCGATGATAAAATTATACATGAGTTCACGTGAATGAATTTTGATGTACTTTAATTGGGGTTGGTTGGATGAATAGAATAGTGAATAGAAGGACCTTTCCTTTTATTAAATGCTGTTGGGTTTAACAAAATGTGAAGTGACTTCAGCTATTCGTCTTTCTTAACAATTGGTTGTCGAAGATAGCATGTGTAGACTGGTGTGTAGATACTCATTATCCTTTAAGTATTTTTTTGATTCTTTTTTGTTCTAGCTTATTAGAATTACAGATTTTTATCGTTCTATGGATTCGTTTTACGAATATTCGCTTACTAAGCATATTCAATTGTATTATGTTACTATTTAGTTCTATAAACTTTACTTCTCTCTTCTATTTACTATGATGATGTAACATACGTGATTATCTCTGAGTAATAGGTATGCTAAACTTTTGTTTTCTAATTTTGACCTTAAAATATTTCAAGTTGTAAGCAGCTAATGAGAACTGGACAAAATAAAACGAATTTGTGTTATTCTGCTCAGTTGTTTGTTCTTTCACTATTCAAGTTTAGAGATATCGTTGTTTGAGTTGGTTTGTGATTAGAAAGCGAAGTTCAGGATACGTATTTCGTTATATTCGGGAGTTGTCAGCATCTCAGTGTTGATGTTCACGCTTGGACTCAAAGTCAGTTTGTTTCGTACAAGACGTCACTGTATTAACCATTAAACTATTGCATTCAGAGAGTCACTTATGCACTCAATACGAAAATTTAATAAATTTTGAATAAGACGAATGGACTTTCACTAAATTATTTGCTTAACCTGTAGAATAATTGATGTATTACAAGTGAATATCAACAAATGAACTACTAAACACTGATGAATACTAATAACTACATTCTATTGGTATGAGGATTTCCAATCATACCTACTGATGCAACTTATAACTTACAAATGTTATGATAAATAGAATACATTTAATTAGATATTATTTGGGTTTCTCCGTTGATTTATCATGGATTGAAATTGATCAATTACTGTTGTCAGATGTGCATCCTGAGCGGATTGCTTCGATGTAATGAAAGTTCACAAGTATTGTCTGAGTTAGTTAAATTGACGGGAAGATCCAAATATATCCTAATTATACATACATATATCTATATATAAATGGTCAGTAGAGTTACCTCATCCCGAATGTTGGATACCATTGATGACTACAAAGCACTGTACAGCCGTCTCATCTTAGAATGAGATTTCCCAACAATGCATACTTTCAATTCCGCCAGAGAACCGAGCCTAGTTTCTTTAGGTCTCATGTTGGATCCCTAATTATCTACATAGATGCACCGGCATCCAATCGTAGGATTCCAACTTCTATCAATTTGTGATATAGCGCAAGAATCATCTATTGCCGATGGTAATAACTTTTTCACACTCTACCAATTCGAACACCATCACTTTTCACTGGAATCATTTCGCGACAGTTTAATTGCGCGGATGGTTAAGCGTTCATTATGAAATCTGATTACCTTGGATTAGATTCCCTGACAAAATTGAGGAGACTCACTGTTGTGAAGTTATATTTTAGGACAAAACAGTTATTTATTGCTTCCTAGTTTGCAGTGGTACCCAACCAACATTATGTTATCAATTACTACACATATCTGGAGGGTTTTTAGCATGTGTTATGTACAGGTTCCTGTTTCTCTTTCTTTTTAAATTAACTTCAAACAGTTAGATCAACATTAGTCAATAACCATAAATTTCAAGTTTTATGTAGAATGCTCTTAACAGTCAGCACCACTCAATAAGCTGGTATTGAGCGGTTGATATTTTACACTTCAATTAATTCATAAAAGTATTTGCTATCAATGTGTAACTGTTGTTAGACGCGTCGACCACTTAATTATATTCCTAGTTTAATTAGTTACTATTCGATAAAATATCGATACTGAATCTTGCTTTATTCAATTTTGATTAATTTCATTACTTTGTCATTGTATTTATTCATACTACTACTTATTTAGCAGTAGTTGTCTGATTAACATCTAAGATAGATATAGTCAATTTTATTCATATTAGTTGACGTCATATTTTATTTAGTTTGTATCATTTTGCGAAATCCCGACCGTAGCTGCTACCTTGACGTGGCGGTTGGGCTTGTCTATCGTAAAGACGTAGCCAAGCTACATTGTCTGAAACTCATGTCCCTGTGGATCTTACCATGCCAAGCGGGTCTGTCGGTAAGGAAAAAGACTAAAGGCAGCAACTTAATATCTGAGGGCGAAGTCGTACTTCTGACTTCAAAAGGGTGTGACATCAGTAAAGTAGTTTCCTTGGATAGTCAGCATCTATACCAATGCTGTCTTTTTAACGGAAGGAAGGGGTTAGAAAAGATAGACATTAAAAATGCCAAACCTAACCTTAATTAACGGATTTCCGCCTCTGGCGGTGAGACCCTTTAATAATCGGAGCGAACACTTCGAAAACATTCCTATAACAAGGTCGTGGATGATCAGCCTCAAGCAGTTGTCCTTTGGGGTTCGAGATCGTGCTTACAGGTCACTATGATCAACACTCATCCCATTTTTAGGTACCTCAAGAAGTAATGTCCCTACATGGTGTGGGCAGCCAGGAAGTCACGACCGCCCTCATACGTCTAACATCACACGGAATCATCTTGTTCGAAATCAAATCCCACTCTTAACTCTTAATAATTCCCCTATCCCCATGATTAACTCGTCTAGCATAACTTTTCCACCTCACGCCTCTAATGTTAATGGTTTTAATTCACGGAACATCATTTCTGGTCTCTAGAAACCTTGCACTAAACTAAATATCGGAGCTCTTAACGTTCGAACTTTATGTCGAATAGAACAACAAGCCTCCTTATCTATGACCCTTGATTCACGTTCCATTTATATCTGCTGCGTCTCTGAAACGCATATGCAGGATCCAAGTACAATCATTCGCTTGACGTCACATTTTGAAAATAAAGAAACGGCCGGTTCACGCTTCGTGTTTCCGGAGACTCCACTGCTACCACTCAAGGCCCTTCTGGTGTAGGTATAGCACTAAGTTCCAAAGCTGAACAGGCCGTCCTTGACTTGATTTCTATAAACAGTCTCTCATGCGCTGTTCGTCTAAACGGGAACTCTGAAGGACAGGAACACACGCCATTGCTTCTTTGTTGCCTCTGCCTACACTCACATTACTTGCAGCTCAGATGAAGCAAAAGATGAATTTTACAGATAGCTTTCTGACATTTGAAAAGCTAAGCGCACTGATGTAGTGATAGTGGCTAGTGACTTTGATGCCCAAGTAGGTAGACTACGCCAAACCGAAAGGCACTTAGGTGGATCCTATGGTGTCGAGGCTCAACAAACAGATAATGGCGATCGTTTATTAAAACTATGTTCAGATAACTGTCTGTTCCTCGCAAGCACCAACTTTAAACATAAGAAAAGACATCGGTTGACATGGTGACCCACACAATCAACTCAACGCTAAACTCAAATAGACCACATTGATATCAGCTACGGTTGGAGAAGTTCGATAGAAGACTGCTGCTCATTTTGGAGCACATGTTTAGACTCAAACCATGCTTCAGTACGAGCGCGTACTAGTCTGAGCCTCGCTGGACTTAAAAGATCCACAGAAAGGATCTCCTTCAGAGTTCAACTTAATGATAAAAGAAGTCGTGTATACATTACAGAAACAGCTAGAAAACCAATTAGTCAGCTGTGTAAGCTATACCCATCCCGGGTCAGCTTGGAATGATATCCAAAAAGCTGTTGAAACAGCAGTAATGTCTACTAGTAGACTAAACCGAAAAGTTAAGAAAACTCAGTGGATTTCAGCTGCATCTACTGAACTGATAGATGCTCGGCAACACATCCCATCTGCTTCTGAACACAATGAAGAGAGTAGGCAACTTAATCACGAGCTGGTTAAAAGATTACGCAACGACTGTGAGCAGTGGTGGGTGGTGAAAGCTAAAGAGATGGAAAAGGCAGCAGCAATAGGTAACAGTAGGCAACTGTTCAGACTTATCAAGGAAGCGGGTATCAGAAATTCAACTGTAAGTGAAACTAGCTCAGAAAAAGATGGGAGCACTATTCATTGTCAATCCAGAAGGCTGGATCGATGGGCTGAACAGTTTAGGGAACAGTTCAGTTGGCCCTCAACGCCATCCCAGTTGCCCACCATTCCCAAGCAGTCTGAATGGCAAATTAATATTGGTCTCACAAGTCTTAGTGAAGTTGTAAAGGCTATAGGGAATGTAAAGTGAGGGAGAGCTGAAGGACCTGATGGATTAACCCCTGAGATATTTAAGGATGGTGGTCCAGTTTTAGCATCGAGATTGACCAGGATCTTTGCTAAAGTCTGAGAACTGGACGCAATCCCATCTGACTGGTCTCGAACACTAATCGTCTCAATCTATAAGAAAGGACAGAAGTCTTGTGACAACTACCGAGGAATCAGCTTAAAGGATATAGTGTCCAAAATATTGGCTTCAATCATACTTTGACGTCTAAATAAAGCTCGTGAAGAGCGAACTCGAGGAAACCAAGGTGGTGTCCGATCTGGACGTGGTTGTATAGACCAAATATTCACACTTCGGTATGTTCTGGAACATATGCACACTTTCAGACGCCCAACAAGAGTTGTATTCCTTGATATTCTTAGGCTCCTAGTATTCCATCACAGATGTCTTCGAAGGATTGATCGTGTTCAGTTGGACCACCGAGTAAGCAATACGTGGGAAGAAATAGAGTACTAGGTACGTACGGTAAGTCTATTGATGAAGTAGTAAATCTTCATCAGCTAAGGTGGTTACGACATGTGTTACGTATGCCTAACCACCACCTATCTCCACGAGCAATGCTATCTGGTGTGGGAGTAGTCTGGAAGAAAGCTAGGGGCGGCCAGACCAAACACGTCACCAGTCCATGAAGTCGTTGACAGTTTGCCTGAGCCATGTTAGTAGGTGCAGACTATCTGGTTGGGGTCGGCGTGGCGCTCGTAACAAATGGTTAGAGACCTTGGGTGATATGGCTCGAAATCGTTGGCAATGGCACAGGTGCATCCACTCCTTGTCTTCCTCCAAATTCTAAGTTTCTGAACTTATCATAATTTTCTTATTACTGAATCGTATTTTCTTAAATTTTATCTCCGATCTCTATTCCTTTCCATTAATGCTAACTCTGTTACTACCTTCGTACTCTGGGATTTGATCCGACAATTTAATCTCCATCTGCTAATTTGGATGTGGCAACTTGAACTGATGTAGGCATGTACCAAGTTCTATATTGTAATTGATTGACTGATTTTGTGGAATGCTAACTGGTATTCTTTAATTAGTTGATCGCACTGAACTATCTGTTTTCAAGCAACTTTCTCTTCATACGTTTCACCATACCGTTTGAATAGCCGTCTTAACTTTCACTAAATCTGTGGACTATCCTCCACGCACTATTTCGCAGTTTACATTATCGTAAGAATACCGTATAATATTGACTACCTACGCGGATATGCCTTAATGTCGAAGAATTTCTTTAATCAACGCTATCAAATGCTTTTTCGTAGTCGAGAAAACTGATGTAAAATGAAGAGTTGCATTTAATCAGTTGTTCAACAATAATTCGCTGAGTCACGGTGTGGTCAGTATACTACTGAGCCTAACGGTCTCAAAGGTAGGCTTCAACTGGGTCTTTCATCCGTTCTAAAAGAATTTTATTGATGACTTTTCGTAGTACAAAATGTAGAGTGATGCCTCTGTAGTCGTTACATATGATATGATTACGATTGTTTGCTATCTTGATAAATTATTCTTCATTCCAGTTCGTTTATTCTTGTTGTTCCTCCAAAATCTTCCTGAAGAGTCTGTTGATTCCATTTGTAGTTACTTCTGTATCTGACATCAGTGTCTCAGTTAGTATATTGTCTGGACCTGTTGACTTGTCACTCTTGATTTGACGAAAGCCTTTTTTGGTCTTTTCTACTTCTGGTGTTTAGATGTATATGAGGAGATCCGCTGATGCTGCTTTGATTACGGGTGTGTTTAGTGGGGCCGGTCTATTTAAAAATTTTTTCAAATATCCTAACGACTTGATTTGTTGTTGTTTAAATTCGTTGAGTTTTTTAGTATCTCGGAGAGTGGCTGTGCTAGACTTTTGTATATCTATTGCTCCAATTGTCCAGTGCTTCTTTAGCCTTAGTTTCACTTTAGCCACTACAGGATGTGGATCTGAAGCTACAATAGCTATGCCTCAATGTTTCCGGTTGTGCTAGTAAACTTCATATTGATGCAAATGTGGTCTATACGGTTCTGCGTAATGTGGTCCTTTAAAATCTATCCACATTTGTGTATGCGTTTGTGGGTGAATATGGTGCCGCTTGTAATCATTTCGTTGCACACAGATCGCCGTTTTCAATTATTTTACCCAGTCCATTTCGCCCTATAATTTATGAATATGCGGAATGATCCATTCCAACGTTAGCGTTTAAGTCTCCAATGAAAATCGTCACATCTTTCGCTGAGCGTTTCTACACAACGTCACTACATTCAATCACACCAAAAACTTACCAATGATATGCACAAGATATAAGCACCAATATACAAAAACATTCATCAGACACTTGCCACGAATAAGGCTACAAGTCAACCGTTTACTATCCAACGTGATTCATCATTCACTGTACACAACAAAACTTCATCACTTAATCGTTACAATTAAAACATTAAATTTTCATAAACTACTTGAGAAATGCAAGTATATGTGGATCAAATGTTTATTAGTTATAAGTTACAGTAGCATATTATTTACCATTGTTAACATTACAGAATACTTGATAAGCATAATTGTTAAACATCGAGTACATCATTCCTTCTTCTTCTTCTTCTTCTTCTTCTTCTCCGCTTTCGTCACACCATCTGTAATGTTAATGTGAGCATAGCAATAGATTAAACTGTAAATTGATGAGTCTCTTGAGACTATCAACATCAAGTCAATTTGATACAATTAATCATCTACATCTACATACACTAGAGTTAGTTGATTGATTCAAAGTGAATGTGTACAATGAACAAAGTAAAATATGTCAACTGATCAGTAAGATGATGTGATTTCTTAAAATGTATAAAAATGGTTAAATCTAGTTGATAAACTTCATCAATTCAATGTTTACTTACGTGTTCAGAAGAGTTTCATTATTTATTTAAAAGTGATTGACAGTAGACGACTGTCAACTGTAAATAAGTAAGACATCATAACGGAATAATGAAAGACATTTGAACTTGTGTCACATTATCGAATTGCTTCCAACACATGAAAAACATCTATGTTATATCGGTATGGTAGAAAACAAAGTTAGTGTATGCATCTCCTCATACATTCAATGACTTCTCATCGTTGGTTATTTACATGTCAATCTAACATCGGTCACTCAGTAGGCAATGCACTTTTGTGAATTATACTCACACAAATTGATGTTACACAAATGAATATAAAATTGTCTGTCGGCTATTCGTTTTATCAATTCCTGCATACCTGAAAGAGAATTACAACATCAAATTAACAATTGATGATGTTCTAATCAACATGGTGTTCATATGTCAACATTAGTATGTCTAAGTGAATTGAATGTTTAGCATGTTAGACAATACTATGAATAAATATTTTGTGGAGAGGAGAGTGAATTCAGTCAACTGAAGCATATTTGTTACCTGTTGTACTAAACACTTGACTTAAAGTCAACCCGCCAACACAAAACAACCACCGAGAAAAGTATCATTGTAATACAGTTGGAATTACCATTCGGAGTAGGAGTTGCAAGATCCGAACACCTCTTCGAATTGTTCTCACTTTGCAGTTCTATTCAACAGATGAAAATAAATGGTTTATACTGTAATCTGGTTAAGCGATTGTTTGCAACTCATCTCTTCATGTATGAGCATTAGTGAAGCGGAAACACAAGCAACTGAAACCATAATTAAACTGCAGTTGAAAGAGAGGAAGAACGATCATCACTATATAGTTGTCTGTTATCCCGTGTCATTGATACATTCAATGGTAACCTGTTTACATCAATCTGTGATATATTCAATTAATTGGTTTATTGTCATTGGTCTCGGCAAATTCCATTCTGACTTCTCAACTAGTTTACTTACTTTAGGTGATAATGAGACTGAAGGTAATTCATGTTATTTGTAAATTTCATAAGAAAAAGAAACCGTTGCCAATTATCGTCAACTGTGTAGACTAGACAATTCAATTGTAATAACATACGACAAATACTTCAATATTATGAAAGTAGGTTGATTATGGTTGTCTAAGATAAGAAACAGAGAAATGTTTAGACGAATTTATTTATTTATTTGTAATAGATAGGTGTTAAGAATGTATGTCGTGATTATCGATTTACTTATATTCGATTATCAAGATGGGTTCTTCTATTGCTTCATTTTGATAAATGATAGCAGCACTGATATACAACAAATATTCGTCTGTAGCTCTTTTAATAATCACTGCTCTTCCTAAGCCAAGGTAAAGTAGAAGTGATAAGATTGGGGCTCTTTTAAACTCTTTGAATCTTAGTCGTTTGTCGGATTGTTTTAGTTCTAAAATTTTATTTTTTGCTTAATTTACTGTATCAACTTCTTTATCTATTATATACATTCAGTCAGTTGTATACATTTAAGAAGTCAATGGATAAAACATGAATTATATGTGGATAGAAATAATATTTAGCTGAAGCTAACATGATTACAATCCAACATCCGTAGTTCACATAAATGGCGACGTAGTTAATTTGGCAATAGTCACATAATGACTATTTCTACATAACAATGTGGGATCCTACCATATAAATCCACAATAGAATTTTGACAGACACAGTAATGTACGGGACGAGCGTAAATGGCTTATGATGATCGTCAGAAGTTTATTTATTTATTTGGTCATTATTGAGCGCCGATGAACAATCTCATACTAAGACAGTGGTTGTGAATCTCAAGTCGATTCCCTATATCAAAATAATGTAGTAGGTATTCACCACTCAATTAAGCATCAACACATAGGAAATTGTGACTCCATGGTAAATATATTAACATTGAGACACTGAGTTAATTCACAACAGCCTAGAATTCCAAGAATAACCACGAGAAGATATTCAATGGTCGATCAGTAGTCACAAACACGAATCCATCCTAATTACTATTAATTCCACTTAATTAACATTGCGAATTTTCTTTTCATTACTATGCTACTATGATTATCATTATTTCTACTAATAAGAATGCTGCTCACGCAACACAATTTCATCACTTATTTACATCTTTACTTGGATGACCCATAGAAACTACCTACACTCAATCTGCATTCCATTGAGATAAAGTGAAATCGATTAACAGAATTTACAAAGTATTAACTCATTACTCTCAAACAGATTATATCTAATGCATGCTACACCACACATTATATGGCTATTTGTATTGAGTTAACATGAATGTGTTAGTTTAGTAGAAGTACATTTTTTATTACTATAATGGTAATGTAAATTCTGTCAGTGTAAGCTTCAATGATTCAATCAACGGAGTAATTCTAAATGAAATGGATTGTCACAAAGCACTTGTTAGGTGTATTGAATGTAGCATTTACAATTTGCGTAAATATGAGTTAATGAAATAATCAAAATGAATGGCATGGTATGGCTGAATTTCATATGAGTTGTAGAAATGTGTTAGATTGTCAGAGTGTACTTGCAGAATATGCATATTAATGGAAATGTGACGAAGAATAAAGTTATTGGTGCTTGCATTGGTATACGAGTCTTCACTCCGCTTGGAATTATCATGGTGTTAATGTCTGTTTATTAACGTTACAAGTGCGAACGTTTGTTTGTGAGTTTTGCAACCCACGATGGATAAAATGCAGGCCGCTTACGTGGAAGTCAGCAAACTCTTGAAGAGCTCATGGAGAAGCCTTAAGAATGAGGATGGCATTTCTATTCCGTCAAACCCACGATTGCTAAACAACGGTTAACAGATTAAGCAAGCTAATCCATATAAACTCCACCTTCGAAATGTAAGGAATGTATATGACGCCTTATGATGAATGCCGAAATTTTTAGGAAGTCATAAGGTGGATGCTTCTTTTAACAACCAGCGCAAAAGTGTTTATACGCACATGGAGTGTTTGGACAATATGAGAGAGCATTAAGACAAATCAAATAGCTGCAGAAATGAAAAGATATAACCTGACATTGCTTGGAATCCGCAAAACCCATTGGACTGAAGCTAAACAGAAAAGATTGGCTACGGGGAGATGCTGCTATATGTCGTCCACGAGGAGGAAATTGATTCTCACACCCAAGGAGTTGCTCTGATGCTGTCCAATAAAGCACGTAATGTACTTGTTGGATGGGAACCACATAGACCCAGGATCATCAAAGCATCTTTTCATACAATGAAGAAGGGGATTACAATGAATATTATCCAATGTTATACGCTAACCAACGATGGAAACGTCGATGACGCAATTCGGGTATTTGATAGATTGCAATTAATTAAAGCAAATCGTTCATAAGAAAAGGATCAGACAATCGTGATAGACCACCTAAACGCCGAAGTCGCATTGGACAACACTGGATATGAAGAAACATTGGGACGACCAAAACTTGAAGAAAGTAATGTGAATGGTTCGAGAATTACAAACCTAAGTTCTTTTTACATATTAGTTTTTGGTGGTATAATTTTCTTCCACAACCGCTGACACAAATCTTAATTTTTCTCACGTATCATACTAAAGAGAATCAAATCGATCATATATGCATCAGTAGACATTTCAGAAGATCAACGAAAAAAATGAGAATCACAAGATAACTTGACGTAGCATTAGATCACAAAAGTTTTTTTACCAAAATGTAGCCGAAGCTAAAATGCATTGGACAACTAAAGTAATATCATTACAACGGTTTAATACAGTATTTCTTTGAGTTACTGACGAACTCAAGGAATTCAAAATAACTCTCAAGAACAAGTTCCAAGCCCTACAAAATCTACTGAAAGAAGAAGAAACTACTATGGAAGACAACTGGAAAGATATCTAAGAAGCACTAACTTTAACGTGTCAAGAATTTATGGGTTGCTAGAAGCACTATTATATGGAATGGATCTCCACTGTGTCCCTGAGCAAAATTCAAGTAAGGAGGAAGAAGAAGAGAGAAATCAATGACAGCCGGACAAGTGTAGAGGAAATCAAGGCTCAAACTGAATACACAGAAGCGAATAAGCAAGCAAAGAAGAACAGTAGAGTCGACAAACGGAAATATATCGGAGACCTTGCAACGACAGCGGTAAAAGCTGCGAGAAAAGGAACTACGAAACAACTGTATGACACAACGAAGCAACTGGCAAGCAAATATGGTAAAATAAATCGACTGGTCACCGAGATTCAGAGACAAAGGAGCAGATGGGTAGAACACTGGGGAACTGTTGAATAGGTCGGCTTCACTAAACTCACCACATATGGAAGCGGCATTTACAGATCATCCGATGGACGCCACTCTACAAACAATGGAAGAATTGAAGATGGCCATATGAAAAATCGAAAGTGGGGAAGCAGCAGGATCTGACAATATACCAGCTGAAGTACTCAAGTGAGATATAGATGTAACGGTAAAAATGCTCAACGTCTTATTCAAAAAAAATCTGAGTGGAAAAACAAATGCAGGCAGGCTGGAAAGAAGGACATCCTATCAAGATACTAAAGAATGGAGATTTGAGCAAATGTGAGAACTACGAAGAAAACATACTATTGTCAGTACCAGGCAAAGTCTTAAATAAAGTATTAATGAACGGAATGAAAGGTTCAGTAGATGCTCAATTTCGAGATCAACAAGCTGGTTTCTGTAACATTCGGTCAAGCACAGACCAAATAGCAACACTACGGATCATCGTTGAACAATCAATTGAATGGAACTTGCCACTGTACATCAACTTCATTGATTATGAAAAGGCGTTTGACAGTTTAGACAGCAGAATACTATGGAAACTTTTTCGACACTACGGCGTACCAGAGAAACTCGTCAACATCATCCAGAACTCTTACGACAGAACACAGTGCAAAATCGTGCATGGAGGACAACTGACAATTGCATTCCCAATGAGTAACGGAGTCAGACAAGGTTGCCTGCTCTCAACTTTTCTCTTTCTCCAAGTGGTTGACTGGATCATGAAGACCTCCACATCTGAGGAGATGCACGGAATTCAATGGACAAGTAGGATGCAACTCGATGATTGAGACTTTGCGGATGATCTAGCTCTCTTAGCACATACACAC
Source organism: Schistosoma mekongi (assembly GCA_034768735.1). Lineage (NCBI taxonomy): Eukaryota > Metazoa > Platyhelminthes > Trematoda > Strigeidida > Schistosomatidae > Schistosoma > Schistosoma mekongi. The sequence continues at coordinate 23,457,124 of CM068310.1, read as the reverse complement.
CAACAGATGCAAGCAAAGACAACCAGGGTAGCAGCAGCTTCAGCATCAGTAGGCCTGAACATACATCAGTAAAGGAGCAAGATTCTCAAATAAAACACAGGGAGCACCAACCCAATTGAACTAGATGGAGAGACTCTGGAAGAAGTGGATACTTTCACATATCTGGGGAGCATCATCGATGAACAAGAAGGATCTGCTACAGATGTAAAGGCAAGAATTGGCACAACAAAAGCAGTATTCCTACAGCTGCGGAATATGTGGAACTCAAAACAACTGTTAACCAACCTCTTCAATTCTAACGTGAAGGCAGTTCTGATGTATGAAGCTGAAACGTGAAGGACTACTGCAAACATCGTCAGATGGGTACAATTATTTGTAAACAACTGTCTATGCAAGATACTGAATGTCCGTTGGACGGAGACCATCAGCAACACCCTACTATTGAAGAGAACAAACCAACTTTCAGCTGCAGAGGAAATTAGGAAAAGACGTTGGAAATGGACAGGAAATACATTGCGAAAATCATCAGAGTGCATCACGTGGCAAGCATTAACTTGGATTCCTGTTGACAAACGGAAGAGAGGAATGCAAAGAACACACTGCGTCGAGAATTGGAAGCAGATGTGAAAAAGATGAATAGCAACTGGAAACAGCTGGAAAGGATTGTTCAGGGCAGAGTTTAATGGTGAATACTGGTCAACGGCCTATGTTTCTCTGCGAGGGGTAACTGGCGTTGGTATGTACCTGTCTACATCGTTTACTTACATTCATATTTGTATGTGTGTGTTTTAATGGTAGACATTTCATTGATATTTGTCGAAATTCAACTAAATGTTGAAACACTCATTCTGTCGTAGTTTACACAATCATTCGGGTGTTCTTTTTCACATTCTAATCAATGCCTATCGATGTCAATCATTTGTAATCACTCTTACAGTATTTTGCTTGTATTTGATAGAGTGATTTATAATACCAATCAAGTAATTACATGGTGAATGTACAGTTTGTGAAATTATCAAAAATCTTATTTAATGTGTACTATATCAGTGTATATTCTTTTGTAAATGTTCAATTTACTTTATGTCTTAATCAAATCATATTCATTCACATTGTTGCACAACATGCATCAACCAATCACCAGTGTTCATTAATAATATAAAATTAAAAACAAGATGATGATGATGATGAAGATTCAGTGAAAATGTCATCCTCTTTGTTTCTTTATTTCAACGTGCTGATTCTGTTGTTGTTGCATTCATCCACACAAGATAGTAAGTCGATATCTTATCAAATATTTTATTGATGAATGACATCTATGATATTCATACGTATACATATATTTTTGAGATTTATAGACATGAATGACATAGTGATTAGTTAACAGCAGGTGATGAAGTGAATGTAGTTAACGTATAACTTTGATTTCCTACTTATATATATTCGTAACATACATAGAGAGTTATGTTGATAGATCTATGTTGTTGAATAGATTTGATCTGAGATATGAGTGTAATTCTGTTGCATGTAGTCTGTTTCACTGGTTTACTGATGATGGTATGTTGGTGAAGCGTTTAGAATAATAAGTACACTTACACAAGTTATATTTCCGTCAAGCACTATTAGTTTGTAACTTTTGTACATCTTATTGAAGTTGATTGGTGAAACTGTTTTGCGTAGGTAATTAGTCGTTGCATTTCATAATTATTACCAATCTGTTGATTCGTGTTACTCATAGAGATTGGTTTGTGAAATGATCAACTACTTGATGTTGAAGTTATAAAATCCATATCACATGATGTCATAGAAATATTTTTCTATGATGACACTATCACTGTAACTATGTAATTATTGACAACATCAAGAAATATCGGATGTTGAACGATGATTAATGAATAAAGCTATTTTTTTTTTATTTTGAAGAGATATGAGTGTATTTCAAGTGTAGATCATATCAGAATTTGTCTTTAAAACTACACCACTAAAGGATGATGAATTAAACGCAAATTGATTCAGTGTCGATTGTAGACATGTTGATGAATGCCAGTCACATGAATTGGCTTTCAGCAAACGGTATCATCTCCAATTCTATTTTTATGAATTCTAGTTATTTGTTTGATGAATTACTGTTTACTTCAATCAACTTGTATGTCATAGTTAAATTATCATTACGATTGGCATCACTTTATATAAAATCTGGTTGTTGGGGATACAGTGTGTTTCAGTCTGTTAACAAACAACTCTCAGTATACATCTAGATATACGTTATCATGCATGTAGTAGTCAATATTAAAGATGATTAACCGCATGAAGTTGATCATTCCTTTAAAGTGTATCTGTTTAATAATAGTAGTATTATTACTTCTAATTTAATGTGAGCACAATGTAATTCAATTGAAGAATTTTTCTGTTTAAACTGTAAGGAAACATGGAAAGATGTACACAAGGATTTAGAAGGTGTGATACAAAATTAAAAGAACAAATCGGTATGTTAATATGTAAACCATTCAATTAATAATCATAAGCTTTAATCAAATATAAACTTCATGTGAATTTAATAATAGACATAAACATCATTGGTATACATCATTACGATAGACAGTGAATTTCACTAGTCCATACATGGTTTCAAATGATTCACTGGCAGTGTCCATCAATTTGATTTAGATTTTATATGATAAATTTGTCTTTGGTTATCAACACTCTAGTTGAATACATTCGTCATTGAATATACATGAGTTGGGCATAAATCATTAGAATAATTAAAGAATGAGATTATGATAGTGATACTTTACAATCACCTAAATAATAATATTCATCAATGTTTTGCATTAATGCTTCTTAACATTGCTATTTAATAGTAGTAAATGTCATTCATGGTCCACCAGGGTTCTTGGTACCTGCGTGGTTGTGCCACAGGAAAGAGCTGTATTGCATCGCTAGTGTTCAGGTTGTAGAGAGCCTGGTCACTGTGGTGTTGATCAGTTGACCTCCTGAAAAACCAATTTGATTGAAGTTACCCTCATATAGCAGGGTATATTGATAATTATTGTGAAATGTCATTCAACAATTTGAGATAAATGAAATATCAGTATTGTTTTGTTGTTACCTCACTTCATATATAACACCGAGTCAAATAAGAAAATTTCATTACTCTTCGTTTTACACTTCCTATAGATAAAATGAATAAAGAATTTTCAATTAAGAACAGAACAATTGATGAATGTATGTAAACTACTGGGATTGTCGTCTATTAACATTATTGATTATAGATGTAGACTGTGAAAGTAAACGGTTGATGGCAAGAGGTGCTGTTGAATTTGTAACAAGTAAGTTGTGATAGTATCAACTGACATTAACACCTCTATATTTGATGATGTGATTGATAGTAGTCGGTGAATTAAACTATCAGAACAGCAGTGTTTTAGAAACAAATTGTGTATGGTGTATAATACTGGTGTTGACGTGTTCATATGAAGGTGTCATATCTCTATTGTCACTGATTACCGAATTCCAACTCTTCAAAACTCAAGTGTCTCTCTCTCACTGATCATCTCGAAATCTCATTATTTATGTTGGAATGTGTAATAAAATTTATAAATCATTGAAGTGCATACCAACAACTACTCAATGTCCATTACACATTTTACTGTTTTGCTTAATGTATGTGATTAGGTTTGTATGAGAAGATAGGGTGGATTTAAACGATTCCATACAATGTTGATCATTTACCAGTTCACATGTACTTACAAAAACAGGTACATGGGAAGGACAGAACGACTGGCCAATCAACAATTTATTAAACATACCCCGAAGAACCTGTGCTTGAAAGTAGCAACCGTTTTTAAGAGTTCACTCATGCGTCATTTGGTAGACACGGGACATGAAGTAGATGTAGCAAATGCTTTTAAAATTATCAATAAACAACATAAATCGATTCTTATTAGGATACACTTGTATAATCCCGTTGATTTGTTATAGACTGAAGCTGGTCAGTCATTGTTTGAGGCAATCCGTTCAAGTTGCACATATAGCAAAAATGACTGACCAGCTTCACTTTAACAAATCAACGGGAATATACATGTTTATCCTAATACCAATGTTCCCGTTGCACAGGTGTGACTGTCTGGACTCAGTAGTCTAGTGGTGAACGCGGTGGCGTTGGATACGAAACGGACTGAGTTTGAATCCCAGTGTTAATATCATCATTGGGATACAGATACATCCAGCCGATGAGTACGAAGTAGGACGAAACGCGCTTCCTGGATTCCACTTGCCAGTCACAATCCAACTTATATAATAATTCGATTCCATTAAAATTTGTTGAGGCCGGTGAAATCAGAAGATTGAAACCTGGCTATTGTGTTCTAAAGAAGCAAGTAGTTAATCTTTAGTTGCCTCGGTAGCAATAGATCGATGTTATCAGAAAAACAATTCAGTTGATGAAATCAATATGTGTACTAACAATTTGAATTAACTAAAATAAATAGCATGTATGTAGCTGATGAGAATTCAACGAAATACATTGAATTCAAAGTATTCTGCAAATGTTGTCGTTCTTGTTAAGTTTTAATTTACTCTTTGAGCGAATGATAAGTAATAGAATTACAGAATTTGAAGAATAGGTTCTATTTCAAAGTGACCAACAGTTATTTGACGTGGATCCTGAATGCGTCAAGGGTTTGGGTTGGTAGTGGGAGTGAGGTGTGGTGGTGTTTGATTGTTTAGGAAATCTCTCAACAAATACTTAAATTTGTTTCATGCATCGATTCATTGTCTCCAATTTTTTGTAATTGTTTTATTAGGTGGAAAGGCATCAATCGCAAATATAAGAAACAGATTAAAAAGTGGGTATTTCTGGTGACTGTTGGTTCCTCGTTGAACACCATATTTGTACAATCCATTTATCATGCGCAATGTTACCATGTAATGCCTTATATTTCATTTCAGGTTAACTAACATACATCACGTATTAATTCAAATTGTTGTGTCTGTTGAAATGTGTTGTAGTTTGAGTGTCCATAGTATGATGAATTCACTACAGTTTACTACAGTCTAATTTCATTTACGTAGATTGTGTTATTCATGATTTGAAAATATGGAAAACATGTTTGGATGGAGTACGAAAATACTTTAAAGGTAAGTAATTACGTAATTAAAACATGACAGCAAAAAATTAACACAATGTATATCGCACACTTCAATATTATGATTTAAGATGTTGAATGAGTTAAAGATTGTAATGTCATCCGACGACAGTAGATACTATCAAATGTATTAACGACACGGGATAACAGACAACTATATAGTGATGATCGTTCTTCCTCTCTTTCAACTGCAGTTTAATTATGGTTTCAGTTGCTTGTGTTTCCGCTTCACTAATGCTCATACATGAAGAGATGAGTTGCAAACAATCGCTTAACCAGATTAAAGTATAAACCACTTATTTTCATCTGTTGAATAGAACTGCAAAGTGAGAACAATTCGAAGAGGTGTTCGGATCTTGCAACTCCTACTCCGAATGGTAATTCCAACTGTATTACAATGATACTTTTCTCGGTGGTTGTTTTGTGTTGGCGGGTTGACTTTAAGTCAAGTGTTTAGTACAACAGGTAACAAATATGCTTCAGTTGACTGAATTCACTCTCCTCTCCACAAAATATTTATTCATAGTATTGTCTAACATGCTAAACATTCAATTCACTTAGACATACTAATGTTGACATATGAACACCATGTTGATTAGAACATCATCAATTGTTAATTTGATGTTGTAATTCTCTTTCAGGTATGCAGGAATTGATAAAACGAATAGCCGACAGACAATTTTATATTCATTTGTGTAACATCAATTTGTGTGAGTATAATTCACAAAAGTGCATTGCCTACTGAGTGACCGATGTTAGATTGACATGTAAATAACCAACGATGAGAAGTCATTGAATGTATGAGGAGATGCATACACTAACTTTGTTTTCTACCATACCGATATAACATAGATGTTTTTCATGTGTTGGAAGCAATTCGATAATGTGACACAAGTTCAAATGTCTTTCATTATTCCGTTATGATGTCTTACTTATTTACAGTTGACAGTCGTCTACTGTCAATCACTTTTAAATAAATAATGAAACTCTTCTGAACACGTAAGTAAACATTGAATTGATGAAGTTTATCAACTAGATTTAACCATTTTTATACATTTTAAGAAATCACATCATCTTACTGATCAGTTGACATATTTTACTTTGTTCATTGTACACATTCACTTTGAATCAATCAACTAACTCTAGTGTATGTAGATGTAGATGATTAATTGTATCAAATTGACTTGATGTTGATAGTCTCAAGAGACTCATCAATTTACAGTTTAATCTATTGCTATGCTCACATTAACATTACAGATGGTGTGACGAAAGCGGAGAAGAAGAAGAAGAAGAAGAAGAAGAAGGAATGATGTACTCGATGTTTAACAATTATGCTTATCAAGTATTCTGTAATGTTAACAATGGTAAATAATATGCTACTGTAACTTATAACTAATAAACTTTTGATCCACATATACTTGCATTTCTCAAGTAGTTTATGAAAATTTAATGTTTTAATTGTAACGATTAAGTGATGAAGTTTTGTTTTATACGGTGAATGGTGAATCACGTGGGATAGTATGCAGTTGATTTGTAGCCTTATTCGTGGCAAGTGTCTGATGAAAGTTTTTGTATATTGCTGCTCATATTGGATACTTTCAAATAATGCGTGTTTGGTATTATGGAATGGAGTGGCGTAGTGTTTTGTTGTGTGGTAACTAAACTTGGCTGCTTTTACAAATGATTGTGAATTGTGTTTGATTTATTGTGAAACCCTGTAGCATAATCAAATGGTAAGATATTAGGAATGAATGTTGTAAAAATACGTAAAGTTATAATTAATAAATGATCACACAACAAATTGGTTTCTTCATTTTGATGTCATAATATATTTGGTATTGTCTAGAAGTCATGTTAATAGATGAATAAATGATCGGGCAACAAGTTAGTCGTATTTACGACACCACTATCTTTCAACCTTTTTGTTTACGCAAACTGTAGTTGTTGTATCTTGGAGGTTTGTTGTTGTCAACAACCACAAAATGATGAGTATACTCTCTTCTGTTTTACGGTCGATTGCCACTCCATTCATCCATGTAAATTGTGTTGCTTGTAATTATGTACTTCCAAACAATACGGAATACCGTTTTCACTGTTTATCAATAAAATACTGGAAATTCTCCTCACCCTATTACTAACGAAGTTACAATTAGACGAATGTGATTAGTACTTACATTTTGTGTATTGAAATTTCTTTTCTTGTTGCAATTCTTTTCGCTTTGATCTGGTATTATCTACTTCAGCGTCTCTCTCTATTTTTACGAGATAATTAAGTCAATAACTGCATTCTACACAGGTGTTGACTCGGAACCTTGATAACTTCTTAAAGCGGATATGTCTTTTTAAATCATATCATCATAAAGTTATTTTAATTAAGTTTCTTAGTGTGATAAACTTATTATATTCAACAATATAAGGCATTAAATTTAATCTTCGGATGATCTATATAAAGTGTCGATGAAGTTTATCACTATTCACCATTTTTATTTAAGAAATCACATCATCTTACTGATCGTTTGACATATTTTACTTTGTTCATGTACACATTCACTTTGAATCAATCACTAACTCTAGTGTATGTAGATGTAGATGAGATGTAATTGTATCAAATGACTTGATGTTGATAGTCTCAAGAGACTCATCAATTTACAGTTTAATCTATTGCTATGCTCACATTAACATTACAGATGGTGTGACGAAAGCGAGAAGAAGAAGAAGAATGAAGAAGAAGAAGAATGATGTACTCGATGTTTAACAATTATGCTATCAAGTATTCTGTAATGTTAACAATGGTAACTAATATGCTACTGTAACTTATAACTAATAAACTTTTGATCCACATATACTTGCATTTCTCAAGTAGTTTATGAAAATTTAATGTTTTAATTGTAACGATTAAGTGATGAAGTTTTGTTTTATACGGTGAATGGTGAATCACGTGGGATAGTATGCAGTTGATTTGTAGCCTTATTCGTGGCAAGTGTCTGATGAAAGTTTTTGTATATTGCTGCTCATATTGGATACTTTCAAATAATGCGTGTTTGGTATTATGGAATGGAGTGGCGTAGTGTTTTGTTGTGTGGTAACTAAACTTGGCTGCTTTTACAAATGATTGTGAATTGTGTTTGATTTATTGTGAAACCCTGTAGCATAATCAAATGGTAAGATATTAGGAATGAATGTTGTAAAAATACGTAAAGTTATAATTAATAAATGATCACACAACAAATTGGTTTCTTCATTTTGATGTCATAATATATTTGGTATTGTCTAGAAGTCATGTTAATAGATGAATAAATGATCGGGCAACAAGTTAGTCGTATTTACGACACCACTATCTTTCAACCTTTTTGTTTACGCAAACTGTAGTTGTTGTATCTTGGAGGTTTGTTGTTGTCAACAACCACAAAATGATGAGTATACTCTCTTCTGTTTTACGGTCGATTGCCACTCCATTCATCCATGTAAATTGTGTTGCTTGTAATTATGTACTTCCAAACAATACGGAATACCGTTTTCACTGTTTTATCAATAAAATACTGGAAATTCTCCTCACCCTATTACTAACGAAGTTACAATTAGACGAATGTGATTAGTACTTACATTTTGTGTATTGAAATTTCTTTTCTTGTTGCAATTCTTTTCGCTTTGATCTGGTATTATCTACTTCAGCGTCTCTCTCTATTTTTACGAGATAATTAAGTCAATAACTGCATTCTACACAGGTGTTGACTCGGAACCTTGATAACTTCTTAAAGCGGATATGTCTTTTTAAATCATATCATCATAAAGTTATTTTTAATTAAGTTTCTTAGTGTGATAAACTTATTATATTCAACAATATAAGGCATTAAATTTAATCTTCGGAATGATCTATATAAAGTGTCTTTGTTGATATCGTTATTTGCGTCTGTCAACTCTTGTCAATTTTAGTCACTTAAATTCGTTTATGAAAATCTTCTAGAACTTCTGTAAACGCTGAATCTTGTTGTTATTTGCACATCCCTCTTGCCAGATTATTGCACTTATTATGTCTAGAGTGTGTAATTTCTTTAACCAACTAAATTGTGTTGGTGTCATTTGATAAATCTTAACCTCAGCATACGCTGAAGTTATAACAGTGTTGTAATAGTAACGTTTATGACACTTTTATTTTCAACTGCTAAATAACATCTTCGTACTTTATGAAGTATTATAATGCGTGCTAATTTCTCAATAACAGTTCTAAATAAAAGTTAGCAAGACGTTATTCCAACCATGCTGTTAGATCTCTTGTGCTGTTAAAGGTATGAGGGCAGTTATCACTTCCCGGTTGCCCACATTGCGGAAGGGTCATTCTTGAGGAATCTGAAAGAGAAAGAGGATTAGAAGAGGTCGTGATGACCTGAGATTGAGACCGCAGTGTCCAGGAGACAGCTGTTTGAGGTCGGTCGAGTACATTAATTGTTGCTCCGGTTGTCAGAAGGGGGGGACCTCGGCCTCATGGCTTCCGAAGTAACTCGTTTTCACCATGAAGCGTCATATTGGTCCTTCCAATTCCCAGGGCAGAGTTAGAATGGTTATATAGGTTTTTACTCGTGAACTGTTTTTTTAGCATGATAGTTGTTTAACGGGATGGGGTTGCTAACCCCATGCCCAACCCTCCTCATTTATCCGGGCTTGGGACCAGCAGCAACCCTGTGGGGGCTACAGGCGGAGTTTCCAACCATACTGCTTGTCTTTTAGTAAATGTTTAAGTTAATGTTTCATCAAAACGCCTCAACACAATCTTGTTAGGACAGAAGTTTCAAAATAAGAATATTATGAGCACAAAACTTTTAATGTAACATATTTCATCTTTATTTTGATCTTAATGTTAATAATGATCTGTTGGAACTAAGAGGGCAATGTGTGTGATACTGAGTGATGCATTTAAATTATAATGCTGATAAACATTCTGTGTTTAACTAAATCCAATTGTATGACTTTAAGTCTTATTAGCTTAAATGTGTACAAACGAATTTCGTGGAGTGTTTGGATTTCTAAGTCGGCCACATCATACCCTGTAATTTCCATTGTAGTTTAAGATCCTTTTTATGAAACTGCATTACAGGTGAAGGCAAAATTAACTAATAATCAGATTTTAGGTATCCTTGTGATGGTGTTGAATCACAGAAGTAGTAGGTTTCTCTGCTTTACATACTTCATTTTGCTACGCAAAGGAAGATGTTTGTTTTCTAACTACTTAAGATTGGTAGCATCGATCCCTATACTTTTGCAGGTAGTGACTGATTGTCAGACATGAGAACAAATGGATAAGCACAAAACCCTAGACAGGGTTTAGTATGTGTTTCGTAAAGACGAACTGTATATAACCAATCATTTTATGTCGTTTCAATAAGTATTGAGGAGACCGAGCGTTTGGTACCTAGGTTAATCATGTTTAAATGGATCGGACTGCGTCTTCATATAAAGTGACACAAGATACGATTCTATACCTTTTTTTATTCCTCATTTCTATTAAACAACTTCTCAGACAACCTAAGAAAACCACAAGTATTGTACTCTGATAAAGTCAAGATACTGAAATCTGTTGGAAGCTACAGAAGTATACAGACTCCCCCAAATGACATAGTGACGTTGAAAACCTGACCTGGTGCAAAGCTCATTATGATTAATTTCCCAATATGTGATATAATAAACACAGATACAAAACACTCACTAGACAGACTTAACCCTGTCTGGCTATTTTTTTGCCAAGAGGCCAATTATAATGTACTTAGCTTTCACATTTACAAACAAACTAGATGCACAAAAGCTCTGAGAGTTGTGCCGCCAAAGTAAACACTACCCCGTTCTTCGTCCGACGATAAATTTACGTTTTCACACCGAAAATATTTCTCATTCTACCTAGAACCTGCTTTGGACAATTATTCATAAAGTGCTGCTTTGTTATGTAGATTATTGATATTTGATTGTCAGTATCATCTAAACATCGTTTGCTTCAACTGGGATCATCGGGCAAGCAATAATGAGGTTGATAGTCAAATATTACTGAATGATGGCAAATAAATTGGCACGGTTTTAAGTCTTTATAGGTTATGTTGGCTAGTGTACATGTTACGTATGGCCAACCATTGACTATCTCTACAAGTGATGATGATTAAACCAAAACATGGCATCAGTTTACGAAATTGCTGCCTGGATGGTCTGATCCATTATACTAGTAGTAGACAAACGCTGTCATCGATCATTTCTTTCCATGAGTTAATTCTTACTCCATGAACCATATTCTACTTATCCATTCATTATGCATTTCATTATGCATTCATTAGCATTAATGTAACTACTAGTGTATACAATAAACATGGTTTCTGTATACGTTTAGGTAAGTTTGTATGTTGTTGCTAACACAATGGAAACAAATGTAACTATACAACTAACTGATGCTGGTTCAGTATATACACATTCTATGTACTTATTTATTGTTTATTTAAAGTGAATAGAACAGCTATAATATCAACTTATAGAATTTTATATAAAAATACTTAACAATCATTTAAAAGTATGAACCAATATAATAAGATGAAATTATTTCAGCAATGTTGTTACGTATGCCTGACTACTGCCTATCTCGACGAGCAATGCTGTCTGGTGTAGGAGTAGGCTGGAAAAAAGCTAGGGGCGGCCAAACCAAAACATGGCACCAGTCCATGAAGTCATTGACAATTGGGCTGAGCCATGTTAATAGGTGCAGACTACCTGGTTGGGGTCCGCGTGACGCTTGTAATAAATAGTTAGAGACTTTGGGTGATATGGCTCAAAATCGTTGGCAATGGCGCAGGTGCATCCACTCCTTGTCTTCCTCTAAATTCTAAGCTTCTGAACATATAATAATTTTCTCTTTACTGAATCATATTTTCTTAATTGATCTCGGTCTTTATTCCCTTCCATGAATACTAACTCTGCTACTACCTTCCCCACTCTGGGATTTGATTCGACAATTTAATCTCTATCTGTTAATTGAGGCATGGCGACTTGAACTGACGTACGCATATACCAAGTTCTACGTTGTAACTGTCTGTCTGTCAGCAATGTACATTTACATGACTGGTAGTTTATTTAATTGTTTGTGTTGTTTTGATCATTTAGTCAGAACATAGAATCATCAGTTTCTAATTGATAATATTTCAAGATATTGTAGTCTATTTCATGACTGATTGATATCATTTAGATAATTCAATACTTATTACTTCTTATAGCAATGATGATGGATTTTCAAGGGATATCAATCACTACTTCTTTATTATTGTCCAAATCCTTAGTTACACTAGATCGATGAGTATCTAATGGTGAAATTTCCATTTTCATCAATTTGTGACATAAAAAACAACAATGACCACTACTAACTTCAATTTGGAATGAATTCATCTTAAAATATCAATCTTCACAAACTAACTCAATTCAATTACATTAGTTGGCCTACTAGTGACTAACTGTAAAACGTTCCTAAAGCTCTATTAAAAAGTCGTAACTGGTGGAGTTTAGACTTCTCCAGAATGAGACAATCATCACTCGTGATAATCCATGATTATCGCGCATTATTTAACAAATCGATGGAAGTGTACATTTTTACTATTGATTACCATTCCAGAGGTGTAGAATACACCTAGCTTTCTACAACTTTGGGGGTTCGTCTAACAAAATTTAGAATATACACTGCTAAAAAGTTTTGCACTAAACACAATACAACTATCCAGTATTCTTTGATTTTGTGTCAACATCAATCTGTGACAAATTCAATTTCAAATCTTAACCAAATAATATAATTAGGATAAGCTTTGTATCTTTCCGTTGATTTGTAAAGGAATTGAAACTGATCAGTCTCTGTTGCCATATATGTGCATCCTGAGCGGATTGCCTCGATATAGAGATATCACACAAGTTATATATTGCCAGTCACAATCCAACTTAAATATATAACCAAATAATAGTATACTACTGTTAAATTCACTATCTTATTAGTTTGTTTATTAAATTACTTCATTGTTATTTATTTCATTATACTAACACAATCAGATGGCTAAACATCAGCTTATCTTATTACATTGTTCATATTTACAGTTTGAATATTACCAAAGTGATACAATCTAGGTCGGTAGAATTTAATGATAATTATAAATGAAAATATCGTAACAGGGAAGTGAAAGCCATGTTACACGTTTAGTCTTATTCGGAAGTTGTCAGTTTGAGGTAATCTCATCGAAATGTTAATGTTTACACCGGAATTTGAACTCAGTCTACTTCATGTCAAACGCCATCGCGTTCACCACTAGACTACTGAGTTCAGACAGTCACATTTGTGCATACATATAGAAACGAAGACTTACCATCTTTGGGCCATAATAAATCAACGGAAAAATACAGGTTCATCCTAATTACATATGTGTCTGTTGCATGAGTTTGACTGTCTGAACTCGGTAGTAGTCTAGTGATAAACGCGGTGGCATCAGACACGCAGTGGACTGAGTTTGAATTCCAATGTAAATATTAACATTCGGGCGCAGGTGCATGCAGCCGACAAGTCTTAAATAAGATGAAACGGGCGACCTGGATTCCACTTGTTAGTCACATTCTAATTCAAACAATAATTCCATATATCTAATGTTGTTATTGAGCTAATTACTAGGGAAAGAAAAAAAGCTTGGAATAATTTTCTGAAACAGGTGATCACATTATAAGTTGTTTATTCAGTAATTATCAGTCTCTCGAGTAAGCTATTCGGATAGGCTTGATTGGTCGCGATTGTAAATTACTATAAGTTATTCTTATCCGAGAAGCAAAATCAACAGTAAAAACGTTTGATAATACAGTATTTGTAACAGCGGTTCAACTTCTTTGGCTTTGATAAGGTATAGACAAGTTTCTGAACGTATATTGGCTATCACTCCATTCCACGAATCTCATGACTGATTCTACGCGGGAAGTATTGGGCTCAATAATAGATGACAATTCGACCAGGCAATGTTCAGTAGCGTCAATGCGCTAGCTCCATTGACACAGTGTCTACTCAACTACTTATTTCATTGAAATATTAGCAACGTAACATTCAAAGATGTCTTTTTTTTTTCATAATCCACTGCCAAACTACTGATTATGTTTAGAATTCAGTAACATAATGAACTTTCTTTGTGCACATTTCAATATAAATGTTTTAAATCTTTTGAGTGTAAACTTGGCTAACAAAATGTTTGTTATTAAATATTTATATTAAACAGCAATCTTTCTAAATGAATATCAACTGGATTCAACAACAGTGTATGTAATGTTAAGAAACAGTATAACAACTGAGAAATAATTATTCATTTATCAGACTACTGTATACATAATGAAATATGAACTCCACTCGGAACCATTCTAGAGTTGTTACCGGCTTCAATTTTGGACCAAGGAGGAGGAATGAGCGTACGATTAGCAGTCCCATCTCGTAAAAAGACAACCTTTCTAATCAGAAAGAACCACTTAAACTCCGTATTGAGAGTTGAATGGTTTTCATTTTGAGTGGTGACAACATTTCATGGTAAAAGCTTAGTTTTTTTGAAAATCACGGTGCCGATACTTATTTTGACAAGCAGAGTAGCAATTAATATATGTTTATGGTAGGTTGCACGAGATAGGAGACAGGATTATTATCCATAAAGTTGAGGATGGCAAAGCTTATTTTCAGGAAAAATGCACTCTTGTCACAAGGATGAGAAAAGTACTTTGCACATACAAGGAATAGCATTAATCATGTTCCAAGAAGCACGAAACGTATTTATAAAATAGTATCCATATAAACGTGAGATTATCAAGGCATTCTACAAGATAAACATAGAGGGAGACTACAATAAATATTATCCAGTGCTATGTGCTGGTCAGTGACAGTTATTAAGACGATGTAGGGCAGTTTAATCCGGAGCTGCTGTCAGTCATCGAGAAACGCTCAAGCATGGATTTAACCATCCTGCCAGGAGCGTACTGTAGGGGTGTCTCCCCACTATCAACACCAGGAAACGTAAAGTACCAGTGTTACTGCAACAAATGAAAGATCTGGTAGACGTTTAACTTTGAGACTAACAAACAGGATTTCGTCAAAGTCGACAATTTACCGATCAAATTGCTGCACTGAAGATACGTATTAAATAATTAGTAGAATAGAACTAGACACTTCCATCAACTTCCTTAACCATGGAGAAGCATTCTACAGCGCAGAAAATGAGAACGTTGTAGAGCGTTCTTTGACACTATAGTGTGTATATAAAGTCAGTCAATTTTTCCGGAATCCATGCAACGGACACAAAGAGTTGTTGTATTCTGGTCAAGGGCTTATCTTTCAAGTAGTATAACAAGCTATGACTGATCGATTGATATTAAAATATGATTTTAAAGTCAAAATCTTTAGGTAATCGATTTGCATGACATTTATTGCACAAATTTGAGTTACATAATGAAAGGTTGTAGTTTACCTTTTTAATGTTTCTTAACATAGAAATCTGACGTTCACATCACATGCCTTATTGTTATGGTTTGTTACCAAGTTTTATAGCAATAAAACTGACAGGACTACATATTACCCTCTGTTTAATGTAAATATGTTGTTTCTATAAAGCAATGATAGTGTTATACTGTGGTGGATGCTACTTATAAGGTCATCAATAAGTAGTAGGTAGCAGAGCGTCAAAGGGAATTAGGAAGAATCAGTAAACAGCATACAAGGCGAGTTGCGAGGTTGCAGAAAAGTAAAGCATGATTAAAATACCGAGAAGAACCGAGAACAACCGAGAACAACCAAGAGAAGCAAGCTAATAAACGACACAGTCCAGAGAACGCGGAGGATGTGCAAATTGATGCTTGGAAGTAAGATATGTAATATTGTATGAGATACTCAGTTTTCACTAAACTAACTATTACTTGCCCAATTGGTTTTTTCACAATACTAATGATTGTAATTCTAATTGAATTTCAATACATACGACCATTACCCGTGTTTAGGTACCAAATATGTGATTATACTAGTGATTCGGTGGAATATCATGACTCTAATAATTATCAGATTAATGCTATGATGAATTCAGGTATTGGTTACCTAGTAACTAATTTTTTGTATGGTGCTAATAAGGAGCATATGAACCAATCAATCAATGCCTGTTACTCCAAGTGAAGCATAGACCGCCCACCAGCATTCTCCAGCCAACTCTGTCCTGGGCTTTCCGTTCTAGCTCTTCCCAAGTGCTGTTCATTCTCTTCATGTCTGTTTCCAATTCCCGACGCAATGTGTTCTTGGGTCTTCCTTTGTTTCTGTGGCCTTTAGGATTCCAAGTCAGTGCTTGTCTTGTGACACAGTTTGATGGTTTCCTCAGTGTGTGCCCAATCCATCTCCAGCGTCTTTTCCTAATTTCTTCCTCAACTGGAAGTTGATTCGTTCTCTGTCACAACAGGTTGTTGTTGATGGTATCAGGCCAACAGATCCAAAGAATCCTACGCAGCCAGTTGTTTATAAATACTTGTATCTTCTGTAGGATACTTTTCGTAGTTCTCCAAGTTTCAGCTCCATACAACAGGACTGTCTTCACATTTGTGTTGAAAATTTTGACTTTTATATTGACTGACAGTTGGTTTGAGTTCCAGATGTTTTTCAGTTGTAGAAATGCTGCCCTTGCCCCACCTTTCCAATCCGCGCCTTCACATCCGAATCAGACCCTCCTTGTTTGTCGATGATGCTGCCCAAATATGTAAAGGTTTCAACGTCTTCCAGAATTTCTCCGTCAAGTGTAATTGGGTTAGTGTTTGCTGTTTTGTATCGAAGGATCTTGCTTTTCCCTTTGTGTATGTTGAGGCATACTGCTGCTGAGGCTGCTGCTATGTTGTTGGTCTTCTTCTGCATTTGATGATGTGTGTGAGAAAGAAGAGCTAGGTCATCTGCAAAGTCCAAGTCATCTAGTTTCGTCGATGTTGTCCATTGTATTCCGAGAGTGCCTTCAGATGTTGCAGTCTTCATGATCCAGTCGATGACCAGTAAGAAGAGGAAGGGCGAGAGTAAGCAGCCTTGTCTGACACCGGTCTTCACTTCGAATGAATCTGTGAGCTGACCTCCAGAGCATATGAAAGCATTTGTTAAATATAGCAGATATATCAAGATGGCATTAAAAAATACAGAATATAAATAAATTCTAATAAGTTAGTTGGAAATTAGTAGACTCATTGTTTATTAAGATATTTGGCTTTTTCTGATAGACCAGTATCACTGATATGAATAACTCGAAGATCTATTGCATTCTTATGTACAACTTATCAACTAGGTAAATGGTAAAAGTTTCACATGATGATACAAACAAACTTGATCAATATTTCAAGAGTTTATACCCTGATCTTCAGACGTAGACTTACCGTGTACTTTGAAATGGTAGCACAGAATCATTTTAGTAGTGACTGCCATCTCTGTTTCTGTCCTAGAAACAAGAGGTGGAAAGAGAAGGACTTCTTAAATAACTCTGTAACTGGTAAGATTTACTAGTTTAAAACAAATTTTAATTAAAGAAATAGGCGGATGTATGGCACTAATGTACCGGTAATGTGTGCCAGCTTTAACATTGGTCAGTTCCTATTTAATCAATTTATGCATATTTTTAACGCTATAATTTAACTTTCTGTTATATCGTATTATGTTTGGCTTAATCACAACGATAATTACCAATCGGTGCTTGTACGCGTCTGCCCAGCAACTGTCATTTCCCAAGCCGGAATGAAAAATACAAAATATACGAACCACCCAGACGGAATCGTATTATATTTCACACATTCCTTTATATATACACAGAACTTAACTACGCATCATGCCAATAGGAAGAATAACATTTATACAAACTGGAAACGATAATGACTATGGGCTGGAGATACAGGTTCATGATTAATTGATCATGCTTCCTGAATGATGACAGTTTATGAGTTTAATGAAAGGCTGAGGAGATGGAAACATGACAATAATAGAAATAAAATAATCGATTTGCACATACTCAAAATATCTGAAGTAATTTCTTTGAAAGCAGTTTTGAATGTTTGTTAGTCTTCTTTAATTACCTGATATAACACTTTTAACTTCAATTCTTTGGTTTTCCCAAAATAATTATCCTACATACTCTCCGTTCTAATCGTTATCACGTATCAAATGTTGTTTATACTGTTATAGATGTCAATCAACATTTTAACAAATCATATATGTATTACAATATATTATTCAAATCATCTAGCTACCTTTATAAATGAAAATATTCCAAGCTTAGTTTAAAGCCTAAAACGCTAAACTACCAGTGGTAATAGCTTGGAGTCAGAAGTTGTACAGACATTTGAATAAAATGGTTATATTACTTCCAAGTTTTTAAACAATCAAGAAAGAACCTTGTGTTACGCTTAACTTTAGTTTATCATACAGAAGAGATTAAGACCTTTAGATGAATCGTATTATGCAACGGTTATTACGTTCATTTGATCTGTCAATATCATAGAGACAGTTATTATTAGCTATATTCACATCAGTGATATATGAGTTATTGCACATCCCGGTCTTTATAAATATTGAGGACTGATAGACTGATGTGACCGTGACTAATTCAGCCATTTTCCTAATATCAAACATGCACTTGTTAGGTACAGGTCAAGTATGTGACCATTTACGGCTAGATGACTAAATGCACAGTCAGCTTATGGACAGAGGTTGATTTAGTAGATTTTTTTTCTGGAGAAATGTAGAAGGTTTATCAACCTTTTAATAGCTAATAGTGATAATTAAATGTGCTAATATTATGATCACCATATAAGTTATTAGATTTAGAGATAGTAGAGGAGGTTTGTTGCTGAAGAGGAAGGGTTTGGCTTAATTGCATTCTCTAAGCTGAATAATAATTTAATTGCAGAGTTTTTGTCATCATTCTAGGCAATTTCATAACCAACTTCTACTAGACATCTACTCTAGCGAAGTCATCCAAAATGACGATGAAAGCTCAGCTCAGAAAACCCTATTGAATAATTGCTGCTAAATTTATTTTGATCTCTTAGCCAAGTAGGGGGGGGAGGGTGAATAGAGTTTGAATTTCGTCTAGACGAACTTGAATGATATTAACGAAGTCGTAGATACTATCTGACCTGTTTTTTTACATTGAAACTGTAAGGACCGTACTTGTGAGTGACTGGGTGAAACTAGCCAATGAGACTTGCGTCACAACTATTACATTAGAAACAATGACTGGTTACCACAATACCTGAGCGATTAAAGCCGATTAAACTCAACTTAAAGATTTATAACATCAAGCGGTTGTTTTATACTTGTGATTGTTGAATTCACACTTAGCTAAAATGCAATTACCATTATCGCATCAATACAAAATTCTCACATATACACATATCTTATTACTTGTAAATTATAAATATCACTACTGAACTAAGCTTGATTATAGTCCAGTATATATATTGACAATAGCGGCTAATACTTCCAACTTTTAGTCGAACACATTGATTTGATTAACCATACATAATCGTCTATCATAAAACCTTGTTAAGTTCCTAATGCAATCAGCCGCCTTTAAGTACCGGTTATAAGAAAAGGCTTATTGTACAACTAGAGATAATAGTTCATCAAATAAATTACTATATCATTTTACCTATTAATCTTGTTTGTTTGTAAAGATATACAAGCAGATTGTGAGTATAGCTTACTAATTCTCTGAGAGCTATTATGTATCTTCATAAGAATCTATATTAAAAGTGACATTACACGATGATATCATAATGATTTATCTAAAAAGACTGTTGTAATTACGTAATGTGTTACCATTGAAAACTAGGAAGCACTGGACAGTTGTTATGTTCTAGAGTGAAAATGTTCTGCAACGAGCATCACAGACTTCGGATCAGGGACTTTAGGTTGACGAACAACAACAGGTATGAATGTATCGAGCAAACTAGAAAGATTGAACATTGTCAGAATACAATTTACATTACCTATTGGAAACGGAGTTGCAAGTGTAGTACAGTGTTCTTCACTGTATTCAGTTTTCATTCTTGTTCAAAATATATAAAAAACACAGACTGCAAGTTGACTTTATGCATTTGATTTCGTTACTTAGCTTGTGGAGAGAAAGTTGAAACATTTAGTTAGAACAGCATAACGACTGATATTACATAAGGAATCATGATAAACGCATGTGTCACAGGAGATATGATCGATAAGTAGAATATCACATTGTGGTACGTATAAGTCGTTATTATTTGGTCCCTGCTATAGGTGATAAGTTGGCTCCTGATGTCTCTAGGAACAACTGTTTAATTTCAGCAGTTAGGTTGACTGATGTATTAGCTGAGGTATGGGACCTGAACGTAATACTACTAATACTGGTCCCATTCATCAAAAGCACTAGTTTTAATGCAGAATGTAAATTTTCTGATGACAGTCACAAAGTGAATTTAGTTTGACTAACATTGACTAAGATATCATCCTTTATAATTCTCAGTTGTTAAAAAATGACAAACTCTAAAGAACCAGGCTGTTTTTTTCATCCTAGACGGGTAAGATCCAAACATGTGATAAAAATTGATTTGTACTTATTTATGTGTAAATTCTTATTTAGAAAATTTTGATGTTGTGCATCCAAACATAATTCCAACCTCTACAATTTTTTGATGGTCGGTTAACCGAATTCATCATAGACTGATGCTGGTAGAAATAAAAACCAGATGGTAATAAGCAGTTAAATAAATTTCAATTGTTTCTACTTGTAGTATATTGAATGTAAAGACGACTAACTATTGATCACTAATGATTATGTAAGAGTTTATTTAATGCTAACCAACTACTTTAAGGATTCTTATATAGTAGAAAATATCTTTGTCATTTAATTATATCGAGAACATAATGAGTTCAAACAGATCAATGGTATGAAACAACTTAATGGTGACAATGACCCCTTTGCAGTTTTGGTCAAATTTTAAATCTGTTGTCAAAATTATTTGTCAAAACATGTTTAGAATGAATTGATAGTATATCTGAAGCTACCAAGACATCCATGAAATTATTACTGTAAATAGAGGATAATCAAGATTATACTATTATATTTCACAGTTCCTCAGGAATATTATTATGAGAAACATGAACTGTAATTGTTGTAGCTTAGTTGTCTACTTAGTGATTTGTCTGTTATCCATAAGTTAGCATAGGCCTTCACCAGCTTTCTTCAGCTAAATCTGCACTGGATTCTCTCTCCCAGTTCTTTCCAACTGCTAATCATTCTCTTCATGCCTAACTTTAATTTCTCAAGGCGATGTATCGTTTGGTCTACCTCTTCCTTTGGAGCTTGATTAATCGAGGTTAGGGATTATTGTGTGATGAAATTTGTTGAATTTCCGAAGGTGTATTCTATTAACTTCCAGCAATTTTCTAATTACTTCGTAAGGTGAGGATTGGTTGGTTTGCTCGCTGACAGAGAAGCTTGTTATTGAGTGCCTGCGCTCGAAAGATGTTTCACAAACAACTGCTAATAAATACTAGCGTCTTCTGAGGGATGCAGTACGTAGTTCTGTTTACATGTTTCGCTCACATTATATATAAGTGTATTCTCGTTTGCACTAAGCATTCTGACTTTGATGTTGGTCGATAGCTCATTTGATTTCTAGGTGTTCTTCAATTGCAGAAACAGCAGTTACACTGTTAGACTGTGCCCTCAAATACTGATCAGATTCAACCTATTTAACGATGATCCTCCTCATGCATCTAACAGTTTCTACGTCTTGCAGAGCTATTCCATTGAGTTTGGTTTTGTTGGTGGTTGCAGTGTTCCATTTGATGATCCTGTTCTCCACTTGAGAAGGCCAGGTTCGACGTCGATCAGGAAATGTAGTTATTCCACACTAATCCATGATTTCGGAAAGATGAAATTTCAAAATGATCATTTCGAAATATAATTTTCAGCGTTACATTGATTGTGCAAAGCAAAGTCAATTTTTGGCTTCAAAATGTTCACTTTGACAACCTTTATCTGTAACCTAGAGTGTTATTAAATTACAGTGATATTGTTTAACATAAATTCATTAACTGTCCTGTTTTCACTTGTAACTGCATGATGTTATACGATGAACTAAACTTTATTACTACATTAACATGCACTGTTGGATACAGTGTGTACACATTTCCACTAGATATCATAACATTCTTGACCTAGTTTTTTTGTCATGATGTCACTTCTCTATCATTTCATGTATTGAAATAGCTTGAAAGCAGTGACCACAAAATGGTTTTATGTGCACTTCCTTTAGATTTTAGTCACTCCAATATTCATAAATTACCAAAAACTACACAATATCGAAATTATAAAAATGTTGACTGGAATCTTCTGCACACCCTTCTAAGTTGTTCTGACTGGGAAAATTTTTTCTTGTCTAGTAGTCTTATAGATGCACTAGATATTTTTTCTCAAATTAATAACTCATGTTTAGATACGATTGCACCCATTAAACTAAGCAGTATAATTAAGTCAAATGATTTGTATGTACCACTTCATTACCGTAAGAAGCTAAGACGTCTACAAAAGAGTTATCTTAAATGAAATGACTTCTCAGCCCTTATGGAAATTACCATGACATTCAATCAACTAAAAGAAGTCTGCAGGTTAAAGGCGATTAACGAAGAATTATCAGCAATGAATAGTAGCTCCAAGGTACAAAACATCGTATGGCTGTTTAAAAAATTCCTCAAACCTTAGCAGAATAGTGACATTCCCTGCATATTACGAGATGGATTAATGATTACCGACCATCATATCATATCCAACCCGTTCAGCGATTTCTTAGCTAACAGAGGTATACCCCAGGATGACAATGAGGTAGACATTATCAACTCAGCTACAAACCATATGGAATCCGTTACCTTCACTTATGATAATATTTGTAAAGCCGTAAACTCGCTTAGGACGTCAAGTAGCTATGGAGTAGATGGCATGGCATCCATTTACCTCAAACTCGGAGGACCTAACTTACCATTAATCCTATTGAAACTGTTTGATCTTTCATTAACAACAGGATCTTACCCTAATCGATGGAAAACCTCATACATATGCCCTCAATTTAAATCAGGTGACAGGACAAACCTGCATAACTATAGGCCAATAAATATCACCCCGGTTATCTCTAGAATAATGGAAACAATAGTATGCGATCAAATGTCTAATTATTTACTCTCCGAAAAACTCATCTTTAATTCCAAACATGGTTTCCTCAAACTAGGTCCTGTATGGCTTGTCACTATGAATTCTTTAATTTACTCATTACTAAACGAAGCCTTGAGCACTTGGTATTAGTATTGTACTTAGACATATCTAAAGCCTTTAATATGGTTGACCACAAGCTTCTTGTAGGCAAACTCTCCTCTTACGGTATTAGGAATCCATTACTTGCATGGTTAGACTCTTTCCTTGGTAATAGACATCAAATAGTTAAAATTAATTCCACTCTTTCGAAGGCCGAACCGGTTACAAGTGGTGTTATACAAGGAAGTGTCTTAGGCCCATTGCTCTTTATAGCTTACATAACCGATATATACAAATGCTCCAACATGGGTAGACCCTTTCTATGCGCAGATGATCTCAAAATAGTGTACTCATTCCTCCACCACGAATTTGCACACACATTCATTGGAGTCACTGTCGAGCTCAACAAGGTCGCAGTATGGTGCTCAAAATGGAAGTTGGATCTTAATGCTTCTAAGTGTGGTTGGATATGTTTTGTGGATAAGCGCCTCAATTTTGATCTCTCCATAAACGGCAGTAAGTTATCTAGGCTTCAGTCAGTAGTTGACTTAGGACTAAGGTACTCTTATAACCTGTCTTTTACACAACAGGTCAATATGCAGACATCTAAGTCACATCGACTACTGGGTTGCATACTACGTAACTTTTGTAGTAACTATTCTCGTATTCTGCCATATAAAGTTTGTGTTAGAGCTTTGCTAAAATACTGCACCTTTATTCTCAGTAGTGTTTCCATTAGGGATAAACTCAGACTGGAGTCTGTGCAACGTCAGTTTACTCTTCATATTCTTAAGGATGATCGTACTCTAGACTATAAAGCTAGATGTGCTAAGTTAGGACTAGATATCTTATGGAGGCGACGGCTAAAATCAAACCTAATCTTCTTTTATAAAATGTTAAACAAATTAGCGTTCGCATCGCCTAATACAATTCAGCTCAAGGAACCCTCTTGCTGTAATTTACGCGATTCAGCCCAGTAAATAAAAATATCGCAATCTAAATCCGCTCTTTATATGAATTATTTTACAAATAAATTCTCGAGAATCTGGAACCATTTGTCTCAAGCCATTCGGGAAACAGATTCACTTCCTGTATTTGTACGGCATGTTAGTAACTTCATCTCTTCTGAAATCTCGTTAAAAATGTTCACACCAACTATTGTTTCCAATTTTACTAGTGAAATAATAGGAACTCTGAATGTGTAAGCACCACTCACATGTCTTGGTCATATGATAGTGTTCCTTTCTTTTAATCAGTCTATTAGCATAAGTGGTGTGTCGAAAGCATAAATACTAACCCAGCCCATTAGTTTTGTTAACCCCAGAATACCAGTGCTCTTTGTTTTGTGTTCTCTCTTATTTTGTCTTTCCTCTAGTTGTAGAAGATTATGTGCAAGACAAGTATGGAACTAACTGGCACAAAACTATTGCCTTCTAAAAACCCAACTTCCAAGTACGTTTGGTTCTATCTCGCGTCTGAACATGCACAGTGATCCAATCAGCTAACCCTCAGCCGCCTTTTGGAACTACTACAATTACTTTTACTACTGCATGTCAGTTAACTTTATGTTATAATGTGACTGATTTTCAGAGTCTTGTGTACTATTCAGAACATTATAGATTATATAAAACTTAAATTATTACAAATAATGAATAGAAAGATGATTTGTTACAATTGACATTATTCCGCAAAATTTCGACATCACTGTACACATCAATTTGTGTGAAGTTGTCAGTTGTAAGACGAGTGTCTACCTTGCATTACATTATTACTTACAGTAATCAATGTATGTGTAGATGAATTAATTTAATCATTGTCTATTAAATGTCTCTATTTTTGCCAATGTAGGGGAATTTCTAAGATGCGTTAGCGAATTAAGCAATTCAATAAAGATGTTTGATGAACAATGTAGTCAGCTGTTTATTGAATAGATGACTTTTTCTTCTTCTTCTTATGCCCGTTACTCCTCGCTGAGGAACATAGGCTGCTCACCAGGGTTCTCCATTTAACTCTGTCCTGAGCAATCCTTTCCAATTGTTTCCAGTTGCTGTTCATCCTTTTAATGTCTGCTTCCAATTCTCAACGCAGTGTATGTTCTTTGGCCTTCCAATTTGCCATTTCCCAACGGCATTCCATGTTAATGCTTGTTTTGTGATGCAGTCTGATGGTTTGCGTAATGTATGTCCTATCCATTTCCAACGTCTTCTCCTAATTTCCTCTTCGACTGGAAGTTGGTTTGTTCTCTCCCATAGTAAGCTGTTGCTGATGATTTCCAGGCAACGGACATTCAGTATCTTTCGTAGGCAGTTGTTTATAAATACTTGTATCCGTCTGATGATGTTTGCCGTAATTCTCCAAGTTTCAGCTCCATACAGCAGGACTGTCTTCACGTTCGAATTGAACAGTCTGACTTTGAGGTTAATTGACAGTTGTTTTGAGTTCCAGATGTTTTTCAACTGTAGGAATGCTGCCCTTGCCTTGCCAATCCTTGACTTTACATCTGCTTTGGACCCTCCTTGTTCATCGATGATGCTCCCCAGATATGTGAAAGTATTCACTTCTTCCAGAGTTTCGCCATCAAGTTGAATTGGGTTGGTGCTCCTTGTGTTGTATTTAAGAATCTTGCTCTTACCCTTATGTATGTTCAAGCCTACTGATGCTGAAGTTGCTGCTACACTGATTGTCTTCGCTTGCATTTGTTGGTGTGTATGTGCTAAAAGAGCTAGATCATCTGCGAAGTCCAAATCATCGAGTTGCATCCTACTTGTCCATTGAATCCCGTACATTCCCTCAAATGTGGAGGTCTTCATGATCCAGTCGACCACTAGGAGGAAGAGAAAAGGTGAGAGTAAGCAACCTTGTCTGACTCCGGTCCTCACTGGGAATGCATTTGTCAGTTGTCCTCCATGCACAATTTTGCACTGTGTTCCGTCGTAAGAGTTTCGGATGATGTTGACGAGTTTCTCTGGTATGCCGTAGTGTCGAAGAAGTTTCCATAGTGTTCTCCTATCTACACTACCAAACGCCTTCTCATAATCAATGAAGTTGATGTACAGGGGCGAGTTCCATTCAATTGATTGTTCAACGATGATCCGTAGTGTTGCGATTTGGTCCGTGCACGACCGATCCTTACGAAAACCAGCTTGTTGATCTCGAAGTTGAGCCTCCACTGAATCTTTCATTCTGTTCAGCAATACTCTGTTAAAGACTTTCCCTGGTATCGACAGTAGCGTGATCCCTCTGTAGTTGTCACATTTTCTCAAATCTCCTTTCTTTGGTATCTTGATAAGATAACCTTCTTTCCAGTCTGCCGGCACCTGTTCTTCCTCCCAGATCTTTTTGAATAAAACGTGGAGTATCCTTGCTGTTAGGTCGATATCTGACTTGAGTGCTTCAGCCGGTATATTGTCAGGTCCTGCTGCTTTCCCACTTTTGATTTGTCTGATAGCCATCTTGATTTCTTCCATCGTTGGTGGAGTGACATCTATCGGGAGATCTGTCGGTGCTGCTTCGATGTCCGGTGGGTGGGTTCAGTGGAGCTGGCCTATTTAGAAGTTCATCAAAGTGTTCTACCCACCTATTCTTTTGTTCTTGAATCTCAGCCAGTGTCTTGCCTTCTTTGTTCTTGACTGGTCGCTCTGGTTTATCACCATGTTCATCTGCCAGTTTCTTCGTTGTGTCGTATAGCTGTTTCATATTTCCTTCTCTTGCAGCCTTCTCTGCTGTCGTTGCAAGGTCTTCGATGTATTTCCGTTTGTCAGCTCTAATGCTTTTTTTTACCTGCTTATTTGCTTCTGAGTATTCAGCTTGAGCCTTGATTTTCTCTGCCCTTGTTCGGCTGTTGTTGATTTCTATCTTCTTGTTCCTCCTTTGTTGAATTTTGCTCAGGGTCTCAGTGGAGATCCATTCCTTATAATGGTGCTTCTTGCGGCCTAGAGCTTCCTGACACGTTGACGTTAGTGCGTCTTTGATTTCTTTCCAGTTGTCCTCCATAGTGGCTTCTTCTTCTTTCGGCAGATCTTGTAAGGCTTGGAACCTGTTGTTGATAGATATTTTGAATTCGTTGAGTTTGTCAGTGTCTCGGAGAAAGCCTGTATTGAACCGTTGTACTGCTGCCACTCCAGTTGTCCACTGCTTCTTTAGCTTCAGTTTCATTTTAGAAACCGCCAGGTGGTGGTCTGAAGCTATGTCAGCTCCTCTCCTGGTTCTTACATCTTCCATGGATCTCCTAAATTTTTTATTGATACACATATGATCGATTTGATTCTCGGTAGTATGATCCGGTGAGACCCATGTAGCCTTGTGTATGCGTTTATGGGCGAATATTGTACCACCTATAACTAATTTTTTAAAGGCACATAGGTTTGCAAGTCTTTCACCATTGTCATTTCTGTCTCCCAGTCCTTGTCGTCCTATGATTTCTTCATATCCAGTGTTGTCCATTCCGACTTTGGCGTTGAGGTCCCCCATCAGTATTGTCAGATCCTTTCCTCGACACTTTGCTATAATTGATTGCAGTCTATTCTAAAACTGATCTTTGTCTTTGTCGTTGCCGTCGTTGGTTGGTGCATAGCATTGGATAATATTCATTGTAATCCTCTTTTTCATTGTTTTGAAGGATGCTTTGATTATCCTGGGTCCATGTGGTTCCCATCCCACAAGTGCATTACGTGCCTCCTTGGACAGCATCAGAGCAACTCCTTGAGTGTGAGGAGCATTTTCCTCTTCGTGGCCGGAGTATAGTAGCGTCTCTCCCGAAGCCAATGTTTTCTGTCCAGCTTGAGTCCAATGGGTTTCGCTGATTCCGAGTATTGTCAAGTTGTATCTCTTCAATTGTGCAGCTATTTGATTTGTCTTCCCGCTCTCCCACATTGTTCGAACATTCCATGTACCTATAAAAATATTTGCTCTGGTTGTTAGAAGGGGGGGCATCGGCCTCATGACTTCCGAAGAATTTCGACTTTCATCATGAGGCGTCATATATCCTTCCACTCCCAGGGCAGAGTTTAAATGGTTTATCTTGTTTAATCTGGTTTGCGTTTTTTTAACAAGTTTGGGTTTTTACGGGATGGGGGTGCTAGCCCCATGCCCAACCCTCCTCCTTTACCAGGGCTTGGGACCGGCAGTAACCCTAGGAGGGCTACAGGCGGAGTTAGATGACTTCTTGACCTGACTTAATTAAAATCACCTACTTTATATCAAGTCAATGAGATACGTTTATTTTTTAATTAATTACGTAACTCATAGACAATCTAAAGGTAATTAAATGAAATGTGAAAAGGCATTTATTGGATGACAAACAACAACATCGGGCGACATAAAATATGACGATGTATTTCAATATCTTAATATGAAGTGGCTTTCTATTGTTTCCTACACACGTTTATTGCCATATGTACATACTAAGCTAATTTGACTCAATAAATGGTATTTATTATACTTGTATACTGTTGGTAGATTATTAAATATTAATTTGATATAGTTAAATGATATGCATTAGGCAACAATTGATAACAGTAAACTTGGATTGAACAGATGTTTCATTGTAGAATGGGACTCAGAAATAGTGCACACCTGTGATCCCATGAGAGACTGATGCCAGGAAGCTTTAAATCCGTGACAAAATCTTTACCACTAAACCAGTGAATCTGCACACCTTCTTTCATTGCTATCAGCTGGTAATCGTCTTACTTCTCAACACAGTGGCACAAATATATTGTGAATTGATTACAATTACAAATATCAACCATCATGAGTCGACTTAGCAGTTTAATGATAAAACATTTGATTCAGAGCCAGATGAATTTGGGTTGGGTGAATAGTTTCCTGAGGTGGAGTGTGTGGGTCGGAGATGTTGATGCGCACTACTGAATAGCCCCATAATATATACTGACATTAGAGACTAATGACGATATAATTAGAATAAAATTTCATCATCATCAAGAATCTAATAGTGGCACTTATTCCTTGATTTAAGTACATCATACAAACAATTCTATTCATGTTTAATGAATTCCAAGCTTAGTTACCACATACTTGTATCTATTTGTAATCCACTACATTGAGACTAATGTGCATGCATCAGACGAGTCTCGAATAAAGTGACACGTTCGTCTTGAATTCCACTTGCCAGTCACAATCTGACTGAAACAACATTTGTGTACTGCTGCAATTTCGAGGCAATTTACACAGAATGTACAAAAAATAATGAAATTCAGTGCATGACAAATCAACTGGAAGATTTATGTACACTGTTATTGACAAAATAACTGTGCTTAGTTTACAGGAATTTACTGTTTACTTTATTTATTGCATAATTTTAATAGACATGGTATTTTAAAATTCCGTAGAGAGGTGTTTTAAATTTTATATGACGAGTGAAAATACTAGTTTCAACTACATATTCTAATCGCATTCACCCCTTTTGTCTTACTCCGCCGCCACTTAACTCAAATTATTTTAACTAACGCTGACTTCATCGCATAGTTTACTGATGTCACACGCTACTACAGTCACAATTACGACTACGCACCCAGATATTACGTTGTTGCCTTTAGTCTTATCATGTTCATTGCTAACGATGATCGTCATGAGATTATTTATTTATTGAACCTTGATGAAACATCCCACATTTGAGCAGTGGTTGTGTATGTCAAGTCAATTCCCTATATCAAATTAATGTAGTAGGTATCCACTCAAGATATTTCGATTCAATAGTAAATATATATTTTAACATTGGGCTACTGAGTTAATTTTCAACACCTTAGAATCTCATGTATTACCTTGGGAAGATATTCAGTGTTCGATCGGTAGACACTTACACGAATCCGCTATTACCACTACTAAGTTCACTGAATTATTATTATTCTAAATTTGCTTTATTTTAATGCTTTTATTATTAGTATTATCATCATCATCATCATCATTATTTCTATTGATAAGAATGTTGCTTATGCTACAATATTTCATCATTTATTCACATCTTTACTTGAATGACCTACAGAAACCACCTACACTCAATATGCATTCCATTAATTTAAGGTAAAGTTGATAAATAAAATTTACAAAGTACATTTTAGTAGAAAAAATTAAAAAAAAAAGTAGTAAAAAGTTTAGTTTAAAGCTATTTGTTTTACAACTACTAGTTAACTTTATTTATTTTTAATTCTTCAATTTTGTATGTCCCTCTACATCATCTCCCAGAGCTTATGGACTGATCTTATAAGAAATGGGTCGCCGTTACAGCAAATCACTCCAAATGTAGGTTAATAATATACTTATTGCATACAAAACTCACTGTTAAGACCAACCTGCGCAGATTCCACTGCTACGGGAGAATACCCTTATATTTCTGCTCAGTTAGATTCCTTATTGTTATCCAGGTTCTAAATATTATTCGCCTTACCCCGAATCCAGATATGCTGTATGGTCTATTCTGTTCACTCCCAGGTGGCTATTGGAATCGCAGCGCCAGAGACGAAAAGCTGGCGCTTGTTTGTCAAATATACTGGGACAACTACATCACGGAAGACGATGCTGATAAGCTAAGTGGTATTCTCTATTCCAACACATAATGAACTTCACATGGTTGCACCTTTAATGTATACTAAACCCGGAATTCCAAAATGTATACTTATCAATACCACTGCAAGAAGAAGTCTGTGTAGAAATGAGTCTAAATTTTGTAAACTTGAAGAGATTTACTCCCTTATAACTATGTAAGAAATATGTATTAAGGCCAAAGCAGAACGTATACAAATGGAAACTGCACTAGTAAAACAGGCTACCGCATAAAATAATTCTACAAGATTTCTGATGACCTACCTAAACAAAGTCCGTACCTCTAAGATAAAGGGTGGAAACCTCTCTATCTGTGGTAACAAAATATACGATGACCCCTGCCCTACAGCTGAATTTTTCCGTGAGCACTTTGCCACTTATTTTAATACTGAAATCCATGTAGATTTGTACGAGCCCACTACGACAATATCATGCAAAATGTGGGATGTTACGTTCACTTTAGAAAATAATACAAAACGCCATCACGACGCTAAAACACTCATACACCTTGGGTCCTGATGGTATACTAGCTAATATACTTGAAATTGGTGGTACTCACTTCCGCCTGGCACTTCTTAAACTATGCACAACATCACTTTCTACTGCAAGCTACTGCAACCTATGTAAAATAACACATGTCATTCCTAAGATTAAATCCGGACCTGTAGGAAAAATAGAGAACTACCGCCCTATCAACCTAACCTCTGTTGCATTAAGAGTAATGGAAAAAATAATCAAGAAGGAATAACTCCAATATTTACTTAAGATTGCATTGCTCTTTCCTTCCCAACATGGATTCTTAAAGAATACGTCGTGTGACACATGCTTGTTAACCTATCTAGATGATACAACTACACAATGGGACAAAGGGCTACTAGTGTCCAGTTGGTTTGTTGACTTCAGTAAAACTTTTGTCAAAGTCACACATAAGCGACAGCTAATGAAACTAAAGTCATACGGAGACAAATACCCACTTCATTTATGGTCTGTATCTCTAATGGAAGGGAAGACAGCAAACAGTAAAGTTTACTAACAGTTGATGATCACCTGAACCAATTACCAACGGTGTTATATAGGAAAGCTTGCTGGGTCCTTTATTGTTCATTATTTACATGATTGAAAACTAGAAGATTACCAGGCTCCTTTCTTATAAACCATCTCTAAAGCGGAGGCTAATCTTCCTTTCTTTCAGATATGTGTAAGACCTACACTTGAGTACTGTTAATTTTTCTTCTCGAGCGTGAATAGCATAGATAGGATACGTGTAAAAAATGTACAAAGAAATTTCACACGTCGAATTCTGGAAACTAACAGTAACATGGTCTACACGACTAGATGTAAAACACTGTCTTGGGAAACACTGTGAAGTCTCTGACTACGAGATAACTCGATATTCTTGTATAAAATGATCAAGGGAATGTCATTCTCGGCTTACTCTCCCTCGTGGAACCGAACGCCTAGATACGATATTCGGAAATACGCGACGACAACACTACTTATCAATAAGCACCAAACACAATATTGCGGTAAGTCCGTTATCGTATTCTACAGCAAACTCCGGAATAACCTACCGAAATGAATTCGCATTACTAACACCACACTAAGACTCAAACGACTGATCACCCCATATCTAGGATCTAGAGACTTGCACCAAATCTTCGACGACCTACCATATAACCTCGAATCGATCAGCAATGGCTTATTAGGGTTGTGAAACTGCGAACACTACTATCATGTAGGTAGAAGTAAAAAACGAGTAAAAAAAACTTTCTGTTTCAAAACAGATTATTTCGATAGCACTGTTTATGTTCATTTTGTCTTTCTATCTCATACATTCTTCGATATCACCGTCTCTCCGAGTTTATAGTCCGCTCTCGTAAATAATTGGTCTTCTCTAAGTGATTCATTCCGTACAGACTAGCTGAATTTTTATGAGTTATTTCATTACTTTTATTAATCAGTTTAAAATGGGTATATGCCTTCGTTAATCAAACTAAACTCGTTTCCTTTAGTCGTGTTCTATGCTCAATATACTTATTCGATTATTAAAATTACACACGAAAAAAAAAAAACTTCCGTTTGGATATACCTTTCCATTACTATGATGATCGTAAAATTGTGCTTCCATTCTTACTTCATAAACTTAACTGTATACTTAGTAATGTCAATGCAGAATTCATCTGGGTTGCCATATCATGCTTAAAATGAAATTACAACATAGTGCTTTTAAATGTGGTTGAATATGACGTTAAATATGCAGATACAAATTGACTCCATAGCATTTACTATCACTATTCGATATCTGACGATTACTCACAGTCTCTAGTCACAAGTAAAATTCCGTTTTAATTTACTACCAAGTCCGCGTAATTTTCATTTCATTAATACTACTAATAGTATTATTTCAACTGATAAAGAATGTTTTACGCTTTACACTATTTGATAAAGAATGTTTTACGCTTTACACTATTTCATTCATTCATTCATTCATTCACATCTATATTTGAATGACCTATAGACATCGTCTACATTCCATTGAGATAAAGATAAATTAATAAACAAAATTTACAATGTACACTAATTGACTGCTCTCATAGTGGTTATATCTAATGCTAATACAAATTACCTCGTAATAATATGTGATGTGAATACAACAATAAGCATTAGATATAATCATTATGAGATTAGTAAATATGTGTATATTAAAGATTAAACTTACCGACCGCCAAAATTTCTAGAATAGTAATATTTCTACTAATGACACTATTACTGTGATGTACATTTAGTGTATAATTAACTTTCAATTAACTTATATACAAATAAAATGAATATATATGATGGCTATTGAATAACGTCTGGGTTAATTACTAACAGATTGTATTATGACCAGTTTACAGAACACTTAATTGAAAACAAATATCTAAGATTTTACTTAGCATAGACGATACCTTCATTATCTGTGATAGCAAATATGGGTTACAATATAACTAGTTTTGCTGGTTAATATTGTTTTCTTTATAGCTAAGTATAGTCTTTTTTGATTGTTTCATCAATATCATCATCTTAAAAATTGTACATTACTACTTTTGGTTAAACTACCCTACTGGTGAAACTAAACTACACCGCTGACCTTGAGGTACCTTTTAGCCAATGAGAATGCACTGGTAGATAAAATCATTTCTGAGCATACGTCTCTACAATCAAAAGTCGACAGGTATCCTTCTTATCTGCCTGTTAAATTTACGTGTATCTGGATTAGCAGTTACATTATCTGAAAAAATGTCTCCACCTACGTTTTAATGAACATATTCCTAAAAATATACGAGTCATAGGAATGAAAACGTTTAATAGTGCAATCGTTAAACATTGGATTGATACAGGACCTTAGATTGATACCAATGTATCATTCAAAGTGTTCGATAGACAAAAAACTTCAAATCTCCTAAAATATGCTGAGGCGATTGCCATCAAACGATTGAAATTGAATTATGTGTCAAAAATGAAATTGTTATAAGCCTCTTTTTTACCCTGGTAACCTAACTTATGTGTCGTTATTGTCGTCGCCTAGTTTCATTTATTATTCCTTATTTTACGTCACATTTTTTGTTACATAACCACTATCTTCAGATAGTTGGGTCTAACTTCTGTGTTTAATTAGATCACTTTAAGTCGAAACCATCAGCAACAGCTTACTATGGGAGAGGACAAACCAACTTCCAGCCGAAGAGAAAATAAAGAAAAGACGTTGGAAATAAATACGATATACATTACGCAAACCATCAGACTGCATCACGAGAAAAGCGTTAATATAGAATCCTGTTAGGAAACGAAAAAGAGGAAGGCCAAAGAACACGCTTCGTCGAGAATTGAAAGCAGACATTAAAAGGATGAACAGCAACTGGAAACAATATGGAAGGATTGCTCAGGACAGCGTTAAATGGAGAACCTTGGTAAGCGGTCTATGATTTTCAGCGAGGAGTAATGGGCATGAGTAAGTAAGTAAGTATTTTGAGTCGAATAACTGAGCTTCCTTCACATTATTCTCAAAAATTTCCAACCACCACTTATTATGTAATCATTTAAACTCTGATCTCTATTTTGTCTTTTTGTAACTTCTTCTATATTGGATTTATGTGATTATAACATTTTCAACAACATTTCGGTTGTGTTCACGTGTCTAACATCTTTATATAATTTTGATTTCAACCAAGTCCAATCATTCTCATGACTATGTTAAACTTTGCTTCAAATATTAATTCTGTAAAATATTATTCTAGGTTATATGTAGCCAATGTGCTAGGGTTTCACGAATCAAAGAAAACACCTCGATACCTGCTAACGAACATATTATCAGCGACACAACAACAGATAAGCTAAGCTATTCACAGAGCCCCAGACTAGCTAACTAGAGGAAGATGTCCAACGTCAGCAGAGGCGGTTAATATCACAGGATGCCCGGCAAACGGAATAACAAGCACTTATCTAATGCGTATATAAACAGAGGAATAGCGTCTTCCGAATGTCATAAATAATGTACAAAAATAAACAACAAACCGATAATATTTAGCGTAGAAAACACAGGCTGAAGGTAAAATGTAACCTATTGGCGCGAAAACGAGAAATTTGAATTTTCACATATAAATAACGAAAATAAAAGGATTACCAAGAGAATTCTGGGGACCTAACATACCTAACAAGAGGATAAGCAAACGTAATAAGATGAATTTATCCTATTCTGTACAAATATTTGCTCTTGCTCTCTTGAAAATATGCGTTAATCAATAGCAATCAACAACAGTCATCCTGAGATTTAATTTTTGCAAATGTAATAAACAGACTCAACTCACGCTTTCGTGATGTATTATGTCAAAGAATGTAGATTGAACTATGAGTAGGTTTATTTTCAGATAGTCATTTTGAGATGACCACTAGTTAACCTTATATACATCAGAAGTGTTCGCTTTAATAGAAAGAAAATTTTAATTATATCTCTCCTCATACGAACACAAAGTATTGATAGTCTTCACATCCAAAGTGTAAAGTTGGTATCCCAAGAATGATGTTTGTTAAGCATAAAGGCCATAATGCCAAAAATATCGGAAGCCTCCGCCACAAAGGAAATATTTCATATGAATGCTTCAACGGTGACAAATTTGTTTAATTTAAAGGAAGGAATTTTTAAACACGTTAAGAAGGTTGTTCACTCAACTAACCTTATAATCACTTCAATCACACCATGTCTTGTTCAACAACAATCTAAAGGATCAACTCTCATATCTAACTGGTTTCATATGTGTTTACCAATTCACTTGCTCCCGTACACTTTGTTATATGTAAGTCGTTTGATAAGGATTTTATCGAAAATGACTTGAGATTATCAATCATGGTTGAGAAGAGGTAGTAGTAGTAGATTAATAAGAAGCTTAATTACTCAAAACTTGAAAAACAGGCCTAACTTGTTAAAAACACATTCACTGTTTAAAGTCACTTCTGTAGTCAACAAAAGCCTATTAAGAATAATGTTGTTTAATTTTCTACGTTTTCAGTTTCACTTGGTCTACTATTAGAAACACCTTTCTGGCGTTACATCATTCTACAATCACCATTACGACATCGCCATTAAATATTAAAATGCTGCCGTTAGACTTATCTCTCACCGAAAGACCTGCTTGGTATGGTAGGAAATAGAGGACTATGCGTTTAATACGAAGTTGCTTTGTTACGTCAACACAAAAGGCAAACCTGACCACCACGGCAAGGTAGAAGCTATTGTTGGGATTTTCGGTGTTATGGCTCAAAATCGTTCGCAACAGCACAGGTGCATACATTTCCTATCTCCTTCTAAATCCTGTGCTTTTGAAGTCATCAAAGTGAACATTTTATTCCACATATTATTATTGTTTTTCTTTTATCTTAACAGATTATGAGAATAGGCTTATTGTTTAACTTAGGATTATAGTTTTGATATGCCGGGCACCTAACGAAGATTGTCTATCTTCAAGAATTGTGCATCTGAACATCATTTCAATTATTATAACTGTGGACAGTTTAAACATTTCATTTCTATGACTGTTATGTTCCCCTTGCCCGATTCTCTTGTTTGTATATTTACTCTTGGGGCATTGTTTATTTACTATGAACTACGCTTACTTAATTGTGTACAAGTTGTAACATTCACTGCCACTCTTCCCCTTGTTATGTACAAATGTTAGATCCTTAATTGGTCTACTGTGTGGTCTGATTTCACGTGTATATAAAGGCATGATTAAAATATAATATGTTCTCAGTTCTCTCTCGATTCTCTCACTTCTAGTTGTCCTATTGTCGGCCTGGGGGGGGGTGAGTGGGCTTAGGTCACAATCGTACATTCTCAACTAGGCACTCATCTTATTGGTGTTCGCGTCCACCAACCAAATCATCTCCTCCTCCTTCTTTCTTTCGCGTCATAACAAGTTTATAAAATGAATGACTATATAATTTTACCTATTAATCTTGTTTGTTTACAAAGCTATCCAAGTAGATTAGAGGAAATGCTTATTAATTCCCTGAAAACAGTTATGTATCTTTCTAATAATCTGGATTAAAAGTAACATCATAATGATTTAATTAAAAAGCCTGTTATAATTACGTAATATGTTAAAATATAAATTACAAATTAATGGGTTAAAGGTTAGTGTTGTGTACTGTTTATTATTATTATTATTATTGTTATTATCACCAAGCCACTGAATACTAATTAACCAATAGTGTTGGGTAATGACTTCATTGATTTGTTACATTATCTGTAATGGTAACAAAAGCTACTTTTAATAGAATCATAATACAGTATAATAATAAATTAAATAATTTAATTTGTCACAGCTTGATGTTAGCAGGTTATCATTAAAAACCCAGGGAGTACTGGACAGCTGTTTCAACAGCACAACACTAAGCTGTAGGAATTCACTGTTAAGGTGTCTCATACATGAAATAAATAGCTGTCTAATGATGCCTTTTTTTAATTGGTACCCAATCAACATTATTTTGCAGTAAACGTCATTAATTTGAAATGTGTAAAATTGATTATTGAGGTGGTTTACTTAGCTAAAATTTAATACAATTTGTCATTTAAATAGTTACTTACTCGCTTTAGACCGGTTATTTAATTCATTGGTAATGTTTAGTAGTATAAGATGTTCAACTGTAAATGAAAACCACAGAATATTAGTTAGCATAGTTGATGCATACAAGTAAGGTAATAATCAACATGGTGATTTGAAAGATCTATTGACATTTCAAAACCGTTGTGATGTTTTAGGAATTTATTCGCCTAGTATACATTTTGTACCTATTGCCAATAGATCTCCGGTTAGTATTAGTGCAGTATCGTAGCATGAAGCTAGGTTAATTGTCTGCGTTTCATGACTGCTGACTGGTGTTGAGAAAACCTATGCTAATGCTCAGAGAGTGACTTTAAGTGTCCCTTCAGCTGTTTAACGTCTTAATGAGTATCTTTTGAGAACAACGTTCATTGTTATTATAATCACCATGAAGCATAATGGTACGTATAGTATATTAAAAGAACATTGAAATATTCAGCAGTTGCTACAGTCAGACGTTGGAGTATTTCACTAATCACTTCTGGCAATACGATACAACGTCAGAGTGACACACTAGTTCTAAATATATTCAGACAGCCATTTGAAGACAAACCTGATGATTTCTTAGAAGGGAGTGTTTATTTAAAATGTGGACTGCTCATGTATTCCACCAAATCGGAAATGTTACCTATTAACTATAGATAAGATACTTTGAACGAATTGGCATGTCATTATGCAATCCCCACCCCTCCTTAATTATGTAAAGCCATACTTAACGATTTATATAAAAAACATTCGAGTATTGAAAAAACGATATCTTTCACAGGTCTCACATGTTGGTAGGCCAAAATGGATATAGCTAAATTTTGTGCTGTGAGTAATTCCGAAACTTATCATTGTTGAGAAGACATCCTTCAGAAGTAGACTCCGTTGACAGTATCGACCACGGCTTCGCAAAAACTCCATGCAGATTATCACAGACTATTCTCGACAAATATTATTAACTTGTTATTAATTATTTATAACCCAAGTAGCTTGAATTATTTTTCACGACTTTCCTAAATATGGATTTTACTATGTAAACATTGACAACTATATTCAATCGTCACGGTGTACACAAGTATTAGTAATTAACAGCAGTCTGAAATTTACAATATAATTAAAGGGAATGGGTTGTAAATATTTGTTCACAGCTCCTAGACATCCTTCCTCTAATGCGTAACCAGAAGGTTTTGTTAGAACTTTGAAACTTTGCATTAATATTGTATTACGTAAGACATTCAGTCAGTTTAAAAAGGGTTTGGATATATTCTCACTACAGTTCAGGGATGTTCAGTATGCTATCACCCAATAAAAACACCAGGCAAGTTGTTAAAAGTAAGAGATCTGTGGTCAACAATATGAGACTTTTAAAGTCAGAATAGATTACTTATTTGGTTTAACCGAAATCTCTAAGTTGGATAGTTTAATTGCGGAGCTTATATCTTCATTTTGGCCATTTTCATCAATGTAAACATCTGATTGAAGTGATCTTCGTAAATGCCTGTACAAGTAACTAGTAGCTTGTTCTGTTGACCTCGAATTTGATTGGCTGTCATTAACACTTATATAAAAACAGCATATTTGCATTTGTTTGGTTCTCTTCCCTCTTGATTTGATCCATAGAGTTGTATTTGCTTATTTATTATCTGTTTAGTTTATAATTTGTATCTAACCCGATGTGCTTATTGATTACCAAATAACCTGAATGCAAAACTCCTGAAGGTTTTCTAGCTCTTTTGTGTGTTCTCCGTCTAAAAAAGTTACATTTATCTAATGAAACTTGTGTTAACAATTGTCTGTATGTAGTGATATTAGAAGTAATATACTTTGTGGTATTTGACATCAAATTGACATTTACAAAGGTAGAGATGAAGAAGTCGTCCGTTTCGTTCTATGTAGTGTTTATCACGATTAAAGCATTCGATTTTGTAGATGACGTTTAGCTTGTCATGATTTGCAACCATCTATGAAAATAGATGTGAATGATCTTGATATGCACAATCGACTAAAGTGAGCCAGTTTCAATTCATTATGTTAATTTATCAATTAATGAATCCTTTAAACCAAATTCTGAAACTGTTACCAGTAAGTAGTTATACACACATACACAAAATCTTTGTAAGAAGCGTACAAGAAACTACAAAAACTAAAGGATTACACTGAAGATATAGTATATAGGATGTTTCATCAATCAGCAACAGCTTACTATGGGAGAGGACAAACCAACTTCCAGCCGAAGAGGAAATTCGGAAAAGACGTTGGAAATGGATACGACATACATTACGCAAACCATCAGACTGCATCACAAAACAAGCATTAACATGGAATGCCGTTGGGAAATAGAAAAGAGGAAGGCCAAAGAACATACACTGCGTCGAGAATTGGAAGCAGACATTAAAAGGATGAACAGCAACTGGAAACAATTGGAAAGGATTGCTCAGGACAGAGTTTAATGGAGAATCCTGTTGAGCGGCCTATGATTCTCAGCGAGGAGTAACAGGCATAGGTAAGTAAGTACATTTCCTCACATAATACACTTCACCTGTGTTTAAAGTTTTCTGGTTTGTGATAAAATTTGGTTAATTGGTGCTATTCCAGACACCTAAAGAAGGCTGATTATCTTTGAAAAACTGTTTACTCCACCACCTTATTTAAACGTTGAAAGGCCGATGTTACTTCTAACAACCATAGCAACAATTGATTTGGGTTTATTAAGAACGCTCGTAGGTGACTTATGCTCTACATGGGGTAATAGAGATTGCTTGATAGTTGATCATTTATAAATTATTCTTATATCTATCATTTATTTAAATATAATGTTATATAAATCACACTTACATAAATTATAATTATAATGAGTAATGTAATATTGTAAATCATCTATTGCATTATATAGAGGATGATTATCTGAAAGGTAAGTGTACAACATTAAGATATATTACGTCATTTAACAAGTTTCGCTATCAACATCACTAAATTTGAATGAAAGTTAATTGTTTTACATGTTCACTACTATTGAATAAAAGTACATTTTTAACTACTGACAACACAATAATACAGGTATGAGTGTATCTAGTGAGATACAAAGGTTCAGTAATATCAGAATACAAACAACATTACCTATTGGAAACGGAGCTCCAAGTGTATTACAATATTCCTCATTGTTATTAGATTTCCTCTCTATAGATAATAGATAAAAAGAAACATAGACTACATATTAACTTCATGCATTTGATTTCCTGAATTAGCTTGTAGAGGGAAAGAAGAAACATTTAGCTAGAATAACATAATAATTCATTGGATTTCGTTTTGATCTCGTCAGCTTTACTTGCAATATGAAATATCCCTTAAAATCAGGATTGTATGCTAGAGAAATGTGATTAATCATTAGTAAATACATGTGTAATATCATCATTCTGATCATCATCATCATCATCATCATCATCATCATCATCATCATCATCATCATCATCATCATCATCATCATCATCATCATCATCATCATCATCATACAGATCTTCATTTACGTTCCCTGTGTTAATGAGATATCTTGAGATGGTTGTTCACAGAGTATTCAGTTAAAGATTCTTTAATTTTGTGTAAAAATTTCAAATGGATCATTTCTTTTATGTATGAATTTGAAATGATGAAAAAGAATAATAGTCTCAGAATACTATTAATCAATCAATGCCTGTTACTACAAGTGGAGCATAGACCACCCACCAGAATACTATGAAGTTGAAGCTAAAATCAAATTTATCCATTCAGTAGAATATAATTATGTCATACCACCAGAAAGAAGTTGATATGATTGATGCATATGACCAAGTGGTTGATACGACCTTGCGATTACGAAGTCACAATAGCTAGTGTCAATGAGAGTTTCCAGCTGGTTATTGCATGGCTAATCAATCAATCAATCAATCAATGCCTGTTACTCCAAGTGGAGCATAGACCGCCCACCAGCATTCTCCAGCCAACTCTGTCCTGGGCTTTCCGTTCTAGCTCTTCCCAAGTGCTGTTCATTCTCTTCATGTCTGTTTCCAATTCCCGACGCAATGTGTTCTTGGGCCTTCCTCTGTTTCTGTGGCCTTTAGGATTCCAAGTCAGTGCTTGTCTTGTGACACAGTTTGATGGTTTCCTCAGTGTGTGTCCAATCCATCTCCAGCGTCTTTTCCTAATTTCTTCCTCAACTGGAAGTTGATTAGTTCTCTGCCACAACAGGTTGTTGTTGATGGTATCTGGCCAACAGATGCGAAGAATCCTACGCAGACAGTTGTTTATAAATACTTGTAACTTCTGTAGGATACTTTTTGTAGTTCTCCAAGTTTCAGCTCCATACAACAGGACTGTCTTCACATTTGTGTTGAAAATTTTGACTTTTATATTGACTGACAGTTGGTTTGAGTTCCAGATGTTTTTCAGCTGTAAAAATGCTGCCCGTGCCTTACCAATCCGCGCCTTCACATCCGAATCAGACCCTCCGTGTTTGTCGATGATGCTGCCCAAATATGTAAAGGTTTCAACGTCTTCCAGAATTTCTCCGTCAAGTGTAATTGGGTTAGAGTTTGTTGTTTTGTATCGGAGGATCTTGCTTTTCCCTTTGTGTATGTTGAGGCCTACTGCTGCTGAGGCTGCTGCTATATTGTTGGTCTTCTTCTGCATTTGATGATGTGTGTGAGAAAGAAGAGCTAGGTCATCTGCAAAGTCCAAGTCATCTAGTTTCGTCGATGTTGTCCATTGTATTCCGAGAGTGCCTTCAGATGTTGCAGTCTTCATGATCCAGTCGATGACCAGTAGGAAGAGGAAGGGCGAGAGTAAGCAGCCTTGTCTAACACCGGTCTTCACTTCGAATGAATCTGTGAGCTGACCTCCATGCACGATTTTACAATGTAGTCCGTCGTAAGAATTTCGTATGATGTTGACTATCTTCTCGGGTACGCCGTAATGTCGTAGAAGGCTCCATAATATTCTCCTATCCACGCTGTCGAATGCCTTTTCATAGTCGATGAAGTTGATGTAAAGTGGTGAATTCCATTCAATTGATTGTTCAACAATGAACCGTAGAGTGGCGATTTGATCGGTACATGATCGATCTTTACGGAATCCAGCCTGTTGATCTCGGAGTTGGCCGTCGACTGGGCCCTTTAATCTGTTCAATAACACTCTGTTGAAGACCTTTCCTGGTACTGAAAGTAGAGTAATGCCTCTGTAGTTCTCACAATTGCTGAGATCGCCTTTCTTTGGTATCTTGATGAGGTACCCTTCTTTCCAGTCTGCTGGAACTTGTTCTTCCTCCCAAATCTTCCTGAAGAGAATGTGGAGTATCTTTGAAGTTGCTTCTATATCTGTCTTCAGTGCCTCTGCTGGTATGTTGTCTGGTCCTGCTGACTTGCCACTCTTGAGCTGTCTGATGGCCATTTTGATTTCTTCGACTGTTGGTGGGTCTGTGCTTATAGGGAGATCCGTGGCTGCTGCTTCGATGACTGGTGGGTTCAGTGGGGCTGGTCTATTCAAGAGTTCTTGGAAGTGCTCTACCCACCTGTTTCGTTGTTCATGCACTTCAGTGATTGGTTTGCCAGTATTGCATGGCTACCCTTAGCGTAATTAGTCCTTAGCAGAAAATCAGAGAAAACATGATTGATGAAGCAACCGGACAGAATCGTATTGTGTTTCACACATCACTTTATATACACATCAAGCCATACGACACGTGAACCAAGTAGGACTTTAACATTGATACAAAACTGAAGGGATTGTTGCAGTGAATAGCGGTAATTTTTGCACAACCAGTTAATTGTAGTCCATAATAAGAGAGAATATACAAACAGCAAATATAATAGATTGGAGGATAGGCTAGGGTAAACATAACAATCATAGAAATGATATGTTTGCACTACTAACAGTTAATATAAAACATTACATAATCTATGTCCTGCTAAGGAGATATATTTACAAAGGTATGCTACGATAATTTTTAATAAATTGATGATTGGAAGTAATGTATGTAATATTTTATGACATACTCTGTTTTCGCCAAATAAAACATTGCTTGCCCAATTGGTCTTTTCACAATTAGTATTGCTGCCAGGATGGGAGGGCACGTATACAGTCATCGCTATGCGTGGACCGGTATACACCACCAAGAAGGACAACAAAGAGAAGCGTGTA
This sequence comes from Schistosoma mekongi, assembly GCA_034768735.1. NCBI lineage: Eukaryota > Metazoa > Platyhelminthes > Trematoda > Strigeidida > Schistosomatidae > Schistosoma > Schistosoma mekongi. The sequence continues at coordinate 23,412,817 of CM068310.1, read as the reverse complement.
AACATAAGTCAATTGCAAAGATGGATATGTTGGAATGATGGGGCAAATACGCAGAAACAACCAGTTAGCACAGAGGCAAGAAGGTCGGCGCGCATACGAGCACAACAGTTAAATGGAGGGGCGAGTGTGGTAGATACTACTTATAAGGTCATCAATAAGTAGTAGATAGCAGAGCGTCAAAGGAAATTAGGAATAATCAGTAAACAGCATACGAAGCGAGTTGCGAGGTGGAAAGAAGTAAAGCATGATTAAAATACAGAGGAGAATCGAGAACAACCAAGAAAAGTAAGATAATAAACGACACAGTCCAGAGAACGCGGAGGATGTGCAAATTGATGATTGAAAGTAATGTATGTAATAAAATATTACATACTCTGTTTTCGCTAAATATAACATTGCTTGCCCAATTAGCTACAGAGGAGTAAGTCAAATCAATAAACCAATAAAAACTACAGTTCCAGCAGTGATCTAATTCTTCTGTCAACTACATGAATATCATACTAAGGCATCTGTCCCGTCAGAATAGTGCATCACTTAACTGATTGATATAATGTGAGTAATCATGGTAAACATAGATGTCACAAGAGATATGATCGATAAGTTAAATAATACTTCGTAGTAGTTATAATTCGATATTGCATGGTCCGAATTTTCTAATTTAGGTGATAGATTGGCTCCTGGTGTCTTTAAGAACAACTGTTTAGTTTCAGCATGAAGGCTAACCGCTATGTTAGCTGAAGCCTGGGACCTTGACGTAATCATATCAGACTGGTCTTAATAATTGATAGTCTCGGTTTTTAAGACACAATATGAATTTTCTTGTGATATTAAGTGAGTAAAATCAGTTCGACCAATAGTGTCCAAGATATTCTCCTGTATAATTTCCTGTTGCTAAGAAATAACAAACTCGGAAGAACCAGGCTGTATTTTGTTGTACGTGGGCAAGAAATAAACAAGAAATAAAAACATGATTTGTACTTATTTAAGTATAAAATCATACCTAGGAAAATTTTATGTTGTTCATCCAAACATGATTCCAACCACTGAAATTGGTCGATGGTCGGTTCTGTATAATTAAAGTAATATTAAATGATATTGAGTGAGTTACTATGTGATATGCTAGTACCAAATGCAAAGCCCCATCTTTCATTCTAATCAATACACGATATCAAAAAAAAAGTGGTGGTTTGTAGCTAAATGTGTTCTTGGAATAATGTACTACATGATTAACTTGTATAGAATAGCTTAATTTGTATGCCATCAAGTAAAAATTTACATAAGTACTCACCACCGTATGTTGCATTCAAATAGTTTAGAAATGACATTACATCTAAGTAAGTAACAAGATTAAAGAGTGGATAAATTTGAGTACCATTTGTTGCTTCACCATTTTAATATTATGAACAACAAATGGTATGAAACAGCTCAAAGTTGACAATGATTATCTTGCAGTTCAGACTAAATTTCATTTTTGTAGTCTAAAATTATTCATAGAAACATGTTTGAAATATCCTGGTAGTATATCTCAAAAACTACTAAGACAGTCATTAAATTACTTCTGTAAATAGATTATAATCAATATTATAATTTTTCATTTCACTGTTTCTTAAGATTTTTAGCATGAGAAACATGAACTATATTTTGTGGCTTAGTTGCTTACTTATTCATTTGTCTGTTACCCTTCAGTGAGAATAGGCCTTTACTAGGCCTTCTCCAAATAACTCTGTACTGGTTTTTTCCTCTTAATTCTTTCCAACCGCTAATCATTCCTTTGATATCTAACTTCAATTTATTAAAGCAACTTATCGTTTGATCTGTCTCTCCCTTTAGGACTTGATTAATCAAATTTACGGATAACCGTATAATGGAGTTTGGCGATTTCCCGAAGGTGTGCTCTATCCGCTATTAGTTTTTTTCTGATTTTTTCTTAAAGTGCTGATTTTTTGGTTTTTTCTGTGCCAGTGAAGGTTGTTACTGAGACAGTGCACTTAGAGGACCTTATACAAACATCTACTGATGAATACTTGTAACATTTGACGGATGCAGAACGTAGTTATTTTTACAAGTTTCACTAATATTATGTAGAACTGCCTTCACGTTAGCACTAAACATTCTGACTTTGATGTTAATCGATAGCCGGTGTGAGTTCTAGATGTTGGTTAATTACGAAATGATTGCAGTTGCCTAGTTAGACCGTACCCTAACATCCTGACCAAATCCTTCCTGTTTTACGATGTTCTGCTCAGGTATTTGACATTTTCCATGTCTTGCAGAGCCACTCCATCGAGTTTGATTTAGTTGGTTCTTGCAGTGTTTCATTTGTTGATCCTGTTCTTACCTTGTGTATGCTGGGGCCGACGCTGCTCAGAAAGTGTAGTTATTTTACACTATTCAATGATTTCAGAAAGAACAAAATGTAAAAATCATTATTGCGAGATAAATTTTTCAGCGTTACAACATCAACGTCATTAGAAACTGAATTCTTTTGTGTTTTCTCTTGTGTTGCATACTGTTCAAAAGACACGCTTTCTTTAATCGTAACTGCTATTCATAAAAGCGTAATCAATCGACATTGTTTAGAAAAGACAAAGATTGGCATAGTTATTTCTACTATTGTAACATACATTGTAAATAGTTTATTCTATATTTGGCTTCCGAACGTGCATTTAGACAGTCTTTATCTGGAACCAATAATGTTATTGAAATACAATGATATTGTTTAACATACATTCATTAACTGTCCTGTTTTCACTTGCAACTGCACGATTCATTTCATCTACAGTAGAACACAGTTGTAGTAATAAAACGTCTAGCTTACTAATAATAAAATAGGTGATGCTGTTAAATACAAAATGACATACTAATACATAAAAGAAATAAACAGCACAGCAAATTGGATTGTTCACACTAGTTCCGACATATTCATCTAATATGCTAAAGACATTCACATGATTAGACTGGTTAAAGCATTGATTACATTTCTGAGATGATTGCATCATTCGCATCTGTACTGTTCTATTGCTTTTAAATAAATCACGTTGACAAATATATACCGTTCATGTTATCAATTATCCTCTCGATCACTTCTTTCTTTTTTATTCATGAATTAAAACGAAAGAAAAATTCTTTGTGATCTTATTCATTTTATTCTTTTATGTAATCTATCTAAGAATCTTGTCTGTATTTGAATTTCTAGCACTAGGATTTCTCCAACTCATGATAGTATCTACGTAAACGAGATGAAAACCGATCAGCAGGGTTACCAAAGACACATAAATCAATTTTTCTATCATGTTCGAAAAGAAGTGTAAACAAGTTAACTCTCTTAAAGATTTCATTCTGATTCTCTCTAACCCTATGTATAAAGATATTTACAATAGCAAAGCTACTTAATCAAGAATAATTATTGAACCAAAAAACATAACACAAACACTGATAGAAACCATGTGCAGTCAGATGGACTAAATGCAAATGAGCGCCGACTTTCTATAATTGGAAGTCTGTTTCACCTGTAACATACTAACATGAATTGATGCTGAAGCTTTTTAGGCCGTGAGCTTTAAGATTTGAATGGATATTTACGTGTTTCATAATAAAACTTAAGTGACTACTTGTTTTTTTCGTAGAGTTAAGAGATAGAAAGTGTCGTATTAGTTGACTTGTTTTTTAACAAAACTGCCTCTGACAAGCAGAATCACATGTCTATATTGTAATCATTAGACGACACTAATGATCCGGAAGTAAGTCTAAGGCAATCAGAAAGACAGCGTCTTAAAATTAGTTAGTTATGATTAGTACGCCACATTGATATTGGATATCGAAAACCACCACTCTGGAGAGGAAATTATAAACTAGGAATTTAGCTATCGCTACACTTGTAAGTTAAGGGCATTTACAAGAAAAACTAGCCGGCTTTTGTTATTTGGATAATCTGATGTTTAATGGTAAATTTGAAAAAAATAGTGGAAACGAAGATTCAGATTTAAAGAACTCACACATTCTAACTAAAAATGCCCACATTGGTTTATTTTGTTAGGATTTCGGATGGTGTCGTTGTTATTTGCAATTTAAAAACATTTAGGTTAGTTTGTACGCCGTTTGTTTTATATTGGTTTGAATATGGATCCGGATTGTGTCTAGCGACAATCTTGATGCAGTTATTCTACGTTGTAGTAGCTGCACTTCAGGAAATTAGCCGCTATTTTTGTTGGGGGCTTCTGTTATTGGGGCTTCTGGTTAGTAAAAGTTAGAATATGTCTTGAAAAGAAAGGCAAGAACACTGATCCTAAATATTTTAACGTGTACTCTTTATGGACGATAACCCGAAATGTGACCGGCCTCTATGGGAACTTGGCTGCAAGCATTATGTCGTCGTTAATTATAGGCACCCAGTGAACCTGACCGTTTGGGGTCCGCAAGTAAAATAAAAATGCATATTGTCCTGAGACTATATCACTGTTCTAAAAATACTATATTTTGAATCCATATGTATAAGTTCTTATACAGAACGTATTACCTAACTTTATTTGCCAGGCAGTAGTTAACATCATAGTATCAGTCTATTTTTTCCTCATTAACTAGATATCTCCATGTTTTTTTTTCATTTTAGTCTCCCTTTCTTATTTGCAAATTCAACTTTTCAATGTTACTCAGAAAGCACTATCCTAATACACATTTGTAAGTTATCTAACTTTTATATAAATTCATCAGTTCTTGTCAAGAATAAAAGTAAATGAATGGTTATCTGTAAACAAGTAATTCACTTACTTAATCGTTGTTCCAAATGACTTCTATGATCTCTTATCTCTTCTATGTTATCTTGTATGTGTTCTAGATGTTCAGTAAAAATATATTGAATTCAAAACGATTAAATTTGTTTATTATAATGTAAATATAAATGTAAATGTACACATTGTATATCGACTGTGCTATTGTTAGATTCATTCACTTCGGCGATTGACCAATTAGAAGTGAACGAGTGAGTAAAAGCCAAAGTTACACCATGAACATATCACCTTGTAAATTTTATATTTATTTGTGTTTTTACATGTTCAAGGTGTAATCGGACTGTTTGGAACCTGAACGCTTGTTGGATTATTTTAGTTCCGAAATACATCTTATATATCGAATTCTTCGTATTACTTCTTTATTTATGTACATTCTATCAATTGTATATGGATGTAGAGTTAATTAATGTACAAAAATTATACGTAAGTAGGATTTGTATTTAGCTGAACACAATATAATTAAGATTTGCCATTTGTGGTTTACATAGCAGGCATTATATTTGTCTATTATCATGTTTAACATGAGCTACGTCCACAATTGTCCATTGAATGACCACTATATGCACAAAGACGTCAATAGATGTCTAAACTGTACAGACCGAAAAGTAAACAAAACTTATCCTCCCTTGGAATGAACTTGAATTATGTAATCTTAAAATAGTAAGCTAATCAAAATTATTTCAAGGTAAATACACTGTAATCATTATGAAATAAGTTGAATCACAAATCCCAAGAGTGATAATTGAATCAGTTTCAGCCTAAAAATAAGCAAGAGAATTTGAGATCCTCTTATTACATAACATTTAGCACTTAGTCACAACCATATGAGTGACTAAAATATATCTAGATTGCAACGTATATGTGAAACAACTGACAATATAGCTAAACAACACTGATAAACCGCAACGTTCAGTCCATGAACTGTATCAATTCATAAACCGAATATTAAGTTATTGTAAAATCTAACCTTGGCAATGACCACTAAGTGTAAACCTAAGTCTAACTCCACCTCCTTATAATCCTAGACCCTATGCCTTATCCAGAATGATAATCCTCATCCTCGCACTAACTGCTTATCTCAACCTGATTGCATCGTTAAATCCTATAGTTATTGCAATATTGAAATTATTTATCAGGCTGCCGATAATGACATTATCACTTTTACAAACTTTCATCTTTGAAGACAATAAATGGCTTATGATTAATTGCAATTTTAAAGTTTTGTTATTTGAATTTAATAGATTACATTAAACGATTAAAACAAACGCTAATTGGCCTTTATCTTATTTAGTTAATGTTATCAACCAAACATGGCATAGATACTACAATTGAAGACTCAAATGAAAAGTGATTCGAGTTAAAGAAACTGTATTATGAAAAGCATTACTGGATTAGTGTATCAACTGTGATTGATATAACACTTATAATGTTCTTAATTATTATTTACCTTTAAGTTCATTTAGTTCTTGTGTTAACATTGTTATCTCTATAGTTTTAAATTTTAAAATATAACAAACGGTTAGGGGAGTTTGTAGAGATAGTTAACTATTAATTTCAATTTTGATATCACGAATTGATATGAATCAGAAAACCATTGATCACCTGGAAGCACTGGACAGCTGTTTCGCCCTAGTTTGGGACTCCTCAGCTATGTGCATCCACGACCCCATCGGGGATCTAACCCAGCACCTTCTGGCTCCGCGGCGAACGCTTTAGCATTGGACCACTGAGTCGGCTCCTAACGGTTGATATTTCCAATTCAGCCAATTCGTGATACGTTACGCTATTTCAAGGCTAAAAAACTAAGAATAGAATCATTCAGGGGATAAAAGTAATTATCAACAATTGATGGCTCAAGATACTTGTTTCATACCAACAGTAGCAACCTACTGAGGGAGAGAACAAAACGACGCCAGGGTGGAGGTAAGTAAGACAAACGCTGCGGAAGTCATCGAACTGCCCCTATCGTAGAATACTCAAGGCAGAAGGAGAAGCAGTAGACTTAAGTACACGTTGGTCTGGCAATTAGTAGTAGAATAAATATCAGTTGAAAAAAAAACTATAAAGAAGAGCCCAGTACAAAGTTGGTTGAAGAATTCTGCCAGCTGGTCTATGTTCAATAAGGGATAATAGGTATTGACTGATTGACTAATGTACTTCAATGAAGCATGTTAGGCTGCAAACTACTTTTACGCATTAATTCACATCATTTACTTTGACCAGTATGCCAAAAGAGATACATGAGAATTACACTAACACTTCTTGTTAAATTCTAGTGAACAATATACATTTACTGATACAATTGTCTATGTTAAGTATGTACATTTTAATACATTGCATACACTTATATGGAGAAATCTACATTCAATTCCGTATCTGTTATTAACAAACTATTAAGTCATTCATATTGATGTGTTTCATAAACGGATAAGTATGAATATCATGGAAAGTTATTTATACAATGAATATTCAATGAAATATCAACTTACTCTCTTGTTCAGATGTATGAATCAGCGGAAGAATTAGCATATTGAAGTAAAGCAACAAACATAGAAACATTTTCATTCTTTTATTATTCTCTCTTCTTTTACTTTTATATCAATGACAAACACTTGTGATTGGTCGATATGACGTAATTTAAAGTGAATAAAACTGATTGGAGTAACACTGTCATTAAAATAAATATACACTAAACCAATGTAAATCTATTCACTATTTTCTAGAATTTTATAGAGCCTACTTCTACCCACTGATTTATCTACTGATTATACAAATATCAATCACACTTTTTGTTATCCAATTACTTTATTAACACGTTGGTACTTAAAATTGGGTGTTGTAGAGATTCTTGAATGTCTGTGTGATATCACGAATTGACTGAGATGGGGCGGGGGAACTGACTTAGTGGTCTAATGGAAAAGCTTACACAGTGAAGCCATAGGGTCCTTGTTTTGATACTTGATGGGGTCGTAGATGTGTACGACTGAAGTGCCACATAGTAAGAAGAAACAGCTGCCCAGTGCTTCCTGATGATCAATGGTTGTCTAACTCATGATATCAAATATTGATACTTGTTTTGTAAGATAATCTGACACATAACCACCACTTGATTGGTACCAATTTTACCATTATTTGTATTATTGTAAATAATATGTAGATACATCAGTGTAGAGTCCTGATGACAAACTAATTGATGTTACACACTTTTTTGCTCAACCATTGTATTCATCATTTTAGTAGTTGTCACGTTAACTGTATAAGATAAACATTGATGAAGAAACGAAGTCAAATAATTGCTTAATTTAAAGCTCAATCGATGTATATCATCACAATGTATATGAGTACAAATGGTCATATGCGCATACGATCTTGGCGATCATATAGTTAATTTTACTAAATAGACCTAGTTAATTAATACCTCATCCCATCGCATCAGAAGTCTTTATCCCCGCTGAAGATAGTTAACCTGTGTCCAATCTTTGCTTATTACTACACATAATTATATTTATTGGTCACATCAACTACCACTAACGTCTTACCTGTTTGGCTTATCATTAAACCCTTTCAATGGAACTAATAACGGCATAGTTGGTTGACGATTTATGCTCCATTTGGAGTAACAGGCACTGATTGAGTTCTATTTTGTACTGTTAAAATCGTTATCACTTCTGAAATATCATCATTCCTACGTATTAATCTTGAAATCATAAAACAAAATGCTTATGATAAAGTATGACACAAATTATTGTACTGGCAGAACTATGGTCTTTTACACTTTTTGTAATATTTGCCTGCTACAATACACTTAACATCACTGCAGTATACTGTTACCGTTTTGATAGAAATGCTGATGATTGAAAGTTGTCTACACATTAAAAAGGAGTCAATCAAGGAGGATAGTGTGTTTACAAGGATTTCATTTAGTAAATTTGAGTAAGCCTGTCAGGTATGCAGATTTCATAAATGTAAGGAGAGATTTAAAGTCGTTTATGATCATCATTGTAGCATCAATGGTCATTATCATTCATAATGACAATAAAGAGCAGGCCAAGTTATGAACTACTTATGAAGTATATTTTTTTGACAATTCAACATGTTACTTAATTACTTACTTATGCCCGTTACTCCTCACTGAGGAGCATAGGCCGCTCACCAGGATTCTCCATTCAACTCTGTCCTGAGCAATCCTTCCTTATTGTTTCCAGTTGCTGTTCATCCTTTTAATGTCTGCTTCCAATTCTCAACGCAGTGTATGTTCTTTGGCCTTCCAATTTGCCATTTCCCAACGGCATTCCATGTTAATGCTTGTTTTGTGATGCAGTCTGATGGTTTGCGTAATGTATGTCCTATCCATTTCCAACGTCTTTTCCTAATTTCCTATTCGACTGGAAGTTGGTTTGTCCTCTCCCATAGTAAGCTGTTGCTGATGATTGCCGGCCAACGGACATTCAGTATCTTGCATAGGCAGTTGTTTGTAAATACTTGTATCCGTCTGATGATGTTTGCAGTAATTCTCCAAGTTTCAGCTCCATACAGCAGGACTGTCTTCACGTTCGAATTGAAGAGTCTGACTTTGAGGTTAGTTGACATTTGTTTTGAGTTCCAAATGTTTTTCAACTGTAGGAATGCTGCCTTGGCTTTGCCAATCCTTGTCTTTACATCTGTATCGGACCCTCCTTGTTCATCGATGATGCTCTCCAGATATGTGAAAGTATTCACTTCTACCAGAGTTTTTCCATCAAGTTGAATTGGGTTGGTGCTCCTTGTGTTGTATTTACGAATCTTGCTCGTTCCCTTATGTATGTTCAAGCCTACTGATGCTGACGTTGCTGCTACACTGGTTGTCTTTGCTTGCATTTGTTGGTGTGTATGTGCTAAGAGAGCTAGATCATCCACAAAGTCCAAATCATCGAGTTGCATCCTACTTGTATATTGAATTCCGTGCATCCCCTCAGATGTGGAGGTCTTCATGATCCAGTCAACCACTAGGAGGAAGACAAAAGTTCCTTACTGAAAATGCATTTGCCAGTTGTCCTCCATGCAAAATTTTGCACTGTGTTCCATCGTAAGAGTTCCGGATGATGTTGACGAGTCTCTCTGGTACACCGTAGTGTCGAAGAAGTTTCCATAGTGTTCTCCTATCTACACTATCAAACGCCTTCTCATAATCAATGAAGTTGATGTACAGTGGCGAGTTCCATTCAATTGATTGTTCAACGATGATCCGTAGTGTTGCGATTTGGTCCGTGCAAGGTCGATCCTTACGAAAACCAGCTTGTTGATCTCGAAGTTGAGCCTCCACTGTATCTTTCATTCTGTTTAACAATACTCTGTTGAAGACTTTCACCGGTATCTACAGTAGCGTCATCACTCTGTAGTTGTCGGATTTGCTCAAATTTCCTTTCTTCGGTATCTTGATAAGATGTCCTTCTTTCCAGTCTGCCGGCACTTGTTCTTCCTCCCAGATCTTTTTGAATAAAACGTGGAGTATCCTTGCTGTTAGGTCGATATCTGACTTGAGTGCTTCAGCTGGTATATTGTCAGGTCCTGCTGCTTTCCCACTTTTGATTTGTCTGATAGCCATCTTGATTTCTTCCATCGTTGGTGGAGTGACATCTATCGGGAGATCTGTCGGTGCTGCTTCGATGTCCAGTGGGTGGGTTCAGTGGAGCTGGCCTATTTAGAAGTTCATCAAAGTGTTCTACCCACCTATTCTTTTGTTCTTGAATCTCAGCCAGTGTCTTGCCTTCTTTGTTCTTGACTGGTCGCTCTGGTTTATCACCATGTTCATCTGCCAGTTTCTTCGTTGTGTCGTATAGCTGTTTCATATATCCTTCACTTGCAGCCTTCTCTGCTGTCGTTGCAAGGTCTTCGATGTATTTCCGTTTGTCGGCTCTAATGCTCTTCTTTACCTGCTTATTTGCTTCTGAGTATTCAGCTTGAGCCTTGATTTTTTCTGCGCTTGTTCGGCTGTTGTTGATTTCTATCTTCCTGTTCCTCCTTTGTTGAATTTTGCTCAGGGTCTCAGTGGAGATCCATTCCTTATAATGGTGCTTCTTGCGGCCTAGAACCTCCTGACACGTTGACGTTAGTGCTTCTTTGATTCCTTTCCAGTTGTTCCCCACAGTGGTTTTCTCTTCTTTCGGTAGATCTTAAAGGCTTGGAACCTGTTGTTGAGAGATAATTTGAATTCACTGAGTTTGTCAGTGTCTCGGAGAAAGGCTGTATTGAACCGTTGTACTGCTGCCACTCCAGTTGTTCACTGCTTCTTTAGCTTCAGTTTCATTTTAGTAACCGCCAGGTGGTGGTCTGAAGCTATGTCAGCTCCTCTCCTGGTTCTTACATCTTCCACTGATCTAAATTTTTTTATTGATACATATATGATCGATTTGATTTTCTGTAGTATGATCCGGTGAGACCCATGTAGCTTTGTGTATGCGTTTATGGGCGAATATTGCACTACCTATAACCAATTTGTTGAAGGCACATAGGTTTGTAAATCTTTCACCATTGTCATTTCTGTCTCCCAGTACTTGTCGTCCCATGATTTCTTCATATCCAGTGTTGTCCATTCCGACTTTGGCGTTTAGGTCCCCCATCAAGATTGTCAGATCCTTTCCTCTGCACTTTACTATAATTGATTGCAGTCTATCGTAAAACTAATCTTTGTCTTCGTCGTTGCCGTCGTTGGTTGGTGCATAGCATTGGATAATATTCATTGTAATCCTCTTTTTCATTGTTTTGAAGGATGCTTTGATGATCCTGGGTCCATATGGTTCCCATCCCACAAGTGCATTACGTGCTTTCTTGGACAGTATCAGAGCAACTCCTTGGGTGTAAAGAGCATTTTCCTCTTCGTGGCCGGAGTATAGTAGCGTCTCTCCTGAAGCCAATGTTTTCTGTCCAGCTTGAGTCCAATGGGTTTCGCTGATTTCGAGTATTGTCAAGTTGTATCTCTTCAATTGTGCAGCTATTTGATTTGTCTTCCCGCTCTCCCACATTGTTCGAACATTCCATGTACCTATAAAAATATTTGCTTCGGTTGTTAGAAGGAGGAGCATCGGCCTCATGACTACCAAAGAATTTCGGCTTTCATCATGAGGCGTCATAAACAATCCTTCTACTCCCAGGGCAGAGTTTAAATGGTTTATCTTGTTTAATCTGGTGTGCGTTATTTAGCAAGTTTGGGTTTTACGGGATAGGGATGCTAGCCCCATGCCCAACCCTCCTCCTTTACCCGGGGTTGGGACCGGTAGTAACCCTATTGGGGCTACAGGCGGAGTTAATTCAACAAGTAGTTAAATTGATTTTCTGTTGTTCGTAAACAGTTGTCAACAGGACAACTTTAAAATTAAATTGGTTGCGCTATTATCAAGATGTAAAATTCACTATTGCATTACAGGTACGTTTACTTCACTAGTTACAAATTTAAACCAAACACGGATGTTGAGTGGTACTTGACCATCATAAACCAACTGTTATTCCAATGAAATAATCAGTTTATTATCATTTTTTGCAAAGTCAGTCAAATTAATTCGTTACTGAATATATCTTAGCACATAATGTAACACTGTTATGGTCTCATAATACAAGTATGCTAACATTAAAATTAAATAAGCACTTGAATAGACTAATAATCACTGAATCAATAACTTAATACGTGTGGATGTCTAATGTGATCATCTGATTTAAAGTAAATTCACTTCTTATTAATAACATCAAGTATATTCATTTGTTTGTATGCATAATGCCAAGGCTCAAGATTCACGCATTATCTAAAACAGGACTTACATTGTGTTCAAAAACTCCATTATTGGCTCAGTCACAATAAATCAGCTTGGCCAGTTTAACGGCTGTATATTAAATTTACCGTGGACACTTCGGACTAAAACAGATCTCCAGAAAGGGTCAAAATACTATTTGAAACTCTTCGTAAACGAAATGAAATCCAATGCATCTATTATTTCACCATTTTATTGAATACTAGGATTTCACATCCTACATGACCAACGACTTCTTTATTCTTACTCAGACCACGGACGCCTACATAAATGTTGTTAAGAGGAATATGAAACTTTTTTCAATCGATGAGTAAAATACTGCCAAAGAAAAATATTCAATACGAAAAATAGAACACTGTCGACAAAACCATGCCCACTTTAATGTAACTGATTTACGAGATTTCTCATGCACACATTCAAATTGATTTTAATTGATTAGGAAACTATGATATACCACGTCATATTCCATGTCAAGATAGAGGGATTAATGGTATTGTTGAACGTTGTTTACTAGGACTAAATTCCATAACTGGCCAACATAGGTTCTATAATTGACTTGGAAAATCATTTGTATTGTTGCTAGGAATCAATATTGTCTAGAAGTACAACTTTATTTGGCGCGTATATTATTTAATGTACTGTTTTAGATTTTGTATGATCCTGTTGTCAATTTTATTATTCGTATCGTAGCAGTGTGTCTACTATTTCAACTGGCTGATTGGTAATAATACGGTTACGTTCAAGAGAGGTTCAAGATTTACGCATTATCTAGACGTAATCTACAATCGGTAAGAACTATTGTCAATTAAATGAATAAATTCTTTTTAAATCTGCCACATACAATTTGCTTGAGTTGACCAATAGGTAGATTTATTTGTGATATTAGTTTCTTTATGCATTATGATAGTAACAGCAACAAAAACAACAATAGTAACATCATTCATTGTGGTGGTGAATATGAATGTTTAGGTTGAATTTTTGACGAGCAGGCGGTATTCAATACGCGAGTGTCGTCCTATTTGGGACTCGTCAGCTAAGTGTTTCTGCATACTGATGTTAATGTTCACAGTGGGACTCCAACTCAGTTTGTTTCGTGTCATGTGCCACCGCGTTCACTACTAGACTAACGTGTTCAGACAGTCACACTTATGCAACAAATAAATATCTGACCAAGGTGAGCTCGTCATGGAATGGAACTGGTCAGCATCCGTTGCTATATGTGCATCTTGAGTAAATTACCTCGAGCTGTTGCACAAATGTGATTGCCTGGTCACAGTAGTTTAGTGGTGAACGCAGTGGCGTTTGACACAATGCGGACTGAGTTTATATTTCAATGTAAACATCAATGTTGGGATGCAGTTATATCCAGCCGACGAATCCCAAATAGGGCAAGATGTGCATCCTGGATTTTACATGTTGCTCACAATCCAAGCTAAACATTACTTGTAAACTACCGATAAATTGAGGCAATCCACTCGAAATGCACATATAGCAACAGAGGCTGACCAGTTTCAGTTTATGACTTATCAACGGAAAGATACAAGCTCAACGTAAATACATCATGAAATAGTTTAGGGACATTTTTTTGTTGCTATTGTTATGATTGATTCCCAAGTGGAAACACTCAAAGCAATTACATTATATGGGATTCAATTAACTACTAGCAATCGATATTCATAGGAATAATTATCGGTAAATAACAAGAAAGTTTACGATTTAGAGATTGGCGTTAATTTAAGGTGTTAATAAGGCCTCATGATTACTATACTAGTAGTTCCAGTATGCTATCAAATTTAGCACACTTTACAGACAATACATATATGACAATATTCAGAAATGCCTATGGTTTATAAAAGTTGAGACTACTTTACGTAGACAATCAAGATGATAGAAAACATCTGCAGCATTCAGAAATATGAATACCTGCTAAATATCCACAAAATATATATATATATATCGAAAACATAACAATAATTAGTCAGAAATTGTAAACAGTTCATGGATAATTGGGACAGCTTAAAGCACAGATGACAGTATAATATGAAAGTAATGTTGTGAATAATAACGCGCGAACTTCGAAAACGGTAACGTTACTCCACAGGGTTGCTTATCTAGTTCAGTTTGAGACATCTTACATGTCTCTCAATTTGTAATACTCTCTGTAGTACTCCAATAGTATTAACTAACTTTACTCACAACCTTGTAGTATCTTGGTATAACAAAATGACACGCATTAAGGCAAAACGTTCAAAGCTTAATATTAATTCTCTTAAACCGAGCGACATTCACTCTACCAGTTTTTCTCTTCCTAACCCATCAGACACACAAACGAATTGTAGCGAGTCTAGGCGACCAATATTTAATAGCCCTTTCCCTGCACATTCTGAAACATCCGTCAACAAAGCGTTTATCACCAATCAGCAACTAACTGACAGTTGCACACCACTTGTTAAGGTGGTCAACATTGCCGAGCAGAATATTGATGTTGCCTCTTACAAAATGGGAGTAGGCGACATTGAGTCAACACTAACCAAGATGCAGTATATTCTACAAGATCTACTCCCAATATCATATTTAATTGGTAAACATAATAACACTGACATAGAAAAAGTTAAGTAAGTTGGAATTTTCCTAGATTTCATTCCGACTGAAGTTGTAAAGCGTATTAGTTCGCTACATAAGGCAATAGTTTACAACATCCCAGAGAATTCCCCTCTAAATAAGGTAAGGATAACTCTCTTAGAGGCTTTTGGCATGTCCCAAGTGCTTTGTGAGTGCAAAAGCATAAAAATATGACTGGCAAAGTAGCTGCTGAATTCTTTTTTATTTTAAATATACACAGGATTCTGTGAAATTTATCAAGTCAGTGAGTCGTTTAGGAACCGTCAGTGTGTACATGAATGTACTAATAGTTGCTGGCAAAACACCACTACAACGCGTAGCTCGTAGCAGGCACAATGCCACAGCTCATAATCTAAAGGAACTTGAACATGACCTATTAAATCAGGACAACCTCAGCAAAGCTAGTCCTACAGTAGGCTGTAGTAAAGGCGACACGCTCTCAGAACTATCAACCACGCCGACTAAACTTAAAACTGCAGGGCCACATGATCTAAATGAACTGATCAGATCACCTGGTGTGAACCAGCATGCTATGGTATTAGCAACTGAAATGGCTGCCGACCTTATAGACTTAGACATTAGTCCCCTGAAGAATACGACTGATTCTCATACTAAAGTGATGCGCGAGGAAAAGTCACACGCTGCGAAGACGAAAAAAACTCAAACATTGGGCTAACGGTAGTTATGAGTACCTACGCACTAGGAATAGATTCTCTCCCTTAGGATCAAAAAACGAACCTCAAACCGTCAGCACCAACAAGGACAAAAACAGCCGGATCCTTAATAGGTTAGGCAATAAAAGTATCGACAAACCCTAAAATGCTGGGCAAACTAAATCTCCGCCATCTAAACTAAAAGTTGATACTCAGTGTGGCAATAAACGATTTCTCTCATCTTATCCTCATGTTATTCCACATAAATAGTCTGGAAAAAACAGATTGACACACTCTATCGTGCCAGAGTACCAAATACTATTGGCTTAGGACAATACTGCACAAAGAAGTCACCCATTACCACTTGTACCATCGCAGTTCCAAATGAACAGTAGCATGACTCATTACAACCATGAAAACTATCTGTACTACCAGTATAAGTGGCCATCTAGACATGAAAATCTATTACCGAGACAATTCCCTATAGCAAACATTTCTGCTCATGACTATATATCTAGAACTCATAACATATTATCCAACTATTGTGAACCAAATGTTACATATACTCACTCATATCCTTTTTTCTAGTATCCTCATTTGACACCTCACAACCCTTTTCACTCTTGTCCGAAACCTTGACCACCTTACTTGAACTGACAACTCATGTCAATCGTGAAGCTCCTAATTCCTACCACCACTAAGGAAAAACGCAGCTACCATATCATATCCAGTTAACTAAAGCGTCTTAAGTGATTACCACTGAGATAACAGAGACGTTTAGAACACTGATCTTATACAGCAAACACCGAGAATGCATCCGCTAACATCTCTTACCCACTCCACTTCCGCTCCTGTTCAGTTCTCACTTATTCCATATCGTCATATAAATTGTATGCTGCCAAGTGACAAAGTATCCCCTCCTAACTTCCTAGTGACTAATGTCTTGCTGCTACCACTCCCCAAGACTCCCTATATCTTATTTTTCCAGTCCAAACAGAGTTCATAGAGATTCTCCACTAACTCAAGTAACCCGTGACCTATCTAATTCGATTAGTCCCACACAGTTCTCCACTATTCTATTTAACTCCCGTTCACTCTGCAATAAAATCATTCATCTTTAATCCCTAATGTATTCAATTAACCCATGCTGTCCTAATAACCGAGACCTGGTGTACTCCCGATATCTGAGACCTTACACTTGAAGCTGATAACTATGTCATATACCGCAAAGATAGGAATTCAAGAAAAGGCAGAGAATGTATTTATAGACCGCCTAATGTTACTCATACATTTACCCAACAATTAAGTCATTTATTCGCATCATTATCATTGCTTCCTATGACCAAGTTTATAGGAGGAGACTTCAATATGCTTTCTGTTACTTAGAACCCGTTGCATGAACCTCCACACCTTGATAAATTCTTTAGAATACATGAAAGTAATGCATGGACTCAAGTAGTTTGTAAAGCTACACGCAAGTCCAATTTATTAGACTTGATCTTTTTACGAAATGCCCTAAATCACACAGAGAATACTAGCCTTGAATTTCCTGGCAGCGATCACAAAGTTGTCATTTGCCAGTTAATTGTCAATGAATGTTCATGTACTAAGAGTGAAACAAACGATCCACTTGATTCTCGGAGAAACTATGCTCAGATTAACCAGTCTTATACCAAAAAATTGTTACATGACCTTAGTTGAGACACATTTTTCTCCGCTTACGAAGTTAATAACTCACTAGATGCTTTTTACCAAAATATAAATTTATGTCTTGATAGTGTTGTACCTTTCAAAGTGATTAAACCACATATCGGAAATAGTGAATATATCGCTGTTAGATTTAAAAGCAAACTAAGGAAGTTACGAAAAAGATTATTCGTTCAGCATGACTTTTCTGCAATTTTCAGTATCCATTCAGTTTTCACAAATATAGCAAACTACAGGAAAACGAGAGAATTATAAGCCGAAAAACTGCATCTGAATTTACCTGAAAAGATAGCCAATTTAGCAGCCGCCTTCAAAGAAACTTTTTCGACCAGCGCAGTCTTCCTACTCTTCTAAGTGTCAAAAATTGAATGACTAGTAACCCCATGGAGATCTGTGAAGCATTTAGAGAATCCTTTGCACACTCTTTTACTAGTAACAGTCCATTTACAGAAATGATAAGCAACTTTAACCAGTATAAGTTAGCTGGCTTGGAGTTTACAGTCAGTAATGTTAGTGATGCTATAAAATCACTAAAACCTTCATTTAGTGGTAGAGAGGATGAAATGCCGGTTAATTTGATTAAATATGGCAGCTCAGCCTTCGCAATACTGCACACAAAAGTATTTACTCTCTCCTTAGATAGAACTTGCCCTAGATCATGGAAAACCACATATATAATTCCTCGCTTTAGAAGTGGCTCTAAACTTAGCATTGATAACTACCGTCCGATTAATCACTCTTCCGTTTTATCTAGAGTCATGGAGAAAGTTATAAAATAGGAGATTTACACTCAAATAGTTAAGAACAAACTGATTATACCTTCCTAACACGGCTTCATGTCTAAGAAACCCTGCATAACTTGCCACCTCGAATACTTCGACTATATAACAAACAATAGAGATGACGGAAAATTAATTGTTACCTTATA
This sequence comes from Schistosoma mekongi, assembly GCA_034768735.1. Taxonomy (NCBI): domain Eukaryota; kingdom Metazoa; phylum Platyhelminthes; class Trematoda; order Strigeidida; family Schistosomatidae; genus Schistosoma; species Schistosoma mekongi. The sequence continues at coordinate 23,394,339 of CM068310.1, read as the reverse complement.
CTTTGACATCACTAAAGCGTTTGATAAAGTACATTACTCATCTCTCTTATACAAATTACAAGCCTTCGGGATAACGGGCAAATAGTTGATTCTGACGATTACATTAATAACACGATAACTAATTACGATGTTACGGAAAAACTAAGATGATGAATAATCAGCCTTGTTGCTCACACAAGGTCATGTCAATACATTGATGCGAAAATTGACTATTTCAAACAAGTGTTTAGGATATAAGTCTTCCTTGTGTCGCGTTTGTGACATTCCTTTTCCTTAACCGAATACATATATTAATAAAAGTTTTCTACTAATGTATGTTTGAACACTTAAGATTAAAAGTATCTTCCAGCTGTTGGTTGATAGTTTTCATCTTTTACATTTAATCTTCCTGCATATTAATCTAGTGTCTTGTAAATGTTATTATTAGTCAAGCATACATTTCGGTACAACTTTGTTTTCCATTGTGTAATGATCAAACTTTCTGTATCATAATGGCCATGCCTGTAAACAGGCAAGAATTCAGTAATAAATTTCACAATAATTATAATATGAGATCATTTACTATCAAAGTGAATCAGCCTGATGAAACATCATTCATTGGTGCATAATTTGTTCATTGTTCATTTGAATTAATGTATTCATTATTAATAGATACACGATATTTCAAATGCAATATTCTTCATTATGCTGCAATACTTGAAAATAAATGGACTACTTAACAATGATTATAAATACAATATCTAAGAAGAAGTCAAAATCTATAACGAGAACAGATACCAATGATAGAATGAATAAATATAATGGAATTTTAATTGAATGTTGTAGGGATTATTAAATGTCAATTCGATATCTGAAATTGGCGTGAAATAAGTGAACACTAGTTGCCAGGAATTGTCATTGAATAGTTATTTCGTCCTTATATGCAACTTTTTATTAGTTCACATCTACAGCCTAATCAAAGATTAAGTCAAGGACTATTTAGCTCCACGGCATTCACTATATCATAAAACAACTGAATCCACTTCAAACGGTTGATATTCTTAATTCAATAAGTTTGTGATGCATTTATGTAACCTCATGAATTATCTCCAGTAGATAACTGCTTGGGACCCAACACAATGTGAGTGGACGACTTAGTGATCTAAAGTAATGGGTTTGCAGTGTAGACAGAGTGTTTCCTCGGGGTTTGATCTCTGTTGTGGTCGTAGATGAGTACTGCCAAGTATTCGCATAGTATGGGGTTACATCTGTCAAGTGATTCATGGAGCTCAGTGGCCTTCTAATTCAGTGCGACTCGTAATATCAAATTGATAACAGAATGACTATATGGTGTGAATTTTATTGGCCATAGAGAGATGGTTCAGTTAGTGGCTTTTAATTACCTACTTCATTATTCAGTATAGGAGTAGTAATTAGTGGTTTTTATATATTTCCTGAGTGCAACAGTCATGTATGAGATTGAGTTTAAACGTTAGTTGAGTTTGTTTAATGAAACTGGTTAAAATTGAAATTATACACCAATGAATGATGATTCATCAGTCTAATTCACTTTGCTGTTAAAGGGTTCTTATATTCACAACATCAATTTAACATCCTGTTGTTATTGATGTATGTTGACATGCTTACGAATTAATGGTTTTCTGAAAAGTATAAGCAGTCTATAAGAATCCATAATTATTCGTACAAATAATACTTGACAAGAATATTTTTAGTCAATTTTGACATCACGAATTGATGTGAATCAGACAACCATTGATCACCTGGAAGCACTGGATGGCTGTTTCATCCTAGTAAGTGACTCCTCAGCAGTGCGCATCCACGACCCCAACGAGATCGAACCCAGGACCATCTGGCTCCGCAGCGAACGCTTTACCATTGGACCACTGAGTCGGCTCCTAACGGTTGATATTTCCAATTCAGTCAATTCGTGATATGTTGCGCGACCTCCTCCATGCCGTCAGTGGGTTACTGTCCCACACCCGACACAGTTGAACTCCACCGGTCACGTCTTCACACTAGAACTCCAGGAATTACCTCGATCCCGTTGGGGTCGTGGATACGCACTGCTGAGGAGTCCCATACTAGGACAAAACAGCTGTCCAATGCTTCCAGGTAATCAATGGTTGTCTGATTCACATCAACTGGTGATGTCGAAATTGAATATTAACTATCTCCACAAACCCCCTAATATTTTTAGTTTTGTATTATTGAATATGTACTATATTCACATTTCTTTATGGAATGTTGTATATACAAGTAATGGTACAATCTGTGTACTTTTAAGTCGTATGATGAAGATTATTTGAACCTTTCTGAGCAAATTAACATAATTTTCCTACATTTGTATCGTAAATTCTACTATCACATTCAATTTAATGCGATTATTTCATTCCCTTATCCTACTATATAGAATATAAGTTCATTTTATTAAAATGATATTACGAATAATTATGAGTGAAACAGTTATTGATAACCAAAAGAATTAAACTGAACAATTATCTGGTTCTTGCATAAGATTCTTCATTTATACATATTCACGACTCCATGAAGTATTGAACTTATGTTGTTATTTAGGATTCAAAGTAAAATCTTAACCTCTGAATATCTGGGTCGGCTACCAAAAGTTGGTATTTTTAACGTCAGTCAATTCTCAATGTGTTGTGACGAAAGAAAAGAAGGTGGAAAGGATGATTTCGGTTGGTTGACGCGAACACCAATGAGATGCGTGCCTAGTTGAGAATGTACGATTGACCTAAGCCCATTCACCCCCCTAGGCCGACAATAGGACAACCAGAACTGAGAACAGGGAGACGGAGAGAGCGGGAGAGAACCGAGAACTGAGAACCGGAGAGCGTATTATATTCTAATCATGCCTTTATATATACATAGAGTCAGACCACACAGTACACTAATCAAGAATCTAACATTTGTACAGAACAAAAGAAATTGTGGTAGTGAATGGGGAGTGCTTGTACACAATAAAGTGGACGTATTTCGTAATAATAAGCAATACACAAAGAATCAATACACTAAACGAGAGAACCGGGCAAGGGGAACGTAACAGTCAAGAAATAAAAATGATTACATCACTCATGAATAAAATGTTGAGAATAGTCCCCGAAAATACAGTTCTGAAAGTTCGTTACTTTTCTTTAATCGCCCGGCGTAACACAACCTCATCAAATGTCATCTGTATGTAGGCACCTTACATGTGATATGATCACATCTCCACACTATAATTCCAGAAATTGCTTAGAGTCGCTAGTATGTCATTAATAAGCTGACATTAATTACAGTTAGTTATTATATTTTTTTTATATCTGATTATCCTTAGTAGCCTAGTAATATGAAGTTTTTCATGTATTGGTTGATCTTAACTAAAAATCGAATAAAGTTGAAACATAAGTACTGTAACACGTGCTTGATGACATCATTAAATGCAAACAGCTTCAACTCTCGAATGACTTTATCCTACCTAGTCGCAAATTGAGAAGTCAGAAGTAGACAGGAATCTTTATTCCTGTTAGAAAGACAGAGTCAGTTATGTGCAAAATATTCAAATATTTATAGTTTTCTGAAACAATAAAATAATTATTATAATCCATTCGGTCTTCACCGAGAAGTTCAAGCTCTTACTCATTCAGGACATGCTGCGTTCAGATTCCTAAGCAGATGGAATGTCTCCGGCTCTTTCAGGGTCTCTAGAGGCTTTGTTGAAGTATCTCAGAGGCGTTGAAACAATAACTTATAGAATTCTCTATTATAACATAACTTTTAGTTTAGTGCTGATGAATAGACTTAAACTCTGTAACCACTTATTAATCACACAATATTAGAAACTTTCTGTATACATTATTTTAAATAAAGCAAAATGACTATGTAAGATGCAGCATTTTGATAGCTAGAAAGTACATGAACTATAAGTGATATTTACAAGGTGGAATAAACCTTCTTGGAGTTTTGAATGGCTCAGTTGAAACCAAATTGTATGTTGAAACATACATATGTCAACTGAATTAAATGATTGTCAAATCAATTTCAACTTCCCATCAACATTCATAAACACTGAAATCAATGATTGCAATGTACTTTACTGGAGTTAATGTATAAATCCCATATATACTGTTAATAGTTTGTTCTTAAGTAAGAAATGATGAGGTGAGAATGAACATGAAAACTACTATGGTCATGTTATGTTCTGAATCCATCCTCCCTCTACTCCCGCCACCTTAGTAACTAGAAGAGTGATTAATTTTAAATATCATTAGCTCAATAATATAAACATAAGAAATAGAAAAATCTATGGCTTAAATTTAATATTCATAAGGCTAAGAGGTTTTATAAAGTTACTGGGTACTTTATTACTGGATTCAAACTTGTAGAAGTGATTCATGTGTACTTTTCTGAAAATTGTCAATGTCACATATGTTCTGTTTTATTAAACCGCTTAACAAACACACAAGGAAACTGATCATCAGACAACTAATAATACTACTTAATTATATATATTATAGCTTTATTAGTAGTATATATGTTACTACTATTAATAAAATGATAACTAATTAATGAATTAATCACAATCAATAATTAGGATAACTGATAACCTGTTACCATAGCAACTGATGCTTTTGGAATTTCCCTGGTGTTAAATAGTTCAATAAAAATATAGTGAATTGAAAAGTACTACGATTTGAATTAATAACTCCGAAATAAATACATTATTGAATATGACTGATATATAAAAAATGAAAATCAGAATATTGCATCATGTAAGTACAAGCATTCACTATGTTTATCACTGGATATTGACTACTGAGTGGAATTCATTAAGCAAGTTACACCTACATTCTAGTGGTGATGTTCATGTCTTATTTTGGTTACGTCAATCAACGGGAAGGGGAAAAAGTTCACGACTAAGCTACGTCTACCATCCTGTAACTGGTATATAGACATAATTTGTAGGATTGAGTCGGATCACGATTAAAAGCGAAGTCCGGGATAGGCATCTTGTCTTATTTGGGACTTGTCAGCTAGATGTGCCAGCATCTTAGTGTTGATGTTCCCACCAGGAATCGAACAATGGCTGGTAAACGCTTAAAACCAAACTTGTTTCTAAATAGAAACTGTTATAAGACTTTTTTTCCCCTTGGTAGCTTAACTCTTATGTTATTGCATCACTGTTATTATTTTTACTCCAAATTTAATTTATTATGTCCATATCTTATCTTCTTAGTTCATTCTAATCACTACTTTGTTGAATGACACTTATTTGAATGGGACATATATATATTTATAGTATTTACCCAACCTATTATAGTTGTGTTCACATATCTAACATGATTGCATAACACAATTTGAATGTGTTTAGGTCTTCCTGTTTATTTATTATGAGCTGAAACTGATCAGTCTTCATTGCCAATTATGCATTCTGAGAGTATTACCTCGTTATAACGGTAGTACATAAGTATTGTCTGAGTTAAATTGCGACTGGCAAGTAGAATCCTGAAAGATCGTCTTTTTGTCAGATTTCGGATTTGTCGCCTAGGTGTACCTGCATCCCATTGTTGATGTTTACACTAGCATTCGAATTAAGACACAAACGCATCTTAAAATTGTCACTTTGGTTTTTTAATGTCATAGCATTCTACATTCAGGGAGAAAGAGATAGAGCGTAGAAAGGAAGTTATGAAATAATTTTAATTTCACGATTTAAGAGAGGACAATGAGTGAATATATCTGCGCCAATGTGACCGATTCGGAGCCATGCCACTCAGCGTTTTCAACCACTGGTTATAGCATTCGCACGGACTCTAGACAGGTAATCTGAATCTACTGACAAAGCTCAAACCAGCAGTAAATGACTCCATGGACTGATGTGATGCTTTGATTTGTCCGCCCATAACTCCCCTTTATTCTTATCCTCTATCAGTCAAAATCACGCGTTGATGTAGACGGTGACTGGGCACACGTAACATATATCCCAATCACTTCAATCGATAAGTATTTGTAACCTCATTGACTAATTTACAACTTTAGCCTAGTACCAGTCGTCCAACCTCGTTGTTGCTATCTTAGTGATCCCAGCATGAAATATAATTGCAATGGATTCATACATTTTAGAAAAATATTGTTTGATTTGTTTGCTTTGATTGGTTAATTTAACTAATGAATGAATTATCCAATCGAACTTGATTACAGTCCAGCTATATGGAGCTGAAACTTGGAGAATTACTGCAAACATCATCAAACGGATACAAGTATTCATAAACAACTGCCTACGCAAGATACTAAATGTCCGTTGGCCGGAAACCATCAGCAACAGCTTACTATGGGATAGGACAAACCAACATCCAGCCGAAGAGGAAATTAGGAAAAGACGTTGGAAATGGATAGGACATACATTGCGGAAACCATCAGACTGCATCACGAGACAAGCATTAACATGGAATCCTGTTAGGAAATGGCAAAGAGGAAGGCCAAAGAACATACACTACGTCGAGAATTGGAAGCAGATATTAACTGGGTGAACAGTAACTGGAAACAGCTGGAAAGGATTGCTCAGGACAGAGTTAAATGAAGAATCTTGGTGGGCGGCCTATGCTCCTCAGCAAGGAGTAATCGGCACAAGTAAGTAATTATTGAGTAACATAAACTATGACAATAAAAGGCTGATGTTTACTTTACCCGCTTCAATTTTGTTATGTATATATTGTTATACACAATCGTATGGTAAATATAGTGTAACTTTGATAATTACCAATCATTGCCGATTTGCGTTTACCTCTTGACTACCAGTATCTAAGTTGGAATGAAGAACACAAGAGTGATAAACCTTACTTACTTACTTATGCCCGTTACTCCTCGCTGAGGAGCATAGGCCGCTCACCAGGATTCTCCATTTAACTTTATCCTGAGCAATCCTTTTCAACTGTTTCCAGTTGCTGTTCATCCTTTTAATGTCTGCTTCCAATTCTCGACGAAGTGTGTTCTTTGGCTTTCCTCTTTTCCGTTTTCCAACAGGATTTTATGTTAGAGAGGAAAAATCCAACTCGTACTTCCACGTAGTGCCTCCTGGATAGCGAGGATTATTCCCTGTAAACTAACACGAATGGTAAACTACTCAGGTTGTGGAGATCGGCCTAATCAACCACTCTACATTATGCCCGAAATGAGTGGTAGAGAGAGGAGTAATCAACCACTCTACCAATACACGTCTGATTAGTTCCTAACACTCGAAGGTGGCAAATAAAAACGACAAACCAATTAGACAGAATCATATCATATTTTACATGTTCCTTTGTAGTTACATAAAGTTAAGCTATACGATAAAATAATTAAAAATTTTAGAATAATACGAAACAATAGAGATTGTAACAGTAAACAAGAGTAACGTATACATAACTAATTTACTGTAGTTCATACATCAGAGATAATATTTTAACAGTAAATGTAATGAATGAGAAGATACGGTACAAAGAATGTAACAATCATAGAAATGAAATGTCTACTTTACCTACGGTTAAAATAATTGAAATAATATTCTAAAATACACATCTGAGAGTTCAGCATATCTGTATATTTGATTGAATATATTACAGATTGATGTTAGCATGGTACCATTGACAACAAGGGAGCACTAGACAGCTGTTTGATTCTGGTGTGAAACTCCTCAGTAGTGCGCACCCCAGATTCCGCACTAGGGGATTTAGGTTGACGCGAACGCCTAACCATCTTCACCACTGGGTCGGCATCCGGCAGTAGAATTCCCACTTCCATCAATTTGTGATATATCCCAATTGAACTATAATAATGAGCTCATTAGTGACTAACTCCAGGATGTTCCTGAAGCTCTAGTGAGAAGTCGTGACTGGTGGAGTTCAGACTTGTCGAGAGTGAGACAGTTATCACCAATGACAATGTCCAGTGCTCCCTTGTTATCAATGGTACCCTGCCAACATCAATCTGTAATATATATTTAATCAAATAAAATAATCAATCTCCACAAAATTAACCATCCCAATTGAACTATATCTGTATATGTATACTATAATTTGTCTCTAATAACCTATCTCATAAACAAAAGAAACATTCTTCAATTATTCTGCTTCTTACATGAAGTGACTGACCATCATCATTGTATACTTGGTTGTATGAATATTGTATACTACAATTTATGTTACAATCTGAAATGTATTCAGTATTATTTAGTAAAGTTCTTTTTTTTTAGAATTATTCTTAGACAGTGGCATAAATACGGTTCTATGATGAATCATTTAAGTAATGAAATCCCAATAGATTTAAATGAATACACAATATCTTATATAATACACCTATAACATAGTTTTTACTATCAAATAATGAGATGTTAGTGATATCTTTTGTTAGTACTTTGACTAATTTCTTCATTGTTTTTATCAGTATCTTTTATCCAACGCCTAAAAAATCTACTTCATCTTGATTATTGACGACATTAAAATTGTGAATTTACAAAGCCTTCATCACACATCATATTGTTGTAGATTTCCATTAATTCATTATGAATGTTTACAGTAAGTAATTTCGAGTTTAAAGAATCTAGTACTCTCAGTTTGATTCAATTACATTAAAGAATTCAGACTGTTATTGATCATCTGGTTTATTGAGATCTGTAGTCGATTACTGAGTAGTGGTCAATGTCATGTTTGCATAACTCTAAATGGTATCTATTATAAAATCTAAATCCAGGAGTACTTGTTATCGTCCACTTTCATTCGTCGTATATCGAGATATAGTATATTCATTGTCAGTTCACTTAAAGAAAATAAGACAATGCAACTGGATTTACAGAATTTAACTAATGAATCACAATGTGTAACCTAACAAATTTAAAGATATTGGTTAGAAGTTTCGTTCATGCTTAACCCCTCTTGTATACTACTCAATCATTCGTAAATGGTTACAGTAACGATATAAATAAGGTCAACATTCCAATGATATATTACAGATAATTCTGATCACTTAAAGAGCACTTTTACTTCACCATTATGACTCATTCTACCAAGGATCAAGACCACAATTTTTATAACTTTCTACAAGTGTTAAATTTCCTACCAATAAATTAGCTTACTTCTATCTAACTTCTAAACTTACTTTATCGTGTTACTTTTAAAATGGCTTGTGAGTGACGACCGGATTCCTATTTATCATATTTGGGACTCGTCAGCAAAATATGCCTAGTCACAGTGCAACTTAAACATTACCTGTAATTAATAGTTACATCAGGGCAATCCACCCAGGATGCACAAATTGCAACAGAGACTAATCTATTTCTATTCATAGCCTAATCAACGAGAACATGCAAACCTATACTAATTTATTTATTATACAAATATCTCTAATCCTTCATTATCACATAAGCTTGTTTATATATCACTAATATCCCATTTATGCATATATAGTTGTCCACATCAATATATTTTGATACAAAAGCAAAAAAAATAATAAATTAATCTTTAACATGATTTATACTACTCATTTAAGTAGTTTAAAACAATAACATTCTGATATTTTAGAAACTAGCATATTTTATTACATGGAATGATTTTATATAAATAACTTCTTCTTGACAACAATGAAAAACAATAATAATAATATTAATAATAGTAGTAATAATAATAATAATAAAATATTCTACTGATAAAACAACTTAAACAAATTCATTAATAAAATGAACAATAAAAAAGCGAAAAAAAAAACAACAAGAAGAAAACAATTTAAAGGCTCATCAATGAAATGCATTTGTTTTCTTTCTTTCTTTTTCTCTTTCTTTTCTTTCTTCAAATAACTCAGTATTTTCCATTCAATGTTTCAATAGTACAATTTAAACTGTTGAATGATATTGTATGATACGATTGATTAAGTATAGTAAAGGCATAAAAATGAAAGAATAGAAAAGAAAAGTAAGAGCATGGAATAATGAATGATTGATAAATGACACAATGACTGTAGAATTTTCAAGGTGTACACAAGACAAAAAGAAGATAAAAATTAAAATAAAAATATACAATGTAAAATTGCGGAGGGGAGAGGGGGCCGGTTAGAAGAAAAGAAAGAATAACAAAAAGAGCGGAAGAAAGAAAGAACGACGAATGTTAAGCACAACGTAGATTTGTACCCGCTTTAATACCTTTTGATCCAAAATTTTTAGTATAACAATCTAATTGAAATGAAATAAGTATAATAAATTAGCGTTGATTAAGAATACAACAATAACTGAATGAAAAATATACTGGACAACTTAAATTTGTATGAATTAGATACACATTTCAACTTATTTAAGACTCATCAGTTGAATATACATGTATGACAACACTTATGATCAATCATTATATCAAGAAAATTCACTTGGATTGCATATATAACAACAGACATTGATCATTAGGAGAAACTTGTATATTCCAGTTGATTTGTTATTGTTTAGTGATAAACGCAGTGACGTTCGACACGAAACACACTGAGTTCGAATTTCAGTGTGAACATCAACATTCGGATGCAGGTATATCTAGCCGATGAGTCCGAAACACGTCTCCCGCATTCCACTAGCCAGCCACAATCCAACTTATATAAGAGATTGATCAGTTACAGTTTATGATGAATTAATAAAGAAAATCTAACAACATTCTAATTCATTCTATTCATAACAATATAAAGAGAAGTAAAAAAAAACACTATCTAATGATTTGAATTATATATGTTGAATTGTGACTGGCAAGTTGAATCCAGGACGCGCGTTTCGTCTTATTTGGGACTCATCGGCTGGATGTACCCGCTATATCGAGGCAATCCGCTCACGATGCACGTATAGCAACAATGACTGACCAGCTTCAGTCTATAACAAATCAACGGGAATATACAAGTTTATCCTAATGATTTGAATGTTTAGAAACACATACACACACACACGTCACTTATCACACTTTTCATATCAAATAATAATTTAAGATAAACATATTTCACTGCATCTCAACTGATGACATAATATATCAAACGCTTAAAGAAGATTGATATATCTATTAAAATCACTTTTCAATAGAGTATCTCAATTAGTTTAGATATTATACGATGTTGGTGTTATGCCGCCACTGCTGTTTTCACTGCCAGTTGAGACAAAATACGCGTGAGTTCTTTTGAACTTAATACGGTTCGCATACAATCTCTACGATTTTTCTCGATACCGATTAACTGCGAACGCTACCTCGGATATTTGTACTTCTGTTGGATACCACAACTTGTTTCCCAATCCACGGCTATTTCAAAAGACTGGATTGTAGGAAGATTTGTATTCTGGAGCTAAGCTCACAATAATTTTAAATTAATGTAATGAAAGTTTACAAGTCAAGTTTACAAAAATTCAATACAACTTCTTTCGCTTGATCTAATTAACCATTGTATTTTCAGGGATTATGAATCCCCAACAGTTGGACGTGACATTTTCTATTATAATTAAATGTTTCTAGCTTCAATTGATTTGTTTAACTTTATAACTGTTAGTTACTTTATTAGACTTGCATTCTTCTTATTTCAGTTTTAGTTTAAGTAGATATCAGAGTAGATGTATGAGTATCGGTTAAATGGTTGTATTTGTTATTGATTATTGTAATTAGTGTGTACAAGATTTACATCACAATATTGATGTTCGCACTGAGTCTCGAACTCAGTCCGCTTAGTACCAATCGCTAATGCGTTAAACTACTAGCCTACTGTGTCCAAAGAGTCATACTTGTGCAACGGGTATATATGTAATTAGGATAAGCTTGTATTTTCCCGTTGATTTGTAATGTACTGAAACTGGTCAGTCTCTATTGCCGTATGTGCATCCTGAGCGGATCGCCGGGATATAACGATATCACACAAGTTTCAGTCTATTATTTAAAAATAAGCGGGAAAATACAAGATTATCGTATTTACTAGAAATTTTAATTTTTACTCATTGGATTATCATAAATATATATACTACTTATAATCGCTGAGTGTTAAATGTTAATTTGATACCATAACTATTGCCAAGAATTGCCACATGACAGCTGTTTCGTTCTACTATGTTACTTTTCATCGGTATGAGTCCAGGAATTAACTTAATTATGCGACTTACTAATAAAGAGTTCGCCGTAGAGCCAGAGGGTACTGGGTGAGATTTTAAATGAAGTCATGAAAATGAACAGCTTGAAAGTGGTGTACTACGCTGAAGCAACTGTCTATGGTTTCCTGGTGATCGACAGTTGTCTAATTCAAACCAAATTGTGTTATCCAATTAATATACTACTTAATTTGGATGAACTACTTATTCAATGTTCAATTTATTTGAATTGATGTAGTTCAACCATTACAAAATATAACAGTTAGCTATGAATTTATTAACATTTTCATGATGAAATAAAATTAATTCTAAGATGTATAATGAATGTAATTTCATTTAGTTAATAGAAAACTTTATCAGTAGTTCAATTAGCTCAATGATACGACTATCAGTGAGTTCAATCTTAATAGATTTGTTTCTGCATACATTACAGAATGATTCATTAAAATGTGCTATCAACAAAGTAGAATTCTCCTGTTGCTATGTGAATGAAATATAAAACGTATTACAATCTAGTTGTATGGATACATAACAGAATAATGTTGTTTGGATACTACTGAATATCAGAGATTGAGTTTAGAATATTTCTGAAGTTCAAGTGGAACGTCCTGACAATCAATCAATCCCTGTTACTCCAAGTGAAGCATAGACCGCCCACCAGCATTTTTCAACCAACTCTGTCCTGGGCTTTCTTTTCTAGCTCTTTCTAGGTGCTATTCATTTTTTTCATGTCTGTTTTCAATTCCCGACGCAATGTGTTCCTGGGTATGGTTCTCCCAGTCTCCCACATCATGTAGACATTCCATGTACCTATATTATATGTTGCTCTGGTTGTCAGAAGAGACATCGGTCTCATGGCTTCCGAAAAAACTCGGCTTTTACTATGAGGCGTCATAACACACTTTCCAACTCCCAGGGAGGAGTAAAAATGGTTATAAAGGTTTTTACTGGTTAGCGTTTTTTTTAGCAAGGATGTTGTTTAACGTTATGGGGTTGCTAACCCCAAGCCCAACCCGACCTAACGGCAATACTTAAAACATGTCGAAAGTGAGATAGCTATCATTAATATATATTTACTAGTCGTTTAGGTATATCATTTACTACATATAATTTGTTAAATAAAAAAAATGATACATTGAGGTGATTCACGAAGATTGGTTGATTGAATACGTCGTCACGAGAACGAAACATGTGTCTAGTACCCCTTGGTTTTTAATAGTAACTTACCAAAACTAATCTGTGATGAATTTAAACAAATAATAATTTGTATCCAACATAGTTTCTGTTAAAGCATATATTTGAAATAAAAACCACAAGAAGAACTTTGAATAAATCTTAAAAAAGTTTTTGTTATACAACGGAAAGAACAGAACTGCATTCAACGAAAAGATACAATAATGATAAATAAAATAACAACTCTTTAAACATGGCAACAAAACAAAGAAAATAAAGTATTAATTCACATGGTTACTATAAATGATTGAACACAGTAACAAATATAATAAAGAATAGAAACATAATGATATTCCAATTTACACAGTCCCAATGAAGAGAGAAATCAACTTGTATAGCCAACTGTTCTCTGGTGAATCTTAGATGCATTCTATTAAATTGTTTTATACTAAGACTAATCAGTTGTATAGTAATAGTTCGTAATTCCCATTAGTTGTCATAACTCCGCCTGTAGCTCTCCTAGGGTTACTGTCAGTCCGAAGCCCGGGTAAAAGAGGAGGGTTGGGCATGGGGCTAGCACCCCCATCCCGTAAAACCCAAACTTGCTAAAAAAAACGCAAACCAGATTAAACAAGATAAACTATTTAAACTCTGCCCTGGGAGTAGAAGGATATATGATGCCTCATGATGGAAGCCGAAATTCTTCGAAAGTCATGTGGCCTATGCCCCCCCCTTCTAACAACCAAGTAGGTATATGGAATGGAGGACAACTGACAAATGCATTCCCAATGAGGAACGGAGTCAGACAAGGTTGCCTGCTCTCAACTTTTCTCTTCCTCCTAGTGGTTGACTGGATCATGAAGACCTCCACATCTGAGGGGATGCACGGAATTCAGGATTCGCCATTTAACTCTGTCCTGAGCAGTCCTTTCCAGCTGATTCCAGTTGCTGTTCACCCTTTTAATGTCTGCTTCCAATTCTCGACGCAGTGTATGTTCTTTGGCCTTCCTCTTTTCTATTTCCCAACAGAATTCCATGTTAATTCTTGTCTCGTGATGCAGCCTGATGGTTTGCGTAATGTATGTCGTATCCATTTCCAACGTCTTCTCCTAATTTCCTCTTCGACTGGAAGTTGGTTTGTCCTCTCCCATAGTAAGCTGTTGCTGATGGTTTCCAGCCAACGGACATTCAGTATCTTGCATAGGCAGTTGTTTATAAATACTTGTATCCGTCTGATGATGTTTGCAGTAATTCACCAAGTTTCAGCTCCATACAGCAGGATTGTCTTCACGTTCGAATTGAAGAGTCTGACTTTGAGGTTAGTTGATATTTGTAATTAACTTATATAGCTTACATTAATTAATGTATATTTCATTTCAGTTGTGTTTTTTTCTTTTATTCATCATTGAATAATATTGATTAGGATAACAGTGAATACTGATTACATGTTTCGTCCTAGTACTAGACTCTTCAACAGTCAACATCTTTAAAATTAAATTGTTCATATCTTATTCGATAACTATCTACAGTATTAAGTCAACATTTAATTGTTTATGTATTAATTTATGTTATACCATAATGATATAAAATGGTTTACTTATTTTTTAATGATGAATGATCTTTATTTTTATATTGAATGCTTTATAACTCCGCCTAGAGCCCCCATAGTGTTGCTGTCGATCCCAAGCCCGGACTAAGAAGGAGGAGGGTTAAGCATGGGGTTAGCAACCCCACCCCGTAAAACAACTACCATGCTGAAAAACATCAAACGAGTAAAAACCTCTATAACCATTCTAACTCTGCTCTGGGAGTTGGAAGGACTGATATGACGCTTCATGGTGAAAGCCGAGTTCCTTCGGAAGCCATGAGGCCGATGCCCCCCCTTCTGACAACCGGAGCAACAATTAATATACTTGACCGACCTCAAACAGCTGCCCTCTGGGCACTGAGGTCACACCCTAAGGTCATCACGTCGTCCCCTAATCCTCTTTCTCTTTCAGGTTCCTCAAGAATGACCCTTCCACGGTGTGGGCAACCGGGAAGTGATAACCGCTCTCATACCTCCAATAGCATTCGAGTTTATCTTGTTCGTATGGGAATTTGAACCAACAGGCGTTTGTGCCCGATCCTTCGTTGCTGCTACTGATGATGAAGATGATGTTGAATGTTTACATTTAATGAATTAATGAATAAGGTTATCAAGTGGTAGATCATATATTAAATGAAATAATAGAAGAATGAATGCCTATCTTAAAGTATAGTAATAACAAACAGAAGATTAGGTTAAACTTTAAGCTACTTATAATTTAATAATCATATCATTAGTGCATAATCAATGTCAGTACATGTAGACTATCTAATTGAACAAAGATACATTGCTGGAGAAGTACTTTGAAACAGGTGAAGTCTTAAACATTGTGCTATGAATTCATTTCGTTTTATCTATTGAAGTTTACGATACTACTTCTCATATCATAAATAACCAATTCAATTGTTATTTCAAGTATGTCCTTGTAATTGTATCTTATTATCCTGAAGTAATATGAGATTTTAAGCATTAAAAACTCCAACCTACTCATATATATTAATCAGTTGATAATGAAAAGATCAACAAAATGTGTCATAATACAAATAGTAACATGAAATCTTCAAAGTAAAAAACAAAAAAGTGGAAGACTGATGAACAGATTTCAGTGGAAATCGACGACAGGCATGAAAAGGACAGACAACACTTGATAAGCACTACAGAGGTAGGCTGAAGACATTTCATTTGAATTAAATGATTTGCAATAATTATTTTGGTGGAACTAAACTACGCCGACCACCTTGAGGTACCTTTTAGCTAATGAGAATGCACAGGTACATAAAATCATTATTTATTATCAAAAACGATGAAATTTTAACAAAAATTTACATATGATACAATGTTTTTGCATGATTTATAAACTTTTGGAGGTTGGAGACGGGTTCATTGAGTTTAAATTCAAAATATGAGCGATATAGGAACTCGTCCATTCAGTTTTCACAGATCTTCCTCTGTTATATTTTCGCTTTCTAATAGCTGTTTCATCAATTTCAACGATTCTCCCGATGCCTCTCAGTGACAGATTTAAACGCAACATGATTTCTGAGCATATGTCTCTACAGTGCTGATACCATTGCGATGCTGATACTTCGCTTACACCTGTGAGAGACGATGCCAGAGTGACAGGCAACTGCATACTCCACAATACAACTAACATGCAGGTTTGCCGCAATGTCAGTTTAGACTTGCTGAAGAAACTACCTGTTCTTAACGACTTTTTTCTCCAGCAGCTATTGCAACGAAAGGCTACTTCATCTCGACTGTCTGTGGATTGTATTTGAGTCATATTGAGGCCACAATCACAAATAAACTCTCTACGAAGTAGTCCGAGAGCTTGTAGGTTAGAAATAATATCATCTTCATTGAAAATTGCAATAACTCGATCCAATGTGAGCGTTTTGAAGTTGAATGAGCGCGCGACCTTGAAACAAATACCTTGGTTCTCATTGGCCATCTCAAGTTCGTCGGCGTAGTTTAGTTTTACCATTATTTCTAATCAACCAGAGAATGTACGCATTTTCTACATAATTCACAATGTTTACAGTCCTTGTCTTCTTCTCTATTCAAAATTGTGTAACTTTACATTGATGTTGACTAGTCCCTGTTGTAATACAAACTTTTTAAGTAGATTGTCTTAATACAGTAGTATTTCACAAGTAACTCAAAAGTTGGAATCACTTTCAAACTGTACATACAAACATTTTAACACAAATGTATCCATCCAGATTTAGTAGTTTAGTGATGAATACAATAATCTTTGGCATGAATTGACTGAGTTCAGGTTCCGATGTTGTGAACATTTAAATGAATGTAAAGTGAAACTAACTGATGAGTATGGCATATGTTAAGTATACTTCATCTTCAAAAGATTATGAAAGTTTGCAAATAATCTATGAAGTCATAATATTTTCTAATTTATATATTTATGACTTTATCACTTAACATGAAACTTTCTTGATAATGACAACAGAGGAGGGTAACAAGTTTCAGTTCATCACATATCAACTGAAATATGCAAACTCATGCTAAATAAACATATACCCATTCAACAAGTGTGACTGTCTGAACTCAGTAGCCAAGTGGTGAATGCGGAGACATTTAGGACAAAGAGAACTGACTTCGAATCCCAGTATGAACATTAACACTGGCATGTAGATAGATGACAAATCCCACATAGGAAGAAATGCACGTTCTGAATTTCACTTGCTATTCATTTATTCTACTGTTGGCTAACTTTTTCATGGCAGGTCTTACATACATCAGTGTGAAAGTAGCAATAAATCAGATATATTTCTATAAGTGGCGAATCGACGACATAATCGTAAGTTGTGAAGAAAAGTTAGATATATAAGATAGTCTGATGACTTTTAATAATTCTTACCCAATTCACAATTGAACATGTATACAAGTCAATATTACCGTTTGTTAATATCTTACATAGTAAACAAAATGGTACTTCGTTACGACGATTATTGCAGAGCAAAATACAGATATGATAGAGAGTTATTATATAAAATGGATTGCAATTGGCAAGTGGAATCCAGGACGCGCGTTTCGTCCTATTTGTGACTCATCGGCTGGATGTACCTGCATCCCAATGTTGATATTTACATTGGGATTCGAACTCAGTCCGTTCCCTGTTGAAAGCCACCGCGATCACCATAAGACTACTGAGTCCAGACAGTCACACTTGTGCAATGGGCACATTGGAATTAAGATGCACATATAGCAACAATGATTGACCAACTTCAGTTTTTAACAAATCAACTGAAATATACAAGTTCATCCTAATGATAGAGAGTTAACAACTTATCACAATTAGGTTCCATTAATGAAATAACATAATCTTAACCATTCTAGCTAATTTGATACTGTTTACTACACTGTTCATGAAGAAGAACTATCTATTTTGTAGTTCTTCATAAAATATAATGAATTATCATTGAGATTTATTTAAAGAAATATGAGAGGAAAGAAACTCTTCGAAGATTAAATTCTCAGAAGATATAGTTTATAGACTTTCAGTTCAATGGAGATATTGCTGGTGATATATTGAATAAAACGTTTAGCCCAAAAGATCTCAGTATAAGTTACTCTATTCATTCTCTTACATGAATCTACATATAAGATAAGTTGTCATGATTGATCAACTCTATGTTTATAAATGATTACGATGTAATTCAATCTTCCCGTTGACTTGTTTCGAACTGAAATTGATTAGTCTCTGTTGCCACATGTACATTTTGAGCGAATTGTCTCAACATAGTTAAAGTCTACATGTATTATTTGAGTTAGATTGTGGTTAACAAGTGAAATGTAAGTGCTGTGTTTTATCCTATTTGGGACTCGTCAGCCGGATGTATCTGCATTCCAGTGTTAATGTTTACACCGGAAATCCAACTTAGTTCGTTTTGTGTTAAACACCAATGAGTTCACCATTGGGTTACTGGCTTAAAAAAAACACACTTGTGCAATCCTTATGCATAGATAGTTATAATTTATTTGGATCTTTCCGTAAACTGGTCAATAACAGAAACTTATTAGTGTAAACATGAACACTAGGATGTACGTACATCTAAGTGATCAGTCCCAAATAGGATGATACGTGCATCCTGGATTCCACTTGCTAACCACAAACCATCTCAAATAATCTATATCCATATACGAATTCACTTGTTATTATGATACCAAATAATTAGGTCGTTTACCTAGGTCACTTGACCTTCACATTCAACTGCATTTATCAGCATGCCTTAGTAAGAAACAACGAAGATCAGTCAATTCATTGATGCTACAATATATAACAGACTTAGAATATTCTTCTTCAGATTTATTCTTTCACATGGCATCAGCCCATGAAGTCCTTGACTACTGGTCTAAGCCATGTAGGTAGATGTAGACTACCTGGTTGGGGTCCGCGTGATGATCACTACAAATGGCTGGAGACACACGGCGATATGGCTCAGAATCGGTCACAGTGGCGCAAGTGTATTCACTCCTTAACCTCATCTAGATCATAAATTCTATTGTTATTTTCTAGACATCTTTACTTTACTCTTCCCTCTTGTATTCTGTCTATACGTTACCTCAATATTCTCGTAGTGCTATTGTGGTATGACAACTTGAATCTACAGGCGTTTGTGCCCGGTTCTACGTTGCTGATGATGATGATTCTTTCACATCATTTACAAACCAAGGAAATCAAACGGTGTAGGTTTATCTTTAGCTATTATAATAGAAGTCATAGGTATCTTTAATATTTAAATCTCAGCTATGTGTACTAAAATAATTCATTCTATACTTTGAACTAATGATTAGATAATTCACGCGTCTCTTACTTACTTTAATAACAATCATGGTTACTAACTCTGGTTACTAGCTCTGGTAACCATCTATTTTATCATTAATTGTCTTTTAGATCACTATGTTGTGTAGTTTATTAATGATGTAATCAGATTTCATATAACTAATATTCAACTTATCAATAATCTGATTGAATGTGTCACAGATTAATGTTGACAGGGTACCATTAGAAACCAGGGAGCACTAGAGAGCTGTTTTGTTCCAGTGTGGAACACCTCAGCAGTGTGTACCTTAGATTTTTTTACCAGCGGTTTCAGGTTGACAGCAAAAGCCTAACTATCTGCACCACTAGGTCGGCATTCAATGTTAGAATTTCAACTTCCATCAATTTGTGATGTATAGTGCAACGATCATCCATTGTCATTGGTGATAGCTGTCTCACACCCAACAAGTCTGAATTCCTCTAATCACCACTTCTCACTACAGCTTCAGGAATATCCTGGAGTTAGTCACTAGTGAGCTGACAACTTCAATTTATGACATATTCAATCAAATAAATAACCAATCTCGACAAAAATAACCATCCTAATTGAATTATCAATGATCATACAAATATTAATTGATTATCATGTATTTCATCAAACGATCACCGAATAAGTAATAACGAGGTTAGACGACGGGTGTTAGGCAAATGTAGTAAATCGGTCGATGAGGTTGTGAATCTTCATCGACTGAGGTGGTTGCGACATGTGTTGCGTATGTCCAACCACCGTCTTCCTCGACGCGCTATCCTGGCTGATATAGGAATAGGATGGAAGAGAGTTAGAGGTGGCCAAACTAAAACATGACATCAGTCCATGAAGTCACTGACTGCCGGTTTAAGTCGTGTCGGTAGCTGCAGACTACATGGAATGGGTCATAGCGATTACCGTAGCTAGTGGCTAGAAACACTAAGTGATATAGGCCGGAATCGGTCATGATGGCTCAGTTGCATTTACTTATTGTCCTCCCTTAAATCATGAGCTTTAAATTATTCCATAACTTTCTTCCTACGCTTCCTGTACCATATTCTACATGTTCACACTTCTTGTTACTATTATTATTTTATTTCATTGAAGTAACTTCTACTAATGGTGGTGGTGTTAATCTTGCGGTGCCATGGTGGTATGGTAACTTGAACCGATGCACACATGTGCCAGGTTCTATGTTGATTCTACATACATACATACAACATCAAACGATTATCTATACACATCCAGACAATTTTACAAAATATGACAAAAAGAATTCATTAAGGAGTTATTCGTTTAGTTAAATGTAGACTGTAAAACATTGAGTCAAATGTATGATTGTAAAGAACTAATGTTTACTCTTTAAAATGTATTACGTTTAACGGAAAAGATTGAAACCTCATTGAGTTCCATTACTGGAGAAGAGTTATTACAATAACATTGAATTAAAACATGATCTGACTACCAATATCTTGGCGAGAAAAATTGCAAATGTTATGAAAAGAACATCCATTGCAACCACTGTGAGAATTGTGTTTTCAAGAATTCACTTATCTGTAAGTAACTCGAAATGAAAACCATCAAAATTCACCTCATTCAGATGTGTCTGTCAATTCACTTGTTCCTGTGGACTAACATACACTAGTCGTTTGATGCAATTATTATCTAAGTGAGTTAATGAACATTATCCAACGTGGCTATAGAAAAGCAACAGTTGCAACATTAGAAGTATGATTAATGAACAACTTGTGACTACTGGTCACTTAATCAATTCAGGTGCAGCTCACCGGTACACATTTTTTGTGTGGTCAACGAGATTCTCAGATGCACAACACCCATCTCTGGTAGATGTAGAAACTTTACATACCTGGTCATCGCCATTAATAAAGAAAGAGAATTTGATACAGATTTGACAGCATGAACTGTCAAGTGAAAAACATCTGGAACTCAAACGAACTGACACCCATCATCAAAGTCACAATTTTAAATGCAAACGTTAAGACAGATCTAGTATATGGAGCTAAAATCTGTAGGGATAACCACGAATCCACCTTTCCAAAGAAACAATTCTTTTTCAAACAGTGGTTTGTGGAAGATACTACGGATACGTTGGCTGGATGCCATGAATATCTGCCTTCTGTGATGGGGAGAAAACCAACTTCTACCCGAGGAAAAAATTAAGAAAAAACGTTGGAGGTCGATAATTAATGCATTCAGGTAATCATCAAACTGGGTCATAAGACAAGCATTCACATGGAATCCTGAATGTCGAAAATAAATGCAGACAATTAAAGAACATATTGCTTCGGAAACCGGAGGCAGGCATGAAAAGAACAAAAGTATTTGGGAAGAAGTTAGCAATAGAGCCCGGTACATAGTTGACTGGAAGATGTTGATCGGCAACGTATGCTCCATGTAAAATGACATGTATTAATGATGATGTTAATATGTGCAATCTATTTGGTTGGAGTTCATGTGACTATCGTAACCAGTGTTTATAGACTTTGGTTGATGTGATTCTAATTTGTTGGATATGGTACAAGTGTATCCATTCTATTAAGCATTTTTGTTACAATGTTCAATTAATCCTGGTAACTATGTTTATTAACACTTAATGTCAGTCGTTTCATTTTTGTCATGTTCAACCAGTTTTTATTGTATTCCTTATCATATTATATATACATATTTATTGATTGTAAAACTATGGAAATAAATTTATCTAATGAGGGGGGGGGGGATCTCTTCATTCAACAAAATTCAATTGAATAATGATACTTTGAATGTATACTACTTATGTAAGTATTATATACTAAATTGAAACATTCCGTTGGACAATTTCATAATATTATAAATTCATATATTTCATCCTTTATCTAAATCATGTTAATCACGCGAATCCTGGATTTCGCCTGCCAGTCACAATCCAACTTAAATAAATAACTTGTATAATAACGCTATATCGAGGCAATCCGCTCAGGATGCACATATGGCAACAGAGACCTACCAGTTTCAAGTTAATCAAGCGACTCCTGATTTCGCCTGCCATCACTCCAACTTAAAATAAATAACTTGTATAATAACCTATAATCGAGGCAATCCGCTCAGGGATGCACATTGGCAACAGAAGACCTACCAGTTTTCAATCCTTACAAATAACGGGAAAATACAACTTATCTTATTAAAATATAGATATAATATAGATAATACTAGATATATATATATATATAATATGCTCGTTGCACAGGGTGTGACTGTCTGAACACAGTAGCCTAGTGGTGAACGCAGTGGTGTTTGACACGAAGCGAACTGAGTTCGAATCCCAGTGTGAACATCAACATTGGGATGCAGGTACATCCAGCTAATGAGTCCCAAATAGGATGAAATGTGCGTCCTGGATTCCACTTGCCAATCACAATCTAATTTATATAATTCTCAATTTCGACATCACGAAATGATGTGAATCAGACAACCATTGATCACCTGGAAGCACTGGACAGCTGTTTCGTCCTAGTATGGGACTCCTCAGCAGTTCGCATCCACGACCCCATCGGGGATCGAACCCATGACCCTCTGGCTCCGCGATGAACGCTTTACCATTGGACCACTGAGTCGGCTCCTAACGGTTGATATTTCCAATTCAGTCAATTCGTGATATGTTGCGCGACCTCCTCCATGCCATCGGTGGGTTACTATCCCACACTCGACACAGTTGAACTCCACCGGTCACGTCTTCACACTAGAACTCCAGGAATTACCTAGAGGAGCTAGTCACTAGTGAGCTGATATTATATAATTCTATAATTCTGTTGGATAATTTGATAATACTTTAAATTCATATTGCATCCTTTATCTTAATCAGGTTAATCACCTTTATATAAGTTTATTGTTAGTTGATAGTGTATCTATGGTATCGATATACAGTAAGTTATTTGCATGGTTAATTTATTAACCTACATTCTATAGTTGTACGTAAATTACACAAGCATCAGTTGAATAACCTCTTGAAAGTTGAATATAAACTTTTATTACAATAATGTAATCATACATTGAAGTGTGTGTGTGTGTGTTTGTTTGTTTGTTCGTTCGTTCGTTCGTTTCGTTGTCTGTGTAGCATTCAGTTGAAATTGTGATTGTATTACTAATTCATTCATCCATTACATAACAATGTAATATACATTATCTTTGCATTAATATACATCTCATTAGTAATCATTCATGAATTGTTTACAACAATGATAACTATATGATAACAATACTATCATAATACTGATGACCTTATTATATACCTATTACATAATCAGTGTATAAGATATAGGAATTGCGTAAGAAATATCCAATTGACAATCGAAAGTAATGCTTAATGCATAATATTATGTAAATATCTTGTAACTAACTGGAATTAAACACAATGATTATGATTTAATTCAGATGGTTGAGATTGATATTTTTATTCGACTGAATATGTCACAGATTGATGTTAGCAGTGTACTATTGAAAATCAAAGAGCACTGGATAGCCATTTCGTTCTAGTGTGGAAATTTCTTTGTCCTCTTCGTGACTGGTTAGCAAGATGTACTTACATTCCAGTGTTGATGTTTACAAACCAACTCAAACAATACTTGTTAACCATCACTATTTTGAGGCAATCTGCTCAGAATGAACACCTAGCAAAGGAGATTGATCAATTCTAGTCCATGACAAATTAACGGGAAGAATCAGATACATTTCTACTGTCAAAAGGTGAGGGTGCATATCAACTGCCAAGTTGACAGTACTCCTTATATAACTGCGATATATTTCGTATATCATACAGTGATATTAGTTAGGCAACTACTTAAAACAGCCTCCTTTATCTTAGTATGAGAATCCTTAATAGTGTATGCTTATTACCCTCACTTGGAATAGAACGCATGGCTTACAAATTTGTCAGTGAGCGCAATACCTTTAATCCCCACAGTTAACATCTAATACTGTTTATTTCATATACAATCATTAATGATACTTATGTCCGACATAACTTATAGTGACCATTAGGATAAGCTTGTATTTTCCCGTTGATTTGTAATAGACTGCAACTGGTTAGGCTCTGTTGTCATATGAGCATCCTGAGCGGATTGCCTCGATATAGCGATAGTGCACAGGTAATATTTAATTGGATTGTGACTGACAGGACACAGGAGACTAGTGGTGAACGTGGTGGCGTTTGGCATTAAGCGGTCTGAGTCCGGATCCCAGTGCGAACATCAACATTGGGATGCAGGTACATCCAGCCGATGAGTCCCAAATAGGATGAAACGCGCGTCCTGGATTCCGCTTACCAAACACAATCTAACTTCAATATTACTATATTGATCATCATGTCTGATAGTGAAAATTAATATAAGTTAATAATAATCTTGTTATGTTGGACGACAAATGAATAGTAACAAACTTCTGAATTATGTCTTAGAATACTATTCCAATTATCTTAGTCATGGGTAATGTAAACACTTTATGTCTATGATTGTTATATTCCCCTTGTTCTATCCTCCCGTTTAGTGTACTTACTGTTAATATATCATTTCTCATCTGTGTACACGCTGCCTCAATTCACCATTAAGGTCTGTTCTGTCTTGTATTAATGTAAATTCAGTAATTAGCTGGATATGTGGTCTGGTTTGTGTATATTATAAAGAAATGCTTGAAATGCAATATGATTGGTTTGACTAATTTGTGTTTTTTCTATTTCTGACTTGAAATTGAGTGAGCATCAGGCAGACGTGTAGGAACGAGCTAGGCACTCTCCTTGGCGTTTGTTATTGTAATCTCATGAGCACAAAGTTATACCAACTAATTCATTACACCCTCATCAGTCGTAAACAGCTTTATTTTTCACATCATAACGTAAATCTATGATAAACTATTGACTTACTTTGACAAAACACTTCACGATTATGATCACATGCTGAACCACGATCAAGTAAACGTTGACAATCAGTACATTTAAAGCATAAACGATGAAATACTTTACCAACTGCATCAATTCTTTCATTAGCATAAACAATATCTGGACAATTTGCACAACGATTTAATTCACAATTTCCACTAGACCATCGTGTTCTAACAGTTCGTGGAATATAATTTCCACTTAATTCCCAATTTGTTGAATTATCTTGATGATGATAATTTGGTGAGTAACTATCATAGAATAGATAGATTAGAATTTGATTGATTTCATTAAATTTACTTACTTTGTTAATGGACTATGTGAACGTGAATAACCATTCAATTTAGTACAATCTCTGGAATGGTAAAGAGAAAAGTTAACTTTTTAACAAAATCGGTACTCGCATAAAATAAGAATTATGTTATAATATCACTTGATTGAATGTGATCCCTCTTACTATCAACATTGTGTTAGTAACTACGATGAGTTTGTATCTTCTCTGTGTTAACCAGTTTCAGTTCATGACTAATCAAGAGGAAGATAGAAACTCTAACTGTCTGGACTCAGTAGTCTAGTGATTAACGCGGTGGCATTTGGTACGAAGCACACTGAGTTCGAATCCAATATTGGGCTGCAGGTACAACTAGCCGACTAGTCCCAAATTGGATGATACGAGCGTCCTGATTCTCACTTGCTACTCACAATCCAACTTAAACATTAATTGTGCTTGTAGTCAAAATAATCTATAACCACAATTGTCCTGATTTTAATATATAGTGCTAAGTTGTGTACAATGCGAACAAGTCACGTTCAATAATAAGAATGTCTTGATATTATAATTCCAGGTATCATATTGTTAAGTTGTCGTAATAGTGTGCTATGACTGATGATGCTGATGACTAATTAGTTGATGCGACCTTTGTGTGTACGAGATTACAATAACAAACATCAATATGAGTACCTAACTGGTCAATGCACGTCTACTCTATGCCTACTCAGTCCGAGACAACAACAGTCTGAGACAACAAGACATGAAACCTGACCATTTAGTCAAACAATCAAGAAATCGAACCAATACACAATAGTAGTAACACTGACTGTGAACTGAAGTAACGTATACACAATTGATTAACTATAGTTTATCAATGGACAAATGATAGACCAATAGTTAATGTGATAAACGAGAAGATAGGGCAGGGGGAACGTAATAATAATAAGAGTAAAATGTTAACTTTATATGCAAGCAAACTACCGTAAAACAGTTCATGAAGGTGGTCAACCTTCTTGACATATCAATCAGTTGTTGATGAATAACATACAACTTAACATATATATTCAACACAGTGTAATGAATGTTCAAGTAATCAAAGTAATAGCATCAATAATGATACAAACAAAAGGAAAAGATTCATAATGAACTCGGGTAATGAATTATAAAATGAGTTTGAAGTTTACGATTTAGAGATCAAGATAGACAAAGATTAAATACATTTGAAGTGCACCCGATATATGACCAAGTTACGCTTACAGTATTACCAGGGCAACTTCTAACGATTGAACCCACTCTTACGAATGAGAATAAATCAGAAGGCAATGAAGGATGGAATAGCAACATCTAGGCTGGCAAACTAGAGAGAGTTGCTTTCCACGGTACGGCGTGACGTGATCTGGTGGTGATGCGTGACCGAGCGCCTTCAACTAGTAGTGTCCGCTGGGACAAACATAGTCAGCATCAATGTCGAGGACCTATGTAACTATTTATTTTGGGGATTATTTACCGTTACACATTTAAACTATTTTGATTGATTGTAATTCATACTATTTGATGTATTATAACAATAGACCTCAATTGTGAATTAGGCAGTGATAATCCAAAAAAGCACTGGACAATTGTTTCATTTTTATAAGGAACTTTTCAGTACTGTACATCGATATTCCCACCGAGGATAGACATTGAAGGCATTACGGTAAATATTTAAACGAATGGTTGATATTAATAACCTCCGTCTTAAACCTTTTCCATTGGTAGTACTTATATCACTTTCAACATGGTTGAAATCAACTCTTATCACATTTTATCACTAAAGCTCTGTGAATTACCATCTGAAATAAGTCATTACTAAAGGCATATTGATTATGATTGAGTATTGAGAAGAACGTCTAGCTAAAGTCAGTGTTCACCATGAACACGACACATACAAATAACGCATCTTTAAAAGGATAAAATTGGTTGTTGTAGAGATTGTTGATTGTCAATTTTAATACCACGACTTGGTCGGGATTAGGCAACCACTGTTCACCTGGAAGCAATGAACAGATGATCCGTCCTAATGTGAGACACGTCAGCAGTGCGCATCCACGACCCCATCGAGGATCGGACCCAGAACAATCTCGCCTCAAAACGAATGCTTTACCATTAGACCACTGATTCAGCTGCAAACGTTTGATATTTCAGTCAATTCATGATACGTTTGCTCGACCTTATCTATTGCCATCGGTGAGTAACTGCCTCACACCCAATACGGTTGAAAATGATAATCTAACCCTATATTGAATCATTGATTCCTATATTTCTAAAGGTGTATCTCATACATCATCAACTTCATTTTTTATTATGATATTAGTACATTTTAAACAAAATCTACAATCAATCAATAGGCTTAAGTTAATTGTATACAAGTTGACTTTTAATTGATGAGATTTAATAGGAAGGAGATAACTGGGCGTATTATAATAAACAAACAAATGAACATAACAACATATTAAACAATCATATTCCAAGGATGAATAACCATAAACTCTACCTCATTGATGTATTCACTCGTTGAAACATATACTGTCTCTTTCATATAGCGTAAAAATAAAAGATACCAATATTTTACTTTATAAACTTTGGAATAAATCAACCGTAATTCCTTTCAATAGGTTCTTGCTTAATAGAACATTACTATTTTTAATATTCATTGTTAATTTAGTAAACAATTAACTTCAATCATAAGCTTTTAGTTAGGTTGTCAACTATTATTACATCATATACTTAATAAACGATGTACCTATTACATCCTTTGCAGCAATGTTCTGTAGCATTGATATTTTCCTGTTAGTAACGTTGTAGAGTCTGATAAACTAAGCATACTCTCGTTTGATCATTTTCAACACGGATCTAGGTTAGATCTATTAAAGATAGATAGATTCTAAGCAAACTAACAAGCAATCAAATTATTTAGTCATTTGTTGGTGGTTATGAGTTATTACTTAAGTAAAAAATGTTCCATTACTGTTCAGAAGCGGTCATAAAACAATGGTAGTCCACAAAAAATGCGTAAATGAAACAAAATCAACAGAAGCTACATTTAACCTTTAAAGCCGATTTACAAGCAGTACTTAGTTTTATGGATCAGGAAATGGGGGGATAACTGTTTTTTGTAGCGATTTAGGAATATTAACTAACTCTCTGTACTGTTTTTTAGAAAAATATTTCATTTATTTTAAGTATATTTAAATTGGCTACTTTATGTCTACTATTGCCATGTTCCAATCGTCCTAACCTCCCACTAAATCCATAAACTGTTAACAAACCATTTGTTATTTGAGAACTATGATCAATTAGTCATGTATCTGCACCCCTAGCCCTTAGTCATTATTGTTTCTCTTTTCCTTAGATGTTTTTCTCCCTAATGGTGTAATGGGTGGTCAGGTTTTAGGTGCATATAAATCAATGAAAATATAATTTGACTGCCTGGCGATTGACTTCGTTATCTTGTGTTCTTCATTTCGGTCTGGGGATTAGTAGTCATGGAGCAGAGATGCTTGAGCACTGATTAGTATTATTGAGGTCATACTATTTTTCATACATTGTGATAGCCTAATTATTCAAGATATAACAATAATTTATACCAATGATATTTAACTACGAAGAAGACATTTGATGAGTAATAAATAAAATTTAATCTATTACAATAAATTTCTATCGATAAATGAACACAGCGGTTTGATGTGTTTAAACAATGGGATAAAATAAGACTTAATTATTGACTCAAACAACCAAATGAAGCTATATCAAGCATAAAACCACTATATCAAGGTGTAATGTCAATAAAAAAGATTATAAGGTAACAGAGATTGTTGTTCATTCATGAACTACGTAGAACCTGACATATATGAGCACATGTCTGCGATGCCATACCACATTAACACGATAAGATCAAATTCACGAATTAACCAAACAGCATAATTCAACAGGAAGAATTAAAATAAACGTATGTACAAAAGGACAATCAAACTTAAGGTCTAGCAGTATATAAAGGGTGAATACATTTATGCTACTATGACCAATTTTCAGATAAAGATTGTTGTAGACATTATTCACTTTAAAGTGTCATAGCAGTGTTCAACCACTAGTTCATTACTGTCTCTTAACGAACACATAACCCACAAATTTCGAATAAAATATTTGTTAATTACGATTACCCACTTCAGCAAACTTATAATAATGTGTTTTCTAATTTTTAATAGTTTACTAACCTAAGTCAGTTTGCAATGCTAAACTTTAGATGAACTATAGTAATTTATATATATAAACAAACAGTGTACTTATCCACTCATGAACATAATTTTGGAGGGAAAAGGATGAAAATATGACAAAAATGTAGTTAAAGCACAGCAAGGAATAAAGGCATTTATGGGATTAGGAGTGAATATTATAAGTTCTTTAACATCCATTTATCTCCGTCAACCCTAAAAATAACATCCAGACAACGAGTCCAAATAGAACGAAATGTAGGTCCTGGATTCCGCTTGCCAGTCACAATCCAACTTAAATTACCACTTATCAAAACAGAATTTTGCTATTGAATTTTTCGATATGTTTTTGAAAACTTTTGTGAAATTTGAATCTTTTTGGGTGGTATGAAGCATTATAAATCATAAAACGTCACTAAAGTGAGAAATAAAGACATCCTAACATGGTTCTTCCATTTGATATTTTCTAATTCCAGGGGTTAATATATATATATATGTAATTTTGACGTTGTCTTCATTTTTATAGGTTACATTTTACAAAGGGGAACATAAAATATTCAAAAAAGACGCCTGAAAGTATACTACAGAGATAGCAAACTCAATTTTAAATTGGAACGCTAACAACAAGTAAACATTTACATTAGATTTATAATCGAGCTTGCTTTCAGTTAGATTTTTACAGTCAAAATTAGTCCGTTTTACAAAGATGATTGTTGGTCACCAAAACTTGGATATTTACATATTTCTTTGTGAGGGGTCCATTGGAACTCAATGATGGAACTCAATGATATTAGTCAATTATTCAAGAATTGGTAAGAAGAACATAAACAAAATCTATAACTAAACGACGAGAAACTGAATGTTACTTACACAACACAATGTGATAGTGTGCATAACAGCTGTAGCCAGAAGTAATAGCCTTTCCTTCGTTTTGAATTAGGACAAAAATATAAATCGGTGATTAAAACAGATTGTCAATAAATTAAAGAACAAAGCTCTACAGCAGCTAGATTAGCTTGGAAAATTGCTTCCACGTTAGAAGCAAATAATTAGAGCCTGGACGTCACAATATCAAGGAAATATTCCCTTCTGAAAATGAGAAACGTCATCGATTGGTAGGCGATTTGAACGATGGTCTATAGGTGTAAAAATTCCTAACGTCTGTGGATTTGATGCAAAACTGGTTACAATACGTTTAAAATGTATTTTTACAATTGTATGAGGAGTGATAGTAATTTTAATTGTTCCTACAAATAGTTAGGCCGCTTTTTAGCTGTTGCAGATACTAAAATGACTTTGTGCTCAGTTTAATAGTGTTTAAAATCAGTAAAATAAAAAACCAATAACTAAAAGTCATAAGTATTACCAACCATTAACTTGAAACTTGGTGGACAACTTTACTTCGTACTCCTGTAGAATCATAGGATTTTATGAATCGATGACATGTTACATAAACATGTATAAACATGACACCAATGCAATTCATTTTTTTCTTTAAAATTCAAGTTCAAGCAGCAATGTATGTCAATAAAAATATACATAACGACAAAAATATTTAAAAGGTCATATGGTGAAAAAGAGATAGTCACCAGTGACAGAAGCTAATTAATTAAAAATACACTTTTGGTGTTTTAAAACATATGATAAACTCAAAACACTAAGTTAACTTACTGGAGATCATAAGAGCTTCTTGCTAATGCGCCATTTGTTGTAAAACCATAAATATGTGGTCCATAGCTCTTCGCATAACAGTTTTTGCAGTACAAAAAACCTTTGTGATCATTTACAGTAAAACTATCCAAGCTTTTTGAACATTGGCCTAAAATAAAAATCAGTTGTCTGTCATAAACTTACAGCATTTAAAACATTGTCGATGAAAAGCACGACCCATAGCCCTGACTTCTTCGGCAAAATAAACATTTTTTGAACATACAGGACATGTTATAGGTTCAAATCTGTTTTTCATTACTGAGGAGATCGGTTATCATATAAATAACAAGAACCCATTTATTTGGCTTATTTTAAATATCGCACAGGTGGACTGGACATAGTGATTTAGGGTAGCACATAACACTTAGAGTTTAAAACAAAATACAATAACTAATATCTGTGCTGTCGGTTTCTGTAATCCAGTTATATTTTTACGGATTCTAGCACTTATAAGCGAATCACGAAATACGTTTTGTACAGTCGGGGTCTCGTAACTCATAGTCTCCTGTGATCAGAGTTGTCCAAGAATCGTGCTGGTATTATATTACGTTAGACCTTTAGATAACCAACGCTGGAACATGTTTACCTTCTCTTGTTGACATGGGCCTATGAATGACGCCTAGAAACTGCACAATTTTGCAAGCTATCAAAGGAACGTTTACCAATATCTAACGCACCGGGTTTTATCCTTTGGCTGGTACGTTATAGGGACCACAGTAACCCTTTAGTGGGGGAGTGAGCTGTAGCGGTAAATAATCCCAAAAGTAAATAGTTGCATAGGTCCTAGACGTTGATGCTGACCATGTTTGTTTTAGAGGACATTACTAGCTGAAGCCGCTCGTTCACGCATCATCACCATATCACGTCACGCCGCATTGTTCGCCAGCCTAGACATTGCTATTCCATTGCCGCTTTATTCACAACCAAATATAACTTATTTCCTATCCTTTGTTGCCTTGTGATTTATTCTCATCCGTAAGAGTGGGTTCAATCGTTAGAAGTTGCCCTGGTAATACTGTAAGCGTAACTTGGTCATATATCGGGTGCATAAAATAAACTCTAAGGCTTCTGAATAACAACATAATTTACTCTTTTTGTGTTCGCTCGACTTGATAAACAACGCTTACTTTGATGAAATCAATTCGAAAAAGCAAAGCGACACCATCTGTGATAAAAATGGTATGCATGTGAGTACACGACAATTCTCTAGCATCAATGCCTTAAATGTAGTCCTCAATTATCGAAGTTCAATTTCAAAGATTTTCCAATACCAACCATACACGAAATAAAAATTTATAAAATGAATAACAAGGCCGATATGACTGGACATGACCTTTAGCCCAATCCTAATATATGGCTTTATAAATTGTGTTTGCAAATTGAAAAAGGAAAAGGTGTTGCAATACTGATTATCTCCAGACCCTCTTTAACAATGAGGATTGATGAAATTGGTGATTTAGTAAATAATCACTGGCAACAGCGTCACAAAGGCAATAGAATTAATTGATTTACAAATGAGTATAAATTTCAGTAATATTGAGAACTCGTAAACGAATTAACTAGTGGATATTCGCCAACAAAGTGGTGTATCTGACGTATCGTATTACAATTACGTGCTTTTTGTTAATTATTATAATCAACAGCTCATCGTGAGTTTCACAGCTCAGTACACCCAGTTACGTACGTTTATTCCTTGTGTGTAACGACAACACTTGCTGTCCCTAAAAGTAAAAAATTAGTTTCAAAATTCCACGAAACAGTCTCCTGTATACCTCGTCAGTGAAGAAGAGTGAAACCTAACCATACCATCTCACTCTTCACTCAAAAGTGTCATTACAACCCAATTTTTGAATTTCTTCTCGCCGTTCATACAACTTGTGTCTCGTCTGTCTTC
This sequence comes from Schistosoma mekongi, assembly GCA_034768735.1. NCBI lineage: Eukaryota > Metazoa > Platyhelminthes > Trematoda > Strigeidida > Schistosomatidae > Schistosoma > Schistosoma mekongi. Next base: position 23,360,601 of record CM068310.1, on the reverse strand, counting down.
AGTCTCAAGATATTATTTCAATTTCCACCCTTCAAACGAAGCGAGATCATCCTATAAAGTGTCTAGCCACAATCTGTTACGTAATCCACAGGACATCAGTACAAACCGCAGAATGACGGACTAACACTCAAGGTTTGATTTTGTTCGAATGTCTAAAGTTAAGGGAGTCATGGCTTGAACTTTTGAACTGTTTAGTAAAGCAGGATATCTTAAAACGCTTATAACAGGAAACTTTCTGTTCTTTGAGATGTAAATTTTGACCATTTATGGGCCAAACAATAAGCACTCAAACGAGATTATGCTTTTTACCTGCCTTGCCTGCCGACACATACCAGTCTCTTTTAACATATGGTTTGAAGAAGGGATCGAGTGACTGCAGACGTATTTACTAACTCCATTCTTCCATCTGAAGTTGTGGGTATCTTCTGACGTAGAACAGTTAACTCGTCAGAAAAACTAGGTTCTGGCATGTAACATATTTCCAGACCCTGTAATCGCCCCAAGCGTTGTGTTGCTCACGACACTCATAAAAACGGTACTAAAATTATCAGAGGTTTAGGTAGCTGGCAAGTTTCTACATGAAAGTTTGCATGAAGTAAAATGCTTTATACTCTACTGATCCTTATTTTCTTCAACGATCTCCCGACCAAGCTAACCCCTCTATCTTCAGATATACAAACGGCCTCAAAATATAAAGAGCCATAATAGGCGAAGAAGACTCTCAAGCACTCCAACATAGGTCAGGGATGCTTGAAATATGGGCTGAGGAGAATGGTATTAAATTCATTTTAACGAAATGTTATGTGGTAATTAGAACTGAAGACATCATGTAGCTAAAGGCCTGTCATAAGGTAAAACCATAAAACCACAACTGTAACCTAAACATTCAAGGGATTAATGGGAAGAAATCAATTGTTTTAAATTTTCTCGTTATAATGACATTGTACGCCGAAGTGATTTTGCGCCACAGTATCACCGCTCTTTCGAAATTTTGCCTTGTAACCTTCTTGTTTTTTTGCTCTTAATTGTAGCTGTTTACTTCATTGGTTATTATCTGTATTAACTAGACGGCAAATTATTTCAGTACAGTATGAGGATGTCCTTAAGCCTTCTTTAGTTTCAACTATTGCAGATTTGCCAACCTCGTAGTAAATTGGAATTAGTCAAACAGGTTTGAAAAATCCAAAGAGCGATAAAAAGGTTTGGATAATATCGCAACACTATTTTTCGTGCTTAAAGAGTTGTAGCTTGTATTTTCCTACTAACGTCTATTTGTGTTGGTAGATTATTTACAAATATGTTCTATTTATGTATTACACTCTTTCTTATTTGGACGAAAATTCCTATAGCTTCTGGATACTAAGTTGTAGTGTAAGGTATTTTTTGCGAAACTACTTCGCTTACGTTTGCAAGTACGGGAGTACAAAATACGATAAACAGGGCTTTCATAAAACGCTAACTTTGTGCTCCTTTTAGCACTAGACTCACATTAACTGCAAGTGACAACTCGAAGTAGGTCGTATTCATGCAAGTGCATGTCATCGGTGCTTTTTCTTTCTCACTTTTACTGCTTTTAGTTCTTTCGACTCATTTTGTACTTGTTAATTCTGCTCCGAGTTTGTGGTTTGGTAACCTGGGTTGTCGCATTCTTGTACCAAGTTCTGTGTTCAGCTCCATGTACTCCACGTGCGTGGTGCTTCTTGATTTCTGAAGATGCGTCACCCACTCGCTTAAGATCGAAATTTTGGTGCAAAACGAGCATTAAAAGTTGCATACGACGGTTTGAGGAATAGTATATTCCGCTACAGTATTATGAAAAAAATAAAAGATTTGACATATAGTAAAGGAACAAAAACATTGCACAGTATGAGGAACCGGTCAGTTTGACTTATTTTGGTAAAGGATACTTCTCATTTTATGAATAACGGTAAACCACAGCACGATTGCTACCGGCTTCCATGCCGAACTAAACCTGACAGCGTCTCTATCCACACTCGCAATATCGTAACTTACAGGAAGTAATACTTATTACTACCGGATAGCTTTTATCCTTGTAAGGTTTTCTTGCCTGTTACTGTTTTTATCTTGCGTGTTTTCAGAGGTATTTATTACATATAGACATTTTGCACTTTTAGTTTAGAACAATACTTCCAAGATGTCAGGAAATAACAAAATGCTGCACCCTGAATTCGCTATCCGGCCAGTATTGTATACTGGGTTTGTCACATTTTTTTTGTTTTCACCAAAAGTTTATGTTAACAATTACTATTTGTGTACAGGCGAATGTAAACAAACCTGTATTTTTTTGTTGTAACTTAATCTAAAACTTGTATATCTATCCTTTACTGTTAGTATCGTTTACTTCTATTTTTACACGACTATTGCTCAAACCGAAGTAGGTACAATTTCCTCAAACTTTCATATACAACTTATTGTGCTTAGGTTAAGTTTTGAGCTTTTAAACTATAGGTTCATCAGTTGTATTAAAAACATGTTTTTTCAAACCCACCTATTCCCTCCAGAAAGAGATTAACTCGATGTTTCATTGTTTTGCAATGTAGTTGCTCTGTTACCATGACTTAAATATGTTAGAGTGGTTCGAATACGTAATATAATTTCTGGGGTATCGGACTATGTCAAGTTACAAAACCCTGAAAAATTACTGGATGATGTATAGGCGAGTAATACCACTAATGCTTATCTTGGTTTAGAATTATTTGCAAGTATCCACAGAACTAATCACTTTGGTTGGTAAACTAGTGTCCGGTAACCAGAAAAGATTAATTATTCACTTATTTATAAAAGTTGTCTTATATATGCTAATACTTTACCTTTTAAACGGAAGACCGTTTTATGGACCTACTTATAGTTTTGTGGACCTTTCTCACCTCAACTGATGAAGTCCAAGACCTAGAAGTTGTTTACCTATTTGTGAATGATTTACTAACAGCTGTTGCATTGTGACTCAGTTACTGAAAATTTTTGTAATTGTGAATTCAGTGTTGATCAGCGTAGACTTTAATATCTTTCTGTTGTATATGGGTCTATAACAGCTTAGGCGATGTAGTTGGTTCTACCGTCTGGTCAAGTAAACAAGCATCATCACTGGCTGCAATCCCTGGGTCAAATGTAACAAACTCAATAAATTTTCCACATCCTGTGGCTGAATCTCTGGCAAAATATGGTAAAGCAGCTGAACGAGCTAATAGAATGAAAGTATTGGCTTCTGCACAGGGTTTACATGGACCATTACGTTTATCGATGGAACAACGTATTATGCGACGTATTCAACCGCGTCTTCCTGGGTTATATTCTCATCATCCATTGGCTAGTCAGTTAAGTGGAAGTTTAGATGAAATTGACATAGCTGACTTTATCAACCGTAAGTATTGCTTTGATCATTTACCAGTTATTAAAATTTCGTATTAGTTATTGATTTAATGTTAATTTGTGCAACTAGAAATCCTCTAAGTTTATAGGATCGCATTCTTGTTAAAATGACTTTCTCTAATAAACAACGAGACTATCTGTCTGATTGTTTATAAGTGTGAGATTATAAATCGCTTATTTAAGGAATACAGATTTGTGTGCTTCGCTTTAAGCCAAATTTCATATGTAGGCTAGTGATAACCAAGTTGCCCAAGCCAAAGTAGGTGGATGGTTATTCGAACTTTCTACTTACTGTAAATCGGACACTTTCAACATTGAGCCGTCACTACTAACTTACGATAAGAGATTCTCTAGTGACAAATATTTTGTTTTATTCTATCAATCTATTCATACATTTGTAATCGATTAGATATATGATTTCGTTTTTCACTGCTTCTTTTTCAGCTGCTGAAGATTCTGAATCTGTTGGAATGCCTCATTTGATGATGGAGCATAAATTAGGTCTTTTGTAAATTGCAATGACATTTTCGAATTGAAACAGTCAGTCTTTCCCGAAACTATGGATAAAAATATGCTTTTTGCTTCAATGTTAGACAATGTTAGACTTTCTCAAACGTAATTTTGTGAGAAATAAACTTGTCGCATATGTTTTTTATCGATCAGGGGTAAATATATTCTGTGTGTATATGAATACGTCGATTTTAGTTATTGTATGATTAGATTATGGCTTTGGCGCTAGTGTATAGATTGACCAAAGCAGAAACAAATCTCAGGGAGGACTACTTGCTTGATATGGGTTTGTATACTAATTGATAAGCCATTCAGCCGTTAAGGTGTTTAGTTTTCAACATCTACGTTGTTCTTTCGAGTCTTAATTCATCTATTTCGGTTTGGACAGCTGGGTAGTATCATGCGTAGCCATAGCTTTTGCCTTGTCTTGGTGAATGTGGTTAGGGTGAGCCACTCAAGCTAATCTAGCTTGTTCTGCGATGTCACACAGGTCGGCTGGAAAGCGGTAAGATAAGCAGTAAACTCAAGGTTCGAGAGCTAACCTCACAGAGGTGTGACGTTTGTAAGGTACTTTCAGTCATTCTACACTTGCAGTGATGTTGCCATCTCACGACGGAAGGATTCGATTAGAAATGCTACGTATCCAGCGATAAAGCCTTTATTAGTACAGAGCTAATAAACCAGAAACTACTTATAAAAAGGTCAGATGTGACCGACTTTTAACAGTTATCCATTTGGTCACCTTAAGCCTTTAAAATCATTCCAAGTTCTGTTTTTCTTCCGGAGAGTTCAAGAACAAGGAGGACCCTTCCAAAGTATGAGCACTTAGTGGTAACAGCTGTCATATGTCTAGCAGTGCTTTTAGTATCACTAACCTTCACTCAATGCGTGGCTCAAAGCTGGGCATATGGGTGGGAATTTGATAAACGCGCTGCATATCATAGTTAAATAATTGTTTACAATTATTTCGTAGTAGTATTTCTCGGAGTCTCATTCCTATAAAGCACTTGTGTTAATACAATTCTGTCATATGCGGCGATGACCACACACAGAAAATTCAAATGTATTGCCATATTGGTCAACAAAATTGATGTGTAATTCACTCAATTGCGAATATACGAGATGGTTACAAGTCAACATTTTCAGATACCTTATAGTTTAAGAATTCTGACCAAGTTCACCGCTGTAGCTTTTCTCAGTGAAGTTTGTACAATTATAGATTTGTATAAACTACCATGTAGGCACGTACTTCTGGTAAATGTGTGTAAAAATAAAAACGTTCACTAAAATGACAATTCAATCTAATTAGAAAAATATCCCATTAAGTGTTAAAATGCAGCATCCTAAACATTTTAAATCCAACAGTGTGGACTTAAGTGGTGCTGGCAGTTTGTTAAATGCTGTTATGCAAACATTTCGACGTCGAGTCTGGTCACTTTCCACCTGTTCACTCAAGTTGTGATTATAACATCAGTGGCCAGTCGCTATGTATGAATTCTATATCGCGTTTCGCATACTAGTGACCCCAGTTACAGAATGTACATAGTTATTTTGCAATACCTGTTTTGCCACCCAGTTTCCTAACTATGTTGAAGTAGTAGTCAGCCTTCCTTATCGTAATAACCCAAATGATGTATGATGCCTTGAATACTCATTGCCTATGATCCTACTACACCATTCCGACCGGTTGAAGTATAGTTAGCTTACAACTACCAAACTTAAGGTCTGAGGGGTACCAGTCACCGTGTAAAAGGACTTAGCATCACCTTAGCCAATATATGCTTAGTATTCGTTGACTCCTATTTAAAGTGGACGAAAAATAGTAGATAACATAATATCAACAATAGGAAAATCTGATGTCATTGGTTTTCCGGAAAATGATGTTTCTGCTAACAGTTACATCATACTGAATACCATCTGTTCTTGCTACTGAGATTTCATGAATCATACAGTCTATTCTATTCTAAACGAATTTGATACTTTCAAAAAGTCTTCATCTAAAGTATATTTGAGGTCCTGTGATTAATCATAATTTCTTATTTCTGTGTCTAGCTACTTTCGTGGTTGAAGATAGTGGTTGACATAGCTAGCAATTGGTGACAGTCGCTGATGATCTTAAGTTCAATTATTCTTCTCTACATACATTTGTTTCATTCTTTCTTCTTGAATTATATTGCAGTGTTAATCTGATGGGTGGGATCTTGTCTTGCTAATATATTGTATCAGGTTCGATGTCGTTTATGACTGACTAACTAAATCTCGAATTCGTTTGTTAATGAAACAGTAATGATAATCAGCTAACTAGATTATACTAGAACTCTCCAAAAGATAATCTCATTACAGAGTAAACTTACATTCAAATGCAAAGATCATATTGTTTATTGGTTAAAGTTTGAGGACAAGATTACATGTATAAATTGTTAGACATCCGGTCATCATACAAGTTGGAGTTCTATTTCTGTATAGACCTGTATACTAATCATATAAATATATTTTAGTATCTATATTCTTTTAAATCTACTTTACAATGTGAAATCTTATCAAGTTAACTACTTTCAAGAAGGTGAACCGATTTTTTTTTATTGAAGGCATAGATCATCTATGAATCTATGCCTTTACTTATAGAGTTTATATTAAAATACTATATTGTCTAATTATAATACCAAATGATTTACTATGTTGAATATAATGAAATTTATTGAATGTTTTAATTCAATCATATAGAATAATGATAAATAAAGTCAATTGATGACAACAACAATTTGACAGTGTAAATCTTCTTTCATGATACTGAATTCATATCAGTAGTAATTAATGTTATGGTTAAATAATTTATTCACCAAGTAGAGCACATAATGTTCGACGATAATCACCTGATGTATCATCTTTTACTGCATTCAATAAAGATTTACCATAAATAGCTTCATATGCATTCATTATGTCTTGTAAATCAATCTTGCCATTTCATTATAAGAATTCCAATGAGATATGGAGATAGAAAAATGAAAAGAACAAAATAATTTGTTTATGTATAATATAAATGCAATTTTATGTTTGAGTTGGATTTTGAATGGCAGACGGGATCCTGGACTCGTGTCACGTCGTATTTGGGACTCGTCGGCTCAATGTACCTGAATCCCAATGTTAATATTCACATCAGGATTTGAACTCAATTTATTTCGTGCCGAACGCCACTGCATTCATCACTGGACTACTAAGTCCAGACAATCAAACTTATGCAGCGGGCATGTATATACAATTAAAATATATTTGAATCTTCCAGTCGATTTGTCATAGACTGAAATCGATCACTTGTTGTTGCCATATGTGCATCTCAAACGGATTTCGTGCCCTGGATTCCTCTTGCTAGTCACAATCGAACTCATACAATACATGTAAATTATAGCTATATCGAGGCGATCCGCTTAGAATGCACATATGGCAACAGACGATGACTAATCACCGGAAGGATCCAAATGCACTCTAACTATATAATCTTCTGTGATTGTTCAATAGTAAACTTGTGTTTGTTAAAAGTCGTTTCATAAAGTTAAAAGTATTTCACTGCAACATAATAAAATCAATCAATCGATTAACTACAACGTAGAATCTAGGATTGCTCTAACAAGATAGATACCAAAGTTACAGGAAAGAATGAATAATAAGCTTCAAGAAGAAACGATCAACCTGTATCAATAATTATTATAAAACTGAGGATTAAAGGGAATTCAATGATTACATACATCTGTGTTATTACAATTAATTTTAACTTATATTATACAATGATTTCAATCTTAGACATTGTACTTTTATACTGAGATGCTACTCAGAGAGATACAAACTGAAGTACTTGTTTTTTAGGAGATTACATTCCAGAGCCTTTAACTTTAAGATCAGTTCTATGGTAGCCGGTGATTAAAATCGGTTCATACACTATTTATTCTTTTAGGATCATGGAATCCATGTACATCATTGGTTTGCAGTCAGCGTTTTCCAACTCCATTGGTGGACCCGCTATATCTGTCAACTCGCCTCAAGCGCCAGAAATTCGCCTTCGTTTTCCCAATTTATTATACAACATCCCCTTGTTGACAGAATTCAGTGGGTAGGATGATACTGTCTAAATGTACGACAACATAGGAATTACTGATATCCAGTGTCAACATTGTATTAACAATGTTTAGATTCGGCAACTTGTGTTCGGATAAAGTATAGATAACTTATTTGGTGCTACTACTCTGAAACGTCTGCTTGGGTGATTTGGTAATGTTTTTTTTATGAATGTCATCGTAGCAGTTTCTATGTCGTGCATTGTTTTCCGATGCTGAGTGTCTAGAGAGAGAGGTGGTTACCTTATGACGTAGTTCTGTGAAATGAAAGAAAACCATATGGAACTGAAGTCTATTAGTCCATCATGGAATATTGGCGACAGTACAAATCAATGGCATGAGATCTAATCGGATATGGGTCACAATATAAGTCAGCAAAACAATTCTGTTACAGTTTCCTGTTAAAATCTTATTAGAAATAAAGTCTTCTTCTTTGAAATTTGTTTTCCACATATATCTCCTGCCTTGTAATTCTCTTATTGTCTTATTAAATGTTACTTTTTCGCCTCTTTTACTTACCTCCTATCACTATTTTCAAAAGATGTTGTATTATATCCAATGTATTCAGCCTTGAGTCATTATCTACATATGGACTCACTCAATGCGTGATTGTGTGTTAAGTTTAGTACCCTACGAATAATCAACTGATGAATCCTGTTGATTAGATAAAATAGACTAAGTGACTGTTAACCGTTGAATAGATAGATCGTATCTAATAGTAAAATCTTGGATACAGGTTTCGTTCTGTTTGAGACTCATCAACCGAATACATGTTCATACTTAGATTTGAAATAGGTACTGGTCTTTTTATGATTGAGTAAAGATAGTGAAATCTGGTTATATTAAGGTATTAAGTGAAATTCCTCTCCACCCCCTGCCCAACGATTTCATCGACAGTAAGTTGAACATTTTACACCTAAATATTAATGACTGCATCAGTTATCATCAAATTACTTGTCATCAATTACACACACTTATTTTTCCATTACTAATTCTCATATTCTGCGTAGAGAATTAAAAGCCGACATAAAAGCACTTAGGAACAACTAGGAAGAAGAGCCGAGGACAGAGTTGGTTAGAGAATCCTGATCTGTGGCCTATGCTCCACGAGAGCTTACAGGTATTGATTGATTGATTGGTTGATTGGTTTGAGTTGACACATTCAGATTTTGTATACACTGAACTCATTATTCACTGGTAAATCTATCGCTCCTAATAAATACGCCAGACGCTTTAAGATTTTATTATCCTTATAGTAGGTTAGTGTCATCAATAATAACTATCTCACTACCGTGAAGTTTGAGATCCACCAATCATGATTTTTCACTGGAACTTCAGGCACATCATAGTGTTTGTCATTAGTGATTTGATTGTTGTAACTGAATTGAGATGGTTTGTTCTGATCAATATTAAATGTTAATTGAATGAATTTGTTCACCAACCTAATACCCTTGGTGTGTAATCTAGAGTGCGCACTGATGATGGGTCGCATAATAGTACGAAACAACCATCCAGTGATCTCTGGTTTTCAATGGTATCTTACCAAAATCAATATTTGACGAATTCAATCAACTAAAACTTAATATCCATCTCTTCAAGTCACCTCAATTCAATTTAGGTTAGTGCACCTAATGTTAATTGGTTGGAATTGATCTGTTGGCAAACCAGGAAAATTCCATATCACTTATATTTTAGTCATGCGAAGTAAAATAATCCTCACAAAATTTCAGATACACCTTTTATGATGAGACCACGGTTAAACAGCGTATTTTCGTTAACATTCAAACGCATTACACTTGGTGGTAAATTATATAAATCAGTGATTGTATCACTATATCTTGGTCAACTAAAAGAAGTAGACGAAGAGAATATCAATAACTAAACTGTTTCCTTTGTTGACTAAATATGTTACAGATTACTGTTGGCAGGGTACCAGTGAAAACCAGGGAGTACAGGACATTTGTTTCGTTCTAGTGTGGAACTCCTCAACATTGTACACCCCAGATTTCACCCCAAGCGCATCAGAGAGGTGAACAACTAATCCTTTATACCACTGGGTTGGCATCTAATAGTAGAATTCCTACTTTAACCAATTTGTGATATATATTGTGCGATGATTGTCTGTATCCTTTTGATAAGGTTTAGTCTGTAATATGTCACCTAAGTATGAAAATTCTCAACAACAAGTGAGCACTCATGATTCAACCAAGATATGTATTTTGTTCTTTAGGCCTCACTAGTACTCATTTAGTATCTAGTGATTTGTAATTATAACTGTAATGATATTATTATACTGGATGATTCAAGATGAATAACTGAATTTCGGAATTGTCTTTTATAAGAGTACATGCCAATCAATTATTGTATTTCTGTTATCTTCAAGCTCCTCCCCACAAACTCTGCCTTTCAACTGTCACTATGTGACTTTCCAATTGGCAGCAATTAATTAACTATATCTGTTCCCTAAGTTCGTAGTCATTATTGTTCCCTTATTTTGTATGTGTTATTCTTATTATTAGTCTACTGTATAGTCAGGCTTTGTGTATAAATGAACGAATGCATTAAATATATATTTTGACTGATTGGTTTCTGGCTCACTTTCTTATCTTATGTTCTTTGGCTTGACTTAAGAACTAGGAACCACGGGGCAGATATACAGGCTAAGTTTCTTGTAGTTGGTTCTTATCAAAGTTACTGTTACTGTATATTGTAATTGACTATAGTTCACCTCTTAACTGCAACATTCAACAATATCTACGACTAGGTTAAATGTATTTTGATCTTCCGATTGATTTATCATGGACTGAAATTGATCACTCTCTGTTGCCATATGTGCACCCTAAATGCATTGTCTCGATATAGCAGTAAATTCACATGTGTTGTACGAGCCTAGATTGTGACTAGCAGGCGGAATCTGGGACATGGGTTCCGTCTTATTGGGAAATCGTTAGCTGGATGTACCTTCATTCTAGTGTTAATGTTCACACAGACAATTAAACTCATTTTGTTTTATGCCAAACGTAGGTACACCCATTCGATGAGTCCCAAATAAGATGAAAGGCGAGTCCATGAATCCGCTTCCTAGTCATAGTCCAACTGAAATTATCTCTACGACTGTCTATCCTAATGGAACTTTTATAAATGTTAACTGAATTAATGTAATCAAACCATATTACATAATTCATATTACGTCATTTCGTAACTTTCTTTCTATCATTTACATTTTTTTTTATTTCATCTCATATATAATTTATAAATAACAATAAACTCACCTCAGAACGTGTAATTAATAAACGCATTAAAGCATAATCTTTTGTACCTAAACCAACCATTGAATCATGTAACCATTCAGCAATAAGATTTGAACGATCAATTGCATATCGTACTACAATTACAAAAATGAATACACAGTAACAGTAATTATGTAATATTGAAATCAATATAGTAAGTAGTTTTTTTTGTTTTTTCAATGATTACATAATCACAATATACTACTGATCTAATTTACTAATTATCATTCTATTCATTCTGCCTGTAGCTCCTGCCGGTCCCAAGCCCAGGTAAAGGAGGAGGGTTGGGCATGGGGCTAGCATCCCCATCCCGTAAAACCTAACTTACTTACTTATGCCCGTTACTCCTCGCTGAGGAGCATAGGCCTCTTACCAGGGTTCTTCATTTAACTCTGTCCTGAGCGATCCTTTCTTATTGCTTCCAGTTGCTGTTCATCCTTCTAATGTCTGCTTCCAATTCTCGACGCAGAGTGTTCTTTGGCCTTCCTCTATTCCGTTTCCCTAAAGGATTCCATGTTAATGCTTGTCTCGTGTTGCAGTCTGATGGTTTGCGTAATGTCTGTCCTACCCATTTCCAACGTCTTTTACTAATTTCCTCTTCGCCTGGAAGTTGGTTTGTCCTCTCCCATAGTAAGCTGTTGCTGATGATTTCCGGCCAACGGACATTCAGTATCTTGCATAGGCAGTTGTTTATAAATACTTGTATCCGTCTGATGATGTTTGCAATAATTCTCCAGTTTCAGCTCCATACAGCAGGATTGTCTTCACGTTCGAATTGAAGAGTCTGACTTTGAGGTTAGTTGATATTTGTTTTGAGTCCCATATGTTATTCAACTGTAGGAATGCTGCCCTGGCTTTGCCAATCCTTGTCTTTACATCTGCATTGGACTCTCCTTGTTCATCGATGATGCTCCCCAGATATGTGAAAGTATCCACTTCATCCAGAGTTTCTCCATCAAGTTGAAATGGGTTGGTGCTCTGTGTGTTGTATTTAAGAATCTTGCTCTTACCCTTATGTATGTTCAAGCCTACTGATGCTGAGGTTGCTGCTACTTTGTTTGTCTTTGCTTGCATTTATTGGTATGTATGTGCTAAAAGAGCTAAATCATTCGCAAAGTCCAAATCATCGAGGTACATCCTACTTGTCCATTCAATTCCGAGCATCCCCTCAGATGTGGAGGTCTTCATGATCCAGTCAACCACAAGTAGGAAGAGAAAAGTTGAGAGCAGGCAACCTTGTCTGACTGCGGCCCTCATTGAAAATGCATTTGTCAGTTGTCCTCTATGCACAATTTTGCACTGTGTTCCGTCGTAAGAGTTCCGGATGCGTAAAACCCGAGATTGCTAAAAAACGCAAGCCAGATTAAACAAGATAAACCACTTAAACTCTATATCAAGTGACGATAAACAAAAATCCCTATCTTCATGTACATGATGTAATATTATCCTTTTCTCATTGATTATGCCTAAATACCAATAACTACCAATGTTTATTGATTGTAATTAGAAATATACACTAATTAGTTCTTTACCATTCATTATTGTAGTTTATCAATGTCTCTCTCATAAAGTAATAATCAACTGGCAATAATTTATAGGTATTTTCGTCCAATAAAGAACGAAAATATTTACAAAACTTGGGCGCCGAGTGTATGTATGTCATCTGAATAGAATGTATTTGTAAATAATTCCAGGCGATGAAATTAAAGAAAAATTCTAACGTTTCACTCGGCAATCTGGTCCGAGCCTCTTCAGGGAAATAATCAAAATCAAAAATTATCGAATATAAATGTAAATACGAGGTCAAATTTGAATTATGAATATCCAATTGTATACAGGGTATGAACATGTTATATGAGGCATTCTTAGTGAAATAAGGTTAAAATTTTTGTGGATGAAGGGAGGTGTGCACTATGTGTGCAGTTTTTCAAGTTCTATAAACAAACAGTAAGAACATATAATTTGTTCGAGACATATTCCCAAGTCCTCTGACGATATACTAAAACTTGAAAATAAGTCGGCAATAGCATTACGTTCAATAGAATCAGGACACAGTATCAATTTTGACGGGATTAAAATCCTTCAAAAAGGTTTTAATTCCTACAAAGAAAGGTTAACATCTGAGGACCTACACATATGAGCAAATCCGAATAATATAAACCGACGAGATGGAGTACTGTTAGCTGCACCATGGCACCTAATGATTAAAAAATGAATTCAAACATCTACTACTCCAACTTCCAACACACTGCATTTTATTGATTTATTTTAGAATTGTTTACTCCTGAGTTAACAGTTTCAACGTGTTACCATTTTGTGAATATACACCCAACCTTTGATTCATAATTGTCGTTACATTGATTTACTTCTACCATGATTTAATAGGAAGCCTTTCTTCAGATTGTCTACCCCTCTCCGTGAACATAACTCATAGCACAGTATATGTGTGCATATGATTGAAACATGCCTCATATAACATGTTCATACCCTGTATACAATTGGATATTCATAATTCAAATTTGATCTCTTATTTACATTTATATTCGATAAATTTTGATCTTGGTTATTTCCCTGAAGAAGCTCAGATCAGATTGCCGAGTGAAACGTTAGAATTTTTCTTTAATTTCATCGCCTGGAATTATTTATTCAACTGACGATATAGTTATTTCTATAGAAGATGACAATATACTGTGTGTAAAGGGAAGTATTTCACTGATTTATTAGTATAACCTTCCCTTTTCTATGAACAATTTGTTTTTCAAGTACACAGATGATCTTATTGTTTATATGTCTAATGAAATGAATGGTTTCTTAGTGAATATTGAATGATGATCTACTTTGAATAGTTTTTACTTTAACTCAGTCAGCTTTAGTCAAACACATGAAAATGACTTAAACATTCTAGTGAATTTCTAGGATGTTTATGAAATAATAAGACTACATTGAATATTACTGATCTTCGTGTAATTTCTACTTCTGAACTATCGTCGTCTTTGTATGTTTCATTAATACTACTAAAAGGTTTTCGTTTAATCTATTGCGTAAAACGATTACGTAACTTGAATACCTCTAATTCACTCATTATTACAGTTTATCAGCTCTTACATGTTATCGATTATTATTTTATATCGTTACCAAATTATTCTTTCCCAGACTCTTGAAAAATGATTATATGATATTGCAATAGAATATTGAAAGCTATTTGTGGTAAGAATTTCGACGTCGTCATGAACTGGGTTATTGACCAACACATGAAATCCTGCAAACAAGTGTCTAGTAGTATTGCATTTAATATGCCAGACACCTAAAAACAGGTTGATTATCTTCAAGAACTGTTTCTCTGTAGACTGTCTCATATAGTTTGATTGTATACAAAGTACGCAATTTATTCCTATTATTATGTTCCCCTTGCCCTATTCTCCCGTTTAACTCATTGACTGTTAATATATCGTTTCTCATTATGAACTACGGTTAATTGATTGTGTATACGTACAGTTCATATTCACTACTTATTTTCTTCTGCATAAATGTTAGTTTTCTGATTGGTTGGCAGTGTGGTCTGATTTCGTGTATATATAAAGGAATAATTAAAAAATAATTCTATTTTGTCTGGTTGGTTCATCAATCTTGCCAATGTTGATATCACAAATTGATCTGAACCAGACAACCATTGATCATCTAGAAGCACTGAACAGCTGTTTCATCCTAGTATGGGACCCCTCATCACCGCGCATGCACGACCCCATGAAGGATCAAACTCAGGACCTTCTGGTCTTTCTGCGAGCTCTATGCTATCAGACCATTGAACCGGCTCCTAACGGTTGAGATTTTCAATCTACCTAATTCGTGATAAGTTTGCTTGACCCCAATCATGCCATAGGTTGGTAACTGCCTCACACCCGACACGGTTGAACTCCACCAGTCACGTCCTCACACTAGAACTCCAGGAATTACCTCAAGGAGTTAGTCACCAGTGAGTTGATATTAGTTATAATTGTGGAATTGTGGCAATAGTTAACTATCAATTTTGTGTTCTTTTATTTCCGGTTTGGGACTAAGTAGGCATCGAGGATACGTGCACTGACTAGCTAGGAACTCTCACTGGCGTTTGTTAAGGTGACTTCGTGTGCTCAAGGTCACATCAACAATGTGTTCATGCACATCAATCATATTAGCCCATTTCTAATGGCATAACATTATCAGACATAAACCACCACCTACTTCATTCACATCAATCATCTTGTATATCTTCTAGTAGAAGGTGATATCGCTGCAGTAGAATTCTTACACATAAAATAACATATAAAATGCTTCATCATTCCGTGTCTAACACATTGTTATGTAATGTAAAGACTTTTGTCTCTTATATAACCATCATCTGCATTTTACATATCAACGCATTTGTTGTCCAACTTTAGCTAATATTGTACATCAACATACGTAAATATACTTTTATCCAGCATGTACATGGTAATACAAAAACTTGTTACGATAGTGTATGCTGAAAAATTCATATTGAACTAAACATACTACTGAATAAGACTATTATCATTATTATTATCATTAGTATAGTATGACTATTATTATTATCATTATTATGACCAATGCCACCAATATTACCTATTATCTTCATTATTAATATTATCAGTATTATTATTACAACTACTACCATTATTAGGACCACTACTATTATTACTATTGATACTACTAATATTACTATCATGACAATTATTATTATTATTGCTAACATTAATGCTATTATTATTATTATAAGTACTGTTATACTATGGCTACTATCAATATTATTACCATCATTAATATTACCATTATTACTATTACTATTATTATTATTATTATTACTACTATTATTACCACTTTATATATTTAAGTTGGATTGTGACTGGCAAGCGGAATCCAGGACGCGCGTTACATTATTAGTTGGAACTCATCAGCTGGATGTACCTGCATCCCAATGTTGATGTTCACACTGGGATTCGAACTCAATCCATTTCGTGTCAAACGCCACCGTATTCACCACTAGGCTACTGTGTTCAGACAGTCACACTTGTGCATACACACACAAGCTTATCCTAATTATATTATTACCACTGTTATTATCATTAACATCTTTTCTATTATTATTATTATTGTTATTGTTATTATTGCTATCACTATTCTTTTATTATTTTGAATTAAGCAAAGGCAGAAATCACTTAGGAATAATGTGAATTCACCTTTTTCTATTTCATTAGTTCTCATCAGCTGCACTATAATTTTAATTTTCATTAATAAAGCAATAACATAATCATAATAGATAGTCGTAAACATTGATAATGTAATTGAAGGGATACGGGATATGTATTCAATATGTACACATAAATATGTATTATAATTATTAGTAAATTAATTATAAATGTTACTCATTTAAGTAGTCTGGTTGTTTTGCATATTTTAATGTAGTAGTTGTTTATTACTTTTCATCGCTTTTATAATCATCTATAATAGTAATTCACTCAATTCAGTAAAATTTATGTAATCCTTCATCAAATCTCTCATGGATACTATACACTTCAGTTTATTGATTCTAGAACTCGAATTAATTGCACTCACACCATCATTTCATCACTTAACTGACCTTGCACACAGATACACACACATATTTACGCTTACATATATTTACGCATACTTATTGAATAGATATCCCATATTACTTCAACTGAATTATCAGTACTTATAATTATCTTTTATGATGATGTAATAATTTGTTAATAGAATAAACAAATGTAATCCGGGCTGATGAGAACCCGTGAAACAGAAACAAATAGATTCATATTATACTGAGTTAGTTTTTTGTTTCTTACTTCATTCATATTCATTAAGGAAAATAATTATATGAAGTTCTTATTAGTGTTATTATTGTTATCAGTATCAGTATTATTATTACTATTACTGTCCTTATTATTCAGCATGACCCCCCCCATATCACTATTATTATTATTATTATTATTATTATTACTATTATTATCTGGTTTGCGTTTTTAATAATACTTGCAAACATCAGACGGATACAAGTATTTATAAACAACTGCCTACGAAAGATACTGAATGTCCGTTGGCCGGAAACCATCAGCAACAGCTCACTATGGGAGAGGAAAAACCAACTTCCAGTCGATGAGGAAATTAGGAAAAGACGTTGGAAATGGATAGGACATAAATTATGCAAACCATCAGACTGCATCACAAAACAAGCATTAACATGGAATGCTGTTGGGAAACGGAAAAGAGTAAGGCCAAAGAACATACACTGCGTCGAGAATTGGAAGCAGACATTAGAAGGATGAACAGCAACTGGAAGCAATAAGGAAGGATTGCTCAGGACAGAGTTGAATGGAGAACCCTGGTGAGCGGCCTATCCTCCTCAGCGAGGAGTAACGGGCATAAACTTAACTTAACTTATTATTATTATCATTGGCATTACAATTATTACTAGTATTATCACTATTATAACTATTGTAACCATTACCATTTCCACTCTTACTATTATTACTATTATTATTGTCATTATTGCTATTATTATCATTATTATTATTATCATTATAGTTGTTGTTGTTGCTATTTTGATCATTATCATTATTTTTGGGATTCTGTTTGATTTGGAATGTGACGAACAAGCGGAATCCAGGATGCATGTTCCGTCCTCTTTAGGACTTGTTAGCTGGATGCACCTTCATTCCAATGTTGATGTTCACATTGAAACTCCAACTCAGTTCGTATCATGCAAAAACGCCACCGTGCTCACCACTAGGCTATTGAGTCGAGGCGGCCATATCTGTGCATCAAGGATGTGTTTATAATTAAAATGTATTTGGATATTCCCTTAGAGTTGTCCATGGGCTCCATGTTGGCGTACGCCTATCTGTCTGCACTATAGGGTCAGCATTCAATGATGACGTATTCAGTGAATGAAAAACACCAATCTCCATAGAATTAACCAACTTAATTCAACTACAATATTTAGTTCACTAGTGACTAACTTCAGGATGTTCCTGAACCTCACTGAGAAGTCATGACTGATGGAGTTCAAACTTGTTAGGAGTAAAACAGTGCGACAAACAGAGAGCTAGGTGTTCACCAACGTGTGGCTTTTTGGGCGGAATCTGGAGTGTACACTACTGAGGAGTTCCACTCTAGAATAAAACAGCTGTTCAGTAGTACATAATTTTCAATGATACCTTATCAACATCATTCTTTAATGTATTTAATGAATTATGAATTATTTCTTAAAATAATAATGTATACATTTTCAGCATTTGTGAATCAATTAATTAATGATGAACTACTGAATTAACAAAAAACCTACATCAGATCTAAGATGCACTTTATATCATTCTTCAATAGAATTATTCAGACTACGTCGTATTAGATAGTTTTGTTTATCTGATGTGTTGATAGCATTGCAATATCTTATATTTAATTAAGCTCCAGTGGCCGCTGACATCCTCTGGAGATAATATCAAGTGGGTTTTCTTAGTAACTGTAGCTTGATTAAAAAGAAAAACTTATTGTACCCCCCCGCTAAATTGGATTTTGCTATTTGGTCAATTCAACTAAATATTCCGCCTTTTATATTATGCGTGGAGCATATTCAGCTACGCGAGAGTTGGTTAAAGATTATTTTGGAGTAATGAGACTATAATTCATGTAGGAGTTGGATCAATGCTAAACATTATTTAAGCATTGGATTCAATAAAGACTACAACCGCGGTTACATCACCTATCACATTGAGCTCACTAGTTTTAAGTTACAAATCTAACTTCATATTAATTAATATATAAGCTGTATAACATAGGTACTGGAATTTTTGACAATTTGGGAGTATTGACAATTTAACAAAAAGAATGATTAGTCTCATGAGTCCGAGTTAAACAACCGTTGATCACCTGGAAGTACTAGACAGCCGTTATGTCCTAGTATGGGACTCTTTGGCAGTGCTCAACCACGTCCCCATCGGGGATGCGCACTTCAACACCCTTAACCCCTCTGCGGATGCTTTACCACAAGACCACTGAGTTGGCTTCCAAAGTGGTCGATTCCAGTGGAGTCAGAGTTTTTTAGTTTCAACCTTCGACGGAGTCGTGGATGAGCGCTGCTTAGGGTTCCATGTTAGGACGAAACAGCTGTTTAGTGTTAGTTTCTAGTGATCACTGGTTGTCTAGAACAGACTAAATCGTGATATCAAACTGACAGTCAATAATCTCCATAACACTTAATTACAAAGAACATTTTCCTTCTAACTATTGCTGTACAGTCGTTTCTACAGGATATTTATCTATAGGAAAATATAGTGATTACATTATATGTTATTTAAAAATGTCAAGTATTAAAAGACTGACGTTAAATGGCAGAGTGGGGGAGGTGACACTAATGAACATCTTATCCACTGTTGAATACTTAGCAATCCAGTAGATTAAGCTCAACCTCTGCTATCAGATACAGCATATCGATTCCTTGAACTTGCCTTCATCCTAATTCTCTTTCATGTAGTATACTGTCGTTAGTTCAAATTTATTTTCACGTTTTAATATCTTAACTTTTGCACAATTACCACTACTTTACATCGGCAAGATTATGTGGACAATGACTGCCAATTTTTTTCAATTTATAAACTGATTACATTACAGATCAATCCTTCAGCAATTAAACACTTAAGTAACATATTTTTAATTTTAATTTCATGACTGATTTAGTCAGAATCAGACAATTATTGAAGACCAGGAACTGATACTTGACAGTTGTTTAATCCTGGTATGGGACTCCACGATAGTGCTCATCCATGATCTCACTAGCGATGTAACACAGGATCTTCTAGCATCACTCTGAACGCTTTACTACTAAATAACTGGGCTGCGTTCCAATAGTTAGTATTTCTAACTTAGCCAGTTTGCGATATGATTGTGCGATTTTATTTATTGGCATCGATGGGTATTTAACTCAATTCCTGCATTGTTCAACTTCATTGATCACATTTAAGTTAGAAATATCAATCATTAAAACCGGGCTAGCAGATAAAATCGTATGAAGTTCAACGCTGAGCTAGAAGATCCTTGGTTCAATCCCTGACAGGGTCGTAAATGCTAACTGCAGATGAATTCTATCTTAGAACAAAATCTAGCTGTTCAATGCCAGTCCGTAATTTGTCGTTGGTTAACTGATTCAGACTAATTCATGATATTACAATAACACTCAACAACTTCCACAACATACAATAACACTTGTATTGTAATAACGTATTCACATTAATTAACTAAAATAAGTACAGTTATCTTAGTGACTTACAGACAGATACGAGTAGTTTACGATAATCACCTGATGTCTCCGATTCAATATGCTCCAATAAAGATTTACCATACAACTGAAATAATAGAAAAAATCAACTAATCATTAAGTTTAGATAAAGATAACAAAGATTTATGAAGTAGAATGGATTCATCAGTTGACTTCGAGGAATCTTTTCACTAATAGTCTACAACTACCATGAGACGTATATTTGACATACTTCATCTGTTGAGATTAAGACAAATATTCTGAATGTTTCAAATAGAAGTCATAATAATTTGAATAGAGATACAGGATATGGTATCAATTGTAGTTAAGTGTATCGTGTTATAAATAAAGAGTTGAGTAGTGTGATCTGGGGTTGTGATAAGAGAGAAAAACATAATCTTTATAAAGTTAAAGAAGAAATGCATTACATAATTGTAGAAAAGTCAATCTGAATGTCCGTTGGCCGGAAACCATCAGCAACAGCTCACTATGGGAGAGGAAAAACCAACTTCCAACCGAAGAGGAAATTAGAAAAAGACGTTGGAAATGAATAGGACATACATTACGCAAACCATCAGACTGCATCACAAAACAAGCATTAACATGGAATGCTGTTGGGAAACGGAAAAGAGGAAGGCCGAAGAACACACTTCGTCGATAATTGGAAGCAGACATTAAATGGGTGAACAGCAACTGGAAATAATAACGAAGGATTGCTCAGGACAGAGTTGAATGGAGAATCCTGGTGAGCGGCCTATGCTCCTCACCTAGGAGTAACGGGCGTAATTAAGTAAGAAAAGTCAATATCGATGATTACATAATTATTCGATGATTTTCAAGAAATTGTCACTGTCTTCAGTAGACATCTGGATAATTGTGTACAGAAAAAAGATCGATATACTCGCTACGGTAACGAAAGGCTTATCATGTTATCTTTCTGTACACAATGGTCAATTTGAAAATGATTCATAGCAAAATTGCCCTAGCAAAACGTAGTAATATTGAGATTACTTGTTTGTTGGCAATTTCGAATGCTTCTGTAGAATTTATATCATGTTCACTGTCAAACAGCGTTTGGAGATCGCAATTGTGAGGACATTGCTGCAATCTAGACATTAATTTTTATCAACTTTCTAGAGAAACTAAACAGAATTCCTTTGTTCAGTGCTTTCTACATACTTGCAGACATAAGTACATGTCGTATATTGAAGTTGGATTGTAACTGGCAAGCGGAATCCAGGACGCGCGTTTCATCCTATTTGGGACTCATCGCCTGGATGTACCTGCATCCCAATGTTGATGTTCCCACTGGGATTCGAACTCAGTCCGCTTCGTGTCCGCAGGTACATCCAGCCGATGAGTCCAAAATAGGACGAAACGCGCGTCCTGGATTCCGCTTGCCAGTCACAATCCAACTTCAATATATAACTTGTGTAATAACGCTATATCGAGGGAATCCGCTCAGGATGCACATTTGGCAACAGAGACTGACCAGTTTTAATCCATTACAAGTCAACGGGAAAATACAAGCTTATCCTAATTAAGTACATGTCGATTCGTAAGTGTAATTGAAGGTGATATCTGGTGGATGGTGATTTACCTTCGAGAGGTTTAACGAACGTCTTGTGTTCTACAAAGAAACTAAGAAAGCTTCAGGATAGATTCATTTCACTGCCGTCCAAATTTTTTATTAATTTTTTTATGATCTCATCTCCTTTAAATATAAGACAGGCTTTTTATTCACAATCGGAGTCATGTCGTTTTTAGGATTTGTCTTGTAGTACTTTTTAATTAATCAGAAACTTGTAAGAGAAATACACTCACGGAGTATTTTTAAGTGGGTCAAAGATGAAAATCAAAGAGCATTGGATAATTGTTACACCATAGTATAGAAAACTTTGACAGTACTCGTGCAGGACACCTCAAAATATATGTAATGTGAAGGCACTGAATACTCGACCCCACCCCTTCTTTGAGCTCAGCAATTTTATATTGTACATTTTCCTATAGTAAACCTGTTCCGCGTATGACTAAACTACTTATAGCTGCTTGAATTATGGTCTCTTTTTGAACTATTTTAGTTCCAAATACATTCACATCTTATTTTTCCCACCGGCGCCTTAATTGACATGCATCTGAACAACCTTATATGTACATAAAGTCGATTGGTGTGCATGAATAATATGTGCATACGATTTATATTTTGGTGAACCTTCAGCAATTACAGTCTTAAGTGGATTTAGTGAAGGTACCATTCAAACACATGTGCTTCTCATCAAGCAGATTACGTTAAGACATCATACAAAGTGCTTATGACTTAGAATTAATCAATACCTACCACTCCCCTTCGGAGCAATGGCCTACAACCAACATGTAGTTAGCTCTCCATTCCAGTTATTCCCAAGTGCTATTCATTATTTTTCATGTCTGCCCCTTAATTCTGGTGACCTTGAGGAGTTTAAGTTAGTGCTCGCCTTGTAACAGTTTGCTGATTTTAGAAATGTGTCCTGTATCAACTCCTAGTGTTTTTTCTTAAATTTTTTCCTTACTTGGAAGTTGATTTTATTCCTTGCCACGACAGGCTGTTGCTGATGGTTTCCGGCCAGTGGATTCACAGTATCTTGTTTAAACAACTGTTTGTAAATACGTGTATCTTGTGAACGATGATTTCTGAAGCTCCCCGTACAAGTTTTATCGATATAAAATAAAATTCACCATTAAAATCTTAACTTTGATGCTGGTTGACAGTTGTTTTGAGTTCCAGATATTCTTTAATTGCACAAATGATGCAGTTGTCTTCCTGATCAATGTCCTCCTATCTACATCAAATCCTACTTGTTTATCAGTGATATAACCCAGGTATGTAAAAGTTTCGACATCTTTCAGAGCTACTCCGGTAAGTGTAAATGGATTAATACTCCCTTATAACTTAAGACGATTGGGTTCTTCTCCAAATATGTACATTTTTAAATTCAATCACCTTATAGAACATCAAATTTAAATGATCTACGCAACATTGCTTCATTTAAAAGATAAACGTAAGCTAATTTTTAATGTAACATTCATCATTACTGGATTCTATTCTGTAAAATAACTGACGAAATCTTTAAAGCTGAGTTATACCATATTGAGGATGCAGAGGTAAAAGTCAGGATGAATGGACAAATATTATTTCTGTACAGCTTTCTGATAATCCCTGGGGTCATTTAATAAACCGATCACCTCTTTACCTTTTCCAGCCAGTCACAGAATCAACTAATTATATACGATATAGAAACCACGCTAATGGCATTATTAAACCGGTGGTTCTAGTGATATACATTGAATTATAATCCTTGTACCGAAATATATAATATTGAGCATCATGGCTATTAATTTAAAGATGTCGCCGGATTCTAGCCACTTTTTGGCAACAATGGCTGCCAGCCATT
The DNA here is from genome assembly GCA_034768735.1 of Schistosoma mekongi. NCBI lineage: Eukaryota > Metazoa > Platyhelminthes > Trematoda > Strigeidida > Schistosomatidae > Schistosoma > Schistosoma mekongi. The sequence continues at coordinate 23,336,546 of CM068310.1, read as the reverse complement.
CACTGCTATACTGATTTTACGACAATAACAAAGTCGGCCCAGTTTGGCATAAACCGATTCGAGTTTAATTACACAAATTAATCTCATCAGCCACAACTTCACCAGCTTTCATACAACCATCCAGATACACGAACTTACTATAAGTTGTGTCTGTTGACTACAAGGTTTACAACCGTGTACAGACTCCTGCTACTCATGTAGACGTTCTTTGAAGTTTCCTACCTACGGAGACTAACTGCTAACTGGTTACTTACAGTATAAGCAGATACTGAAGGTCTTTCTTGATAAACTATAATGTTTCGCTTTTAAACCAACTATATATGTAGTCGCCACAATACTGGATAATAAGCTGATTTTACTTGCCTGATAACACAGGATACATCTTGTAATGTTGTTGCTATACATTTTGAATGAGAGGTTTGATTGGAATTTCTACCCCAGTAGACCCTCCAGTAGTATTATTTAATTAAGATGATAAGGAAAGATACGGAACATATATGAATGATTTTTCTGAGAATGAGTTCCTCATGCTTGGTAGTTAATATGTGTACATTTATAAGAACAGAATCAAACAATTACACTGAACATATTCTAGACAGTTTACCTCAACTTATACATTGTGGAACTTCATAATCATAGACAAACTTACTTTTAAATAAATTTCTGATGTTAAATATAATTGATATGGTGTTCTATTGCATATAACACGTGTAATACGTCTTTCTCTTGTACCTAAGCAACTTGAAAAGTGATAGAAACAGAAATGAACATTAGTCAATTCATGTTATCGTTGTTAGCGTCACTTAGTTACCACTAAAAAACTAGATAGTACAAAGTAGATGCTTTGTTCTAGTATACGATTTCTAATCAGTGTACATCATAATCACTGTGCTATATAATAAATTGATGGAAGTGGGAATTTCCCTACTTGAAGCCGATCCAATGGCATAAATAAACACGTATTTGCTGTGACATCTGAAAGTTCTGAGACCAATTCGTCGGTTGAATACATGGTGAGCACTGCTGACGAGTCCTATACTAGGTCGAAATACTTATCAATCTCTTCCTGATTGTCACCAGTAACCAACTAGCATTATTCTGTAATGAATGCAGTCAATTAAACCTGATTTCTTTATTAATAAAATCACCTTAATTCAAATTCATGTCTTGTCTTATTATGCTAATGAGAATTTACAAAGTTCTGGATTTTTTTATTGTAGATTTTAAAAATTACAGTTAAATATGAGATTAATTTGATGTTATCAATTTTGACGTCATAAATTAATCAGAATTAGGCAACCACTGACCACCAGCAACTAGCAGTGGATATCTTTGTCAATATAGTAGGCGACTCCTCAACAGTGAACATCCAAGATCTCATCAGAGGACGAACCCATGACCTTGAGGATCCGCGGCGAGCTCTTTACCATTAAACCACTACATTGGCTGCCTGTGGCTGACATTTCTCATTCACTTAATTCGTAATACGTTTTCGCTGCCTCATCAATTGCTATCAGTACGTAACTACCTCAGAATCAACATGGTTGAACTCTGTTTGTTACGTCTTCTTGCTAGAACTCGATGAATTACCTCGAGAAATTAGTCACTAGTGATCTGATATTTATTATAATTGGGTACTGTAGAGATTATTAATTTGGTATTACAGATTGTCCAATAGTTGTCTTCTTCATACCAATCCGTGATATTAAAATTGACAGTCAACAATCTGTACAACTCCTAATCATTACTATTTCTGTTAGCCCAATATATTCAAGGAGTTGTTGGAATATACTAATGCTCAAATCGAATTAATTCACGAATGCCATTTGTTTCTAAAGGCTATGTGTGGTGACTATGATGTGAAACAGACCAAAATGTAAAACCATTTACTCCCCACTTAGTTGATAGGTAGGTATCTAACCGATATTATTACTGAAATATATAGGATATCACGAATTGGTTTGAATTAAGCAACCAGTGACTACCAAGAAGCACTGGACGGCTGTTTCGTCCTTGTATGGGACACTCCAACAGTGCGCTTCTGTGACCACCCCCTCCCCGATAAATCAAACATAGAAATTTCTGGGTTTGCTGTATTTCATACTAGGATTTCATCAGGTATCAGTCCATTAGAGTTGATGAGATTTCTAAAACAAACCACGTAACTGATACACTTAACTACTTAAATCATAAAAGTAGTTAAGTTGTCTTTGTCTAAAACTACTACTACTTCATAATAAAAATACACTATACATATTTGTGACATTCATTGTATAGAAACAGTGTATAGTCTGCCAGTAAAATATCTCCTCTACTAACCAAATTATATTAAGTTAAATGAATGTAGAAAGAATAATCAGATAAGAACGTACCCAGCTCCTGAAGCATATAAATCTTTAGCATCAACTTCAGCTAATTCATGGTTAATAACTGAATTTACACCTTTCTCAGGTATCGCTTTCAATTGTAATAGTTGTATATCATCACGTTCAGCTTGAACTAAACTAAGCAATGCATATTCATAATCACCACATGTTTCTTTTTTCATATCCGTAACTAATGAACGCTCGGAATCTATATTTTGAAGGTAATAAATGAGAAACAGAAGAAAACGCATAAATTTTCAGTATTAGAAAATGTAACAGTAAGATGATGCACAGATGTAGAACAGTGATTGAATGTAGTCAATCGGTAAGTCTTTCTATAAACTGATGATATACTAGTTTATATTCGCATGTAAGTTGTAATTATTTTACATGAGATTCTAACCAGTCTTGACCATCAACATTGCTACATTGACCTGGTAATCGGGCTACTTTTATTGTGATGATGTTAACTAAGCTACATCTAAGAATCAACTAATGTGGGAAACATATGTTAAGTCGTTAACAGATCACGCCATCCGAAACTTTCTATACTCTTGATGTTGATGCATAGTAGTTTGCGGAAGCACTTATCCTGGATCCTAACGTGGTCAGTTACTTGATTTTTAATAATCAATAGGAACAGCCAACGCCTATTAAAGAAGGCTACATCGAATTCTCGTGGCTTTACCAGAGTTGGTATAACAATGAGTTTGTAAGTAAAGATTGGGGTAATTGACTGTGTTAACAAATTAGATTGTTCTCGAAGTCTGGTGGTCATTAATGGATTAATGAATGAAGAATCTCGACATAGAATTAGAAAGCTCTTTCGGCTTCTGTCAATTTGTGGAGCCTGTAATGTACGTAGGGTATGTGTATGCCACTAAACGGAAAAGTAAATTACACGACAGCTTTGTATTAACGAATGGATTAACGAACGGGTTACGAGGATTGAAAATATACATGTGTCTAAAGTGTTTGATCATGATGTTTTAAAGCACCGCTCGCGTACCAGAGTACAAACTAGTAACGAGCGCTCAGTTTAAGCATAGATTACTAAGGAAGACGGCAGTCCAGATGATAAAATTGTGAATTTTCATTGAACGAGATATATGAGACATGTGTTCGTATACCTAACCACTGTCTGATTCATCCCAGAATGTTAACTAGTGTAGAAGTAGGATAAAAGAAAACTTGGTGGTGGGTGGATCAATCAGAACAGAACTTGCCATCAGCTCATGAAATTGGAAACTAATGACAGGGACTATATCGATAGGTTTAGATTACTTGGTTGGGATCAACTAAGAAGCAATTTCTACCAGTGGCGACAGACACCGTTTATCACTTCCTAATGTTAAACTGTCGTACAATGTTATTCCTGTTAGTTTGGCATCATTGTGCTAATGTGCTAAGGTAAATTGAACTGATGCAAATATACGTCAGGTTCTACTTTATACATCACTGACTGATTGGTCCATTTATATTCAGTAACATTTCAACTAAACAATTTAGATTACCACTGATTCACAGCAGCGGAGAATAGTAAGCGATATTACAGTCTTCGGACGTTTACTGTTGATCACTTTCTGTCAGTCTTGCGTCGGTAAAATGAACATAGCAGGTGCTAGCAGGATATCTTAAACCAATCAACCAACCAACCTCTAAACATAATTTATGCGATGTTGAAGTATTTACCACAGTGCTTATATTGAAAGTTGGTCATGAGAATTCAATCTTCCCTAGAATTATTTAAGTTCGATTGTGACTGGCAAGCGGAATCCCGGAAGCGCGTTTCATCCTATATGGGACACATCGGCTGGATCTACCTGCATCCGAATATTGATGTTCACAGTGGGACTCGAACTCAGGCTGCTTCGTGTCGAACGTCACCGCGCTCACTATTAGACTACTGAGTCCAGACAGTCACACATTCATCCTAATATCAATCTTCACTAGATAGACTAATCACTACATAGTAACTAATCAACTGCATCATATCAATTAGTAATTCAGTAGTATAAATTGATCATTATAAGTTTATTTATAAAAGTACTATATTCTCTAAACATTCATAACTCACTTTCAATTCCTTTGTCTTTAAGTACTAAACAAGCCACACACAAGAAAAAAATGAAAAGAATAAGAATAGTTTTAATAGATCAACAAATATTCAAATAAATTTTGATTGATAAACTACATGTTATGCAATATTAGCAATTAGTTAATGACTTGAATAGGATCAAATCAATTGATCCTTATATCACTAACATATTACAATCTATTTAGAATATGCATTGGTTCAGGTTAGTATGATCCCAACCAGTAAACTATGTGATGATTAATGATAATGTAAAGAAGAAAGAGGAGAGAGAAAAATTCAATCAATTGAATTAGAAAATAAAACATTGAAAATCTATTTCATAGAAAATTATAAATCTGGTAGATTCTTCATGGGAGTATATTTACATTGTACATTTCATGTATCAAAATGTTACGTAATAGAGTTTGGTCTATGTTAAAATTCTTAACTTGGTAACATGGTAATATCCCTATACTAACATGATAGAGACAAACAATCAATATAGTCTTGACATACCAACCGATTTCTTTCTCTTATCCCCCTCCCAATGTTCAAAAAAGAAAGAAACCAATCAACACTTTAAGATGATTGTATTTCATCTCAACCGTGTATGTATATAGTTATAATGATGATGATGTCACAAACAGATAGATTATCAACTCCAAATTGACAGCATCCAATCACAAATCACCAAGGTGAGTAAAACCAATATGGATACAAAGGTTGGTTATTGTCAATCTTACAATCAATTGAAGAATAACAGAAACAAAGGGAATATTAACCTAAAATCGAAAAATTTTAAGCCTCATGGTGAGTGATTAGTTTCTACACTACTGAAATATCATACTAGTAGCTAACTTCATGATGTAATTATAAGATTTCGCCTAGGTAAAAAGGTGATTACACAAATTTGTATTTGTAAAGAATAAAATATAAAATAAAATATAATCTGCACCACTGGGTCGGCATTCACTGGGAAGTGGATGGTGGTGTAGATGGTTAGGCGTTCGCGTTAACCTGAAGCCCCTGGTGTGGAATCTGGGGTGCGCACTGCTAAGGAGTTCCACACTAGAACGAAACAGCTGTCCAGTACTCCCTGGTTTTCAATGGTACCGTGCCAACATTAATCTGTGATATAGTCAATCAAATAAAATAACCAATCTCTACAAAAATAACCATCCTAATTGAACCAGAAATAAATATCATTAAAATTAAAGTGAATCAGATTCGCTTAATAACTGAAATGTACAATGTCTTTCAATGAATGAAAACTTAATAAGTTGAATAATAACCTCTAGGTTCAGTATGCATTAGTAAACAATCTCATAATGAGATAAAACAGATATCCTGATAAAGAATGACTGTTTAACAAACTAGGAAATTATCAAACTACTTCACAAGACAAGCATTAACATCGGATCCTGAAGGCCAAAAAAGGGGAAGACCCATTAACACATTATCTCGAGAATTGGAGACAGACATGTAGAGATTGAACAGCACTTTGGAAGAACTGGAAATGGTAGCCTAGGATCTAGTTAGTTGGAGAATACTGGTCGGCAGCCTATGCTCTACGTGGGGGCGTAATAGGCATTGATCAATACAAGACTGCTAAATTTAATAATTCCAATGTCTTCTTTATGATGTTATATTTCTATCTTGTTAATCCACCCATATGTATGTATGGCATGCTTGCTTGAAACAGTTTTTATTCTTATTCTGTAGAAAACTGAACTAGAGTCGATATCCATTTGTTTATAACAATAGATCTCTTCCATTATTCAATATACAGGATCTTAATTATTGACTTAACATTTCAAGGTTATCATGTAAACCATTGAATATTGAAGTTTAAATGTGAATAGTTTATTCTTCTAACTTTAGTAAATTGATAAAAGTTAGTGTGATATTTAACCAACAGCATCATTTCCCTTATAAATAATCTAATTGAAATGTTTAAATGAACAATGACTTCAACTTGAAATATAACATGTAGAAGACAAGATTCGTTATGACGTCAATAACGGGACTATCGAAGAAATCACATAAGTAAAATTAATTTCTCAAGACTATGAATAAGAAGGTTACACAGTATTTCACAGAACATGAAAACTTAATGCGGTACTGTGTATCAGTCAAGCTACTGATTAATTATAAGTAGTGTAGTGTAATACATAACTCCGACTGTAGCCCCTAGGGTTGCTGCCGGTCCCAAGCTCGGATAAAGGAGGAGGGTTGGGCATGGGGCTAGCAACCCCATCCCGTAAAACAACAAACGTGCTAAAAAAAACGCTAACCAGTGTAATACATAAAGTGAACCAATAAATTATAAATCATATGCACGATATTGCTATATTTCATTATGAATTCCTTCTATGATCAATGAATATATAACTTACTACTAAAGTGAATGACTTTTGGATGCAAGCTGGATTTTTAACTTGATGAACAGGCTGTACAAACCGATCGAGATTGTGAGTTATATTTAAGCAAGTTGGTTACATAGCCAGATGACTAAGTTCAGGAAATATAAAATGCATAGTCATTTTGCCATCTGTATTGCACTATGATGGTTGTATGATGTTACTGACAGTGTTTCCATTAGTGTTTCCATTGATGTTACCACCCTACAAATAAAATTGGAATTGTTTGAGTTGGATTGTGACTGGCTGGTCAGCTGAATGTTGTGATGTGATTATTTGAACTCAGTAGCCTAGTAGTAAACGCAATGACGTATGGTAAAAAATGAAATGAGTCCGATTCTCGGTGTAAACATCAACACTGGGATGCAGGTACACCCAGCTGACGAGTCCGCAATAGGACGAGATATGTGTCATAGATTTAGTTTACCAGTCACAAACAAAATCAAACAATACTTGTAAATAATCGCTATATGGAAGCAATCCGCTCAGGAAACAAATTTAACAACAAAGACTGATTGATTTCAGTCGATTATAAATCAAAGGGAAGATACAAATACATTCCAATTATAAAAGTTGAATTGAAGAATGCTAACATAAACAGTCAATCTTTAAATTACTGAACTTACCTTCTTTATATGCATTAGCTACAGCTCTCATTTCATCATTCCATAATGTAGTAAGTATTTCAATAAGTACACGATCATTTGTACCTAAACCTTTCATTGCATAATACAAAGATTTAGCCAACATATAAGGTGTATCCACAACCAATTGGCATAGAACTTTACGAAAATCTCCACTGGTATCGGATTTTAAATCATCTTCAAGATCCTATTTCATTGAAAAGTCAAATGAATTAATGGGGAAGTTGAGTTAAATAAGAAAGTACTACAAAGAAGTATTGAGTTTATATTATTGAGTGATTCAATTAGTATGAAACACTATTCACATATCTCATTGTTATTCATTATTTTATGAATGTCATTCTTACTGTTTTGGGGTGTTTCCAGAAAGATTTGCTGCCGGCAGTAGTGAGGAGTAAATGACTTAATAGGAACTTCTTTCACTGGGCTAGATGAAACGGATTCAGTGGATTTTATTGTTTCTCTAAGTAACAACATCGTTTTTTTTAACAAGTAGAAGTATCTTTTTTAAGTTTCTTTTCTAGTCAGTTGATTTCCGACTTTATGAATGAGGTACTACAATGATCTGTTATTTTCTGATCTATAATGTGATATTTATCCACTCAAACTTCTGTTCATAATTACGTCAGTAGTCAAAAGTTGTTCAAAAACAGATAGTCAATCAAAAATAATGTCTTTAAGAAAAAGAAAATTATTTCTTTGATTTGAAATAGCCTTTGATAATGATATTCCCGATGAGTCTAAAAGCTCCTGATCAAGTTCATTCAAAATACAAAACGCAGTGGTACTAAAATATACATCATCAACAGTGACAAACCAGTTTCAATCTATAACATATCAACGGGAATATGCAAGTTGATCTTAATACTAATGCTTCTGTTGTACAAGTGTGACTGTTTGGACTCAGTAGTCTAGTGGTGAACGCTGTGGCGTAAGACAAGAAACAGACTGAGTATGAATCCCACTGTGAACATCAACACTGGGATGCAAATAAATCCATTCTATGAGTGCCAAATAGGACGAGACGCTCTTCCTGGATTCCGCTTGCCAGTCACAAACTAACTTAAACAATCATGCATTGGTTTATTACTTTGTTTCGACTAAGTTAATTTTTGTCAAGTCATTTTTGGTGTTAATTGAATAGTGTTGATCTGTTTGTTATGCGGATACTAGTATCAGTACTGATATTTTGTGGAGATGGAAGATTGCATCGTCGGAGGGGAAGAGGGAAGAGTAGTCGTAAGGGTGATTCAGGGTCGAATCTGTAAGTACCTACCGCTGCGCATTGTTGACACGTATCAAGTAGCAAAATACCTAAGTTCGCTATTATCTGGAGGCTACTTCCCTAACCTAAAACATCCTTCGGTACATACTCGTATTAGATAATTCGTGATCAACAATGTCTGAACTGAAACAGTTAACGATTGATAAAAGCAAAAAAAATATTGAAATTACATCTGTAACTGATATAATTTAAAAATGTGGCCTATTGGTCAACCAATTCACTAGCTAGACATTAAGATTATGGGTTTCGGATTACGTAAGAAGTAAAATGTAACTGAACCTGGTGTGTATTTGTGTTTGAAGGGGGGTGAGAACTTGGACAATAAAGATAATGGTTTCAGGGTAACTGTGATATTTAAGTTAAAAATGTTTATTTTAGATTGTTTATTTAACATATTTAGTAATGACTTTGTTATTGGTCCGACACTACATTGTATTAGTAAACCAAATGTGAGTACAACACATTCTAATACTTGTGATAGGCATATGTTATAAGTGTAATGGATGTTGATTAAGGAATTCAGTTTATGTTAGGTCTAAATTATTACTACGACATATGAATATATTCGTTGTAATGTGGATCATATAGATGTCAATTACTCTGACATTCATACTGATTAATATTAGCATTGTCTCTAGGGATTTGCTTACAAAATATTACACAGAATACTTCCTGAATTCACATTCTATCCCCTATTACCTACAATAATTTAATGACAACGATAATACACAACAGTCATTTTTTTTAGCTCTTTTGTTCTTATGGGCTGAAAATTTTCGAGATCATGTTTGAAAGAGGGGGTGAGTTATGTTGTCATCTACGATTGAATCTTTCAAAAGTAGCCTCGACGTAAATAGGGATACTATGGATACTAAATTATAATACAGTAAGAGCAACACAGTGGTTACTCTTACTTTTAAAGTTTAATTTAACCCTTTTCTTTTCAGTTACATAGACAATATAACCAGTGCTCTACTCTCAAAAACGAAGAATATTCTTATCATCTAGACGCAAATCATATCGAACAACAGTTCGCTAATTTGTAGTTAACATATTGTTAGGCACTATTTGTTAACCATAGAAATTTAGATTGACGTTTATAGAATGCTGAATATCTTATACAATCTTCAGTTACACAGATTTCATGGAAGTGATGCTACTTTTTCCATAGCTTGAAACTAACTTGTTGCTATGCCTAAAGTTTGCAATGTGTGTACTTCTTTATAGTTGATGATTAACGACACTTTCCATATAATGATCTCATCTAAACAATAGTTAACATACGATTCATGAAATTCAGAAGATAATAGGTACTAATTGGTGAATCTAGTAGCTTGATCTATCTTCAATGTATTGCAATGCTAAATTACTTAGCAACATATGGTGTTTGGTAACAATCAATCAATCAATGCCTGTTACTCCAAGTGGAGCATAGACCGCCCACCAGCATTCTCCAGCCAACTCTGTCCTGGGCTTTCCGTTCTAGCTCTTCCCAAGTGCTGTTCATTCTCTTCATGTCTGTTTCCAATTCCCGACGCAATGTGTTCTTGGGCCTTCCTCTGTTTCTGTGGCCTTTAGGATTCCAAGTCAGTGCTTGTCTTGTGACACAGTTTGATGGTTTCCTCAGTGTGTGTCCAATCCATCTCCAGCGTCTTTTCCTAATTTCTTCCTCAACTGGAAGTTGATTAGTTCTCTGCCACAACAGGTTGTTGTTGATGGTATCTGGCCAACAGATCCGAAGAATCCTACGCAGGCAGTTGTTTATAAATACTTGTAACTTCTGTAGGGTACTTTTTGTAGTTCTCCAAGTTTCAGCTCCATACAACAGGACTGTCTTCACATTTGTGTTGAAAATTTTGACTTTTATATTGACTGACAGTTGGTTTGAGTTCCAGATGTTTTTCAGCTGTAAAAATGCTGCCCGTGCCTTACCAATCCGCGCCTTCACATCCGAATCAGACCCTCCGTGTTTGTCGATGATGCTGCCCAAATATGTAAAGGTTTCAACGTCTTCCAGAATTTCTCCGTCAAGTGTAATTGGGTTAGAGTTTGTTGTTTTGTATCGGAGGATCTTGCTTTTCCCTTTGTGTATGTTGAGGCCTACTGCTGCTGAGGCTGCTGCTATATTGTTGGTCTTCTTCTGCATTTGATGATGTGTGTGAGAAAGAAGAGCTAGGTCATCTGCAAAGTCCAAGTCATCTAGTTTCGTCGATGTTGTCCATTGTATTCCGAGAGTGCCTTCAGATGTTGCAGTCTTCATGATCCAGTCGATGACCAGTAGGAAGAGGAAGGGCGAGAGTAAGCAGCCTTGTCTAACACCGGTCTTCACTTCGAATGAATCTGTGAGCTGACCTCCATGCACGATTTTACAATGTAGTCCGTCGTAAGAATTTCGTATGATGTTGACTATCTTCTCGGGTACGCCGTAATGTCGTAGAAGGCTCCATAATATTCTCCTATCCACGCTGTCGAATGCCTTTTCATAGTCGATGAAGTTGATGTAAAGTGGTGAATTCCATTCAATTGATTGTTCAACAATGAACCGTAGAGTGGCGATTTGATCGGTACATGATCGATCTTTACGGAATCCAGCCTGTTGATCTCGGAGTTGGCCGTCGACTGGGCCCTTTAATCTGTTCAATAACACTCTGTTGAAGACCTTTCCTGGTACTGAAAGTAGAGTAATGCCTCTGTAGTTCTCACAATTGCTGAGATCGCCTTTCTTTGGTATCTTGATGAGGTACCCTTCTTTCCAGTCTGCTGGAACTTGTTCTTCCTCCCAAATCTTCCTGAAGAGAATGTGGAGTATCTTTGAAGTTGCTTCTATATCTGTCTTCAGTGCCTCTGCTGGTATGTTGTCTGGTCCTGCTGACTTGCCACTCTTGAGCTGTCTGATGGCCATTTTGATTTCTTCGACTGTTGGTGGGTCTGTGCTTATAGGGAGATCCGTGGCTGCTGCTTCGATGACTGGTGGGTTCAGTGGGGCTGGTCTATTCAAGAGTTCTTGGAAGTGCTCTACCCACCTGTTCCGTTGTTCATGCACTTCAGTGATTGGTTTGCCAGCCTTGTTCTTGATTGGCCGTTCTGGCTTGTTGAATTTCCCAGCTAGCTTCTTCGTTGTACCATATAAGAACCTCATATTTCCTTCTCTTGCAGCTTTTTCCGCTGTCATTGCTAGGTCCTCAACAAACTTCCGTTTATCCAACCTGATGCTCCTCTTCACTTGCTTGTTGACTTCGGTGTATTCGGCCTGTGCCTTGGCTTTCTCTGCTCTTGTCCGACTGTTATTGATCGCTGTCTTTCTGTTCCTCCTTTCTTGGATCTTGTCCAGAGTTCTAACAGAAATCCACTCTTTTTGGTGTTGTTTTTTGAGACCCAAAACCTCCTGATATGTTGAGGTTATTGTTCCCTTAATCTCTTTCCAGTTGTCTTCCATATTAGTTCCACCTTTTTCTAGTAGATTATGAAATGCCTGAAACTTGTTGCTGAGAATTAATTTGAATTCGTTGCGTTTGTTAGTATCACGGAGAAGGGCTGTATTAAACTTGTGTAATACTGCTGTTCCAGTTGTCCAGTGCTTCCTCAGCTTCAGTTTCATTTTAGTTACCACCAAATGGTGATCTGAAGCTATGTCGGCTCCTCTCCTTGCTCTTACGTCTTCCATGGTCCTTCTAAACCTCTTATTGATGCAGATGTGGTCGATTTGGTTCTCCGTGATGTGGTCCGGTGAAATCCATGTAATTTTGTGTATACGTTTGTGAGAGAAAATGGTGCCACCTATAATCATTTTGTTGAAGGCACATAAGTTCACGAACCTCTCACCGTTATCATTCCTTTCTCCCACTCCATGTTGTCCCATGATGTCTTCATACCCGGTGTTATCCACTCCGACCTTGGCGTTGAAGTCGCCCATTAGAATAGTCAGATCCTTGGCTGAACATTTCTCGATGATTGACTGCAGCCTCGCATAGAACTGGTCTTTGTCGTCTTCGTGGCTGTCGTTGGTGGGTGCGTAGCACTGGATGACATTCATTGCAATCCCTTCCTTCTTCGTCTTGAAGGATGCTGTGATGATCCTAGGTCCATGAGGTTCCCATCTTATAAGAGACTTCCATGCATCTTGGGATAACACCAATGCTACTCCTTGTGTGTGGGGGGCGTTTTCTTCTTCGTGGCCGGAGTATAAAAGCACATTTCCCGAGGATAACCGTTGCTGTCCAGCTTGCACCCAATGCGTTTCGCTTATTCCAAGTATCTTCAGGTTGTATCTTTTCATTTCTTCAGCTATTTGCATGGTCCTCCCTGTTTCCCACAGCGTGCGGACATTCCACGTACCTATACTAATGGTTGCTCTGGTTGTCAGAAGAGACATCGGCCTCGTGGCTTCCGAAGAAACTCGGCTTTCACCATGAGGCGTCATAACATACCTTCCAACTCCCAGGGCAGAGTGAAAATGGTTATAAAGGTTTTTACTGGTTAGCGTTTTTTTAGCACATTTGCTGTTTTACGGGATGGGGTTGCTAGCCCCATGCCCAACCCTCCTCCTTTATCCGGGCTTGGGACCGGCAGCAACCCTAGGGGCTACAGGCGGAGTTGTTTGGTAACACTATAGACGTAAATATTATCTAACAGTGTAAATCAAAACCTATTTGATTAGATTCATCGAACAGTATCATTTATTGAACATAACGTCACTGACTAATGTAACTGAGAAACAATGATATTGTATTAGTTGAATTTTAGAAAGAAGTTGATTCTTATTGAAGTCAGAGGTAAGCAAACAATTGCACTAATTTTGCTTGTTTATATACATCAAACATTGATCTCAATTGGTTACCATTAAAAAACCAGCGATCAATGAACAGCTTTTCAGTCCTGGAATAAAACTTCTAATTAGTGCACATTATCTACCTAACAATGGAAATGAACCAAGTACTCTTCAGGTTTGATTAATCGAACTCGTTACAGATTAATTTTGTTTGGGTACCACTAAAAAGCAGGTAGCAGTGGACAACTATTCATCAAAAGTGGAGATTCTACTAATGGACGTTAACCCAATGATGTAATGAGTTAGACTTTTACCAACCTGAAGACTGTGAATTCGATTCTGTGATGATATTAATAGTCAGAACTGTTGTTGAGTTACATACTAAAGCGGAACATTTGTCCATTACTCCCTCCATTTACCGTGGTAACTAACCGATACTAATTTGTGATGAATTCAATCAACTTAATCTTACTTATTTTTTAATGAATTTAATGGGATACTTCCGTTATAGTAAAATAAAGTCTGCTTTTTGCCTCCTTATCAATTAGTATCAAGATGAGAATTTATTTCAGTTAAAGATTTTGATTTATGCCGCTACGTGATCTGGAAATGATCCTATTGGATAATCGGTTTCTATTTTTAAACCAGCATGATTTTGTTTGTTTATTTCTTCATTTCAGTTTCACATTACCTAAATTATATTTGTTTACCAAAATTATAATTTAAGATGACTTGTGAAGATTTGTATCAAGTTTAGTTGTTTGATTTCGTCACAGTCTGATATTGGCAGGGTAACATTGGAAATCAAGGAACGCTGGACTGCACTTTTTTCATAATGTGGGACTCCTCATCAGTACTTACTCCAAATTCCAACGAGGAGTCAAATCTAGGGTCGTCATTGTCACATGTTAAACTTTGTATTACTATCATTTTGTAGCTCATTGAGATTCTTTGAAGTAGTAATCATGTATGTTGTTGTATTAAAGGAGAACGATAGTCAAACTCGTTTTGTTCTATTATATAAGTTGGATTGTGACTGGCAAGTGGAATCCAGGAAGCGCGTTTCGTCCTATTTGGGAGTTATCGGCTGCATGTACTAGTTTATTGACCACCGATATTTAAATTCAATTGTTGGTGACATCACTTAACTAGATTTACTTTCAATCAACAGGAATGTATACTCATACCATCACTGTACATACAAGTTCCGGGTTAACAATATAACTATTGTCTAGTTTTGACTTCATTTCTCAATGATTCTTATGATCGGTTGACTAAATGAATATAAATATAAATGACCTCTTATGGATTAAATGTATGACAAATGATAGATTTCTTACATTTTGTGGATAACATCTGGTTATTCCTGTACTCATGACGATTGTTCCTAAACCTAATTTACTATAACCATTTATATGCACAAAGCAACTCATGAATTGTAACATTCAAAAACATTATTCCAGTTAAGTTCAATCATGTCGAGAGTATGCAGTAATTACTCACCGATATCATTGAATGACTTGTCGTATATCTATCAAAAATCAACTAAATTATAAATATCAACCATAAGAAGCTGGCCCAGTAATTTCATGGTCGAGGATACACGACCAAACTTGAAGACATTTGTAGCGGTAAATAATCCCCAAAATAAATAGTTACATAGGTGCTCGACATTCATGCTGACCATGTTTGTTTTAGCGGACACCACTAGTTGAAGTCGCTTGATCACGCATCACCACCAGATCACGTCACGCCGTACCGTGGAGAGCAACTCTCTCTCTAGTTTGCCAGCCTAGACGTTGCTATTACATTGCCGCTCTATTTACGATTAAATATAACTTCTCTTCCATCCTTCATTGCCTTCTGATATATTCTCATTCGTAAGAGTGGGTTCAATCGTTAGAAGTTGCCCTGGTGATCCCGCAAGCGAAACTTGGTCATATATCGGGTGCACTTCACATTTAATTCAAATCCATGCCTGGGCTCTGGATGAGCACTGTCAAAACAATCCTATATCAAGACGATAAAAGCTATCTAATGTCAGCTCCTGATTTTTACTGGTTGTTTAACTCAGACTAATTTATGATATCAAGTTAACAAATTTCAACGATCATCACAACACCCAAATATAATCTTTATTCAATCTACAATATATACTGCTACTTACCCGTTTATACATACTTTTGTATGAATGACGTATTTCTTGTCGTTCATAATTCGTTCTACGAGCCAATATATTGATAATAGTTGTTTCATCAGTTCCTTGAACGTAAAGACCATTAAACCATGATCAGATGTACAAATCAAATTAACGTTTAGTGAATTATGTTGCTTGGTATTCAACACAGAATGATTTCGGTTGGATAGTATTAAAATTCAGACACTCCTTAGTAGTATACACCAACGACTTTGTTAGAGAATCGAGATCATGATTATCTAGTGGGAAGTTGTGATTGGTGAACTTCTTTCATGTTAATAGCAAAAAAGTTATCACCAATGATATTAACTGATCATTTTGGTAGATCACATATTGATGAATTAAGGAATATTACTATTGGGCACCAGCATAGATGTACTAATAGTTAGGCATTCGCCACAAGCGGAAGGAATAATGAGTTTGATTCCGAAGCTACATTAATAATGTTTATCGCTGGGGGGGGGTGAGTTCTTTAGTAGAATTGAACAGCTGTTCAGTGTTCCCTGGTTTTCAATGGCACCCACTAAATATCAGTCTGTGATTGATACAAACAACAAATATAAATCCGTCTCTACAAAACCACTTTAACTTAAGTGTGATCAATTAGTTCAGCAGCTTTTTTCGGTAGGAAATCGTCCATCATACCGAAAACAACAATATATTTAATTAAGATAAGCTGGACACAGTAGCCTAGTAATGAACGCGGTGGCATTTGGCACGAAGAGGATTGAGTTCGAATCCCAGTGTGAACATCAACATTGGGATGCAGGTACATCCAGCCGGTGAGTCCTATATAGGATGAAACGCGAGTCCTGGATTCCGCTTTCCAGTCACAATCCAACTTAAACATATAACAATATATATATTTAAGGGTATATGCTATGAATGTGTTGTTGTGTAGACTAACATACACTTAATGCTTAATAGCTCAATCAGACATCAACAAGAACTTCTTTCACATTATTACCAACTATGAATCCAAATTTCTCTGTATTCTTTAAAGTAGCTACATTCGTTAGGAAGTAAATAGAGTTTATCAAAAATTCTTTGGAACTTATTGTAAAAGTTTGTTCTATTAAGTAGAATAAATACAATGAGTAGAACAACATTCAAATATTTGCTTGAATACAAGATGATACAGGATGATGTCTTGCAGTGTTTTAATACGATTAATAAACAGCTGCACTCTTTTAACTTGGAGTTTTGATGAATCTATTATTATTAAGATTTATTTTTTATTGATATCGACAATCTTTACAACACTAAATTACAAATAACTTTAGTTCATTAGTAGCTAACTCCATGAGACATTTGCTAGAGTTCTAGTTAGAAGATGAAACTAATAAAGTTCAACTATGTCGTGTGTGTGAGACAGTTACTCACGCTGGTAATGGATATGGTAGAGGAAGTCTATCACAAATCGATTGAACTAGAAATATTAACCGTCTAGAGCTGACTCAGTGATCTAATCGTAAGGCATTTTTCGCAGACACATGATGGAGGGGGTACCAGGTTCAATTCAAGATGAGGTTATGGATATGCACTGCTAAAAAGTTCAAAACTAGAACAAAATAGCTGTTCAGAACCAGTTCGTGGTAATTAATTGTTGTATACTTTAGACCAATTTGTGATATCAAATTAACATTCAACATTCGCCACAATACCTCATTACTACAATGATTTAGTTGATGGAATTCGTTATAGAATGACGTTGGTAGGAAACCAATGGAAAATAAAGAGCACTGAACATCTGTTTTGTCCAAGGATGAGACTCTTCAACACTTCACCTTCTAGATTACGCTTTACGAACTTCAGTTTGGCTATATCAATCAAATAAAATTTATTAGTAATCTCTACAAACCACTTAAATTTAATTACAGTTAGTAATATAATTAGGATAAGCTTGTATCTTCCCGTTGATTTGTAATGGATTGAAACTGGTCAGTCTCTGTTGCCATATGTGCATCCTGAGCGGATTGCCTCGATATAGCAATAATACACAAGTGTGACTGTCTGAAAACAGTAGCCTAGTGGTGAACGCGGTGGCGTTTGACACGAAGCGGACTGAGTTCGAATTCCAGTGTGAACATCAACATTGGGATGCAGGTACATCCAACCGATGAGTCCCAAATAGGACGAAACGCGCGTACTGGATTCCACTTGCCAGTCACAATCCAACTTAAATATATAACAATTAGTAATAGTTATCAAAATCTTGATTTATTTATTTATTCAACTGACAATATTTATCAATTGCTTTGTACTATGACAACATAAACACTATTTAATTGTAACGTTACATCATTTCATTTTTTTAGATACCATCTTTAACTTAAAAAAAATCACTTCAATCATCATTAGTAGATGTCTATTACGTAATTAACCATTTTAGTTATTTAGCTTGATTACTTAGGATTGACACTAGACATATGTATCGTCTCAATATGGGGCTCATCAAGAGTGTGTATTCATGAACTCATCAAGGAGTGATGCAGTTATCCACCGATGGAAATGGATGAGATCGAGTAAATGTATTACAAATTAATTAAATTAGAAATACTAACCGTCTGGAGCTGAGTTAGTGGTCTAATGGTAAAGCAATCGATACGTAGACAGAGGGTCTTGGGTTCAACTCCTGATGAGGTCATGGATGCACTATCCTAGAGTTTTATACTAGGACGTAACAACTGGCTGGTGCTTTTAGATCATCAGTAGTTGTCTAACTCAGGCCAATTGAAATTCATATTGTTATAGTGAATCTGACAAGCATCGGATATTTCTAAATGAATTAATAGTATGCAAATGTATGTACTATTGTATTGTACAATTACGTTTAATAGACTGAACTGTGATAATCTATTTCTAATTAATTTGAATGATTACATGTTAACTCTTTAGTTCAGTATTCAAAGAGGAGAATATCAGTGTTCACTTCCGAACTGTCTCATATGTACAGAAAGATTATTATCCAGTTTATATAAATTTTCCTTAAGTGATTGATTAAGGTTGATTTGTTACAGTATACTTTAAATATGATCTTATATAAGAGAGAGAGAGAGGAAAGGAGAGGGAGGGAGAGAGAGATTGGATTATCTCAACAGAGATGTAGGCAGATTGTAGCTAAGTTACAGGCCAAACGAATTTAATAACTTATAATTTAAAGTGGTAGATACTAT
The DNA here is from genome assembly GCA_034768735.1 of Schistosoma mekongi. NCBI lineage: Eukaryota > Metazoa > Platyhelminthes > Trematoda > Strigeidida > Schistosomatidae > Schistosoma > Schistosoma mekongi. The sequence goes on along the minus strand of CM068310.1, from coordinate 23,317,613 downwards.
ATATGAATTTCCCTGTAACTAACGATATACATGTAGACACATTAAATTAACGAGTGTGGAATAGGATGGAATACACCTTATAGGTTTCATTACCGGCCATACTTAGTATATGATGTTTCTTATAATTCTAACCAATTTCAAGTTTAAGTTTACTAAACAAACCTTAACTGTAACTGTGTTTCCATTATTTATCCAGTATGTTGGTTTGTTTGACACTGGATATACTCATCGTGGACAGTCAGTTTCAGATTTTTATATTTAATACTTATCCATTACAAATGATAGAAAATACTGGGTACAATATATCAAGTAAATATTTGAATACACAGCAGATGACTTCAGCTACATCCTCTTCGAAGGTACTTATAAAACGAGTATATTTGATAATAACTTCAAAATTTCACTTGAGTTAGATTCTAGGTTACCATGTGAAATCCAGGATGCTCGTTTGCTCTATTTGGGACTTATCAGATAGATGTACCTGAATTCCACTGTTGATGTTCACACCAGAACTAATCAACTTCAGTCTATATCATATCAACGAGATGATTTAAATATCTTCTAATTCAAAAAATGTCAATCTCAACAGTTGGCTAAATTCTAATTTAGCTTAGTTCTATTCACTTAAACCGACGTTATTATAATACTCAAGTAAAATATTGGATGGTTAACAATGTAGTTTAAAATAGTAATAACTAATGCATAAATAACTAATATGTAATCAATTTAAATGTTAACGACTAGTTGCTATGGTAATCAGTAAATTAATTAAAACAGACTTATATTCATCAAATAGGCAAGTTACTAAGATACTTAAAAATGCTTAAGATGATTGTGTCCAAATTGTAGTTGAGACATAATCCTTATAGAATATCAAGTATCTAACAATGTCGTGAATATTTAAAGTTAAATTAATAAATTTATTATTCAATGATGTTATTTACTACTGATTTATTATTGAATCACTTGACAAGCTTGGACCTACTTATGAATGAATGCTGTGTTATGAAATTTATATGATTAACTAAATTTGGTTACAAAACATCGAGTCAGTAGATAACTGCTTTATCTTACTGTACAACTTCTTACCAGGGTTCGAACTCTAAACAGTCATGTACTGTTGTAGTTAATAACCTTGATCCGATTAAGTTATCATACGTTAGTTTATGCTTCTAATTGCGATGTGATTGATAGCCTCATGTAGACATGAGTTATGTTAATGTGTATTTAGTCTTTTAGTATATAACTCATTCTTCTTTGCATAACTAGTCAAGTGATGTGACCACAAAACGAGTATATATTGAACAAGATAGACCAATTGTTTGTAAAATGAGTGAAATGTATATGTGTATAATTCAAATGAATAGAAATTAAAATTTCTGACGTTTCGTGGCTTAGTGTAAGTCGCTTCTTCAGAGAAATGAATAAACAAATTGAATTAATACAAGATTAAATATTAATACAATGGATCACCTGGAACACTAGACAGCTGTTTCGTCCAAGTATAGGACTGTTCAGCAGTGCGCATCCACGACCTCATGGGATATCGAACACAGGACTCTCTGGCTCCGCGACGAACGCCCTAAGATTGGACCAATGATTCGGGTCCTAATAGTTGATATTTCCAACTCAGTCAATTAGTGATACGCTGCGCGACCTCCTCCATGCCATCTCCGCAAACCCTCCTAATAGTAACTAACATCAGCTCACTACTGACTACCTCCTTGAGGTAATTCCTGGAATTCTAGTGTGAAGACGTGACCGGTGGAATTCAACCGTGTCGGGTGTGGGGCAGTAACCCACCGATGGCATGGAGGAGGTCTCGCCAGTATATAGCACGATGATCACCGATTGTCATTAGTGATAACTGCCTCACTTTCGACAATTCTGAACTCCATCAGTTCCGACTTCTATTTGTCTAAAAATAATAATTTATTTGATAGGATTCGCCACAGACTGATACTAGTAGAGTACCATCGAAAAGTAAGGCCATAAGACAACGGTTTCGTCTTGGTATGGGACTCTTCATCAGTGAACATCCTTTACTCAGCGGTGGAAATCGAACTCTGGTCCTTCAAGTTGACGAACGCTTAACCTTCTACCTGTTTCCTTCATTTTATCATAATGTTAATTTTCTAATTGGTTGACCGAGTAGTTTGTTTTATATATGCATAAAGGATTGCTTGATATATAATATAACTTGTTCTGGTTTATTCATCGATATATGTTCATCATATTTCGACTTGGTACTGAGTGGGTGACGGGAAGACCAGCATGAACTAGCTAGATACTCATTGTCATTATAATTTCGTGCACACAAGACCATATCAATTAACTGGTTATACGAATCACTCATAACGACCTATAACATCATAACAAAAATATCTATTATCTTCAATTGCTAAATACTTAGTTAAGATAGGTCATAAGATTTATATATAGTCATTCTACATGATGTTGTATAAGTGCACTTTAGATCATATTTCCAAAGTAAGTTGAAACTTGATCTAGAGAAAAGTCTAAATCTCCCATGTGTACTGAATAACGTTTTGTATATACACTAAACGTAGAATGACAATATTAAGTTTATACCAAGAATGGAGTATTCTCCTTAGTGAATTATAGAGGTTTTATGGAAATAGACATTTTGTTTACTTGTTTGTAATGGGGGCCGATCAAAACCAGAGAACATCAGACAGCATTTTCATCATCGTATGATACTCGTCAACAGTACTCTACTCCATTCCATTAAAGAATTAAAAACATAACATTCGAATTTACAAAAAGTCGACCTTCTGCATCGATCGGGAGACTGCGTGGAGATGACTTTCGGTAGTAGACCTCTCATTTCTATCATTTGTGACACATAACGCGATGATCATGCATTATCATTAATGATAAGTGTCTTGTTTCTTAAAAGTGTGAATTCCATCAGTCACAAATTTATACTAGAACTTCAAGAACATCACAAAGCTACACTTAGGCAGCTTCTGGAACATAGACACACTTTTAGACGTCCAACAATAGTTATATTCCTTGACCTTAAGGCGGCATTTGACTTTATCGATCGTACGGTTATGTGGCAATGTCTGTCAATGAAAGGTGTACCACAGAAGTACATTAACTTTATACAAGCTCTCTACTTGAACACCACGTGTCGAGTGAGAGCTTATGGCGGATTGTCGTCAGAACTGATTACCTCAAGTGGTGTTCGTCAAGGTTGCCCGCTTTTCCCATTTTTATTTAATTTTATCATTGGCATACTTTTAGAGTTGACATCGTTTCATCGTCTGACTTCGGCGGGGTTGACCTTCTTCCAGGAGACAAACTTGCTGACTTAGAATAATGCAGATGATATAGTTCTTTTAGGTGGGGATGCTGATAAAATGCAGAATCGTTTGACTACCTTAAGCAAGAATGTAAGGATATTTGGGATGTAATTCTCTTCACCCAAATGCAAAATTTTACTTCAGGATAGGCTTGATTCGACACCGATGTTAGCGATAAGGAGTGAAGTAGTTGAATGTGTTGATCGCTTCACTTATCTTGGCAGCCACATCAATCCTGACGGTCTGGTGTCTGCTGAAGTCATCTGTAGCGAAGGCGAGTCATCAGACTACTGACCAGAGAACGCGTTTACTGCGCGCCAGTTCCGTCCGTGTTACTTTTTGGTTTTGAAACATGGCCATTAAGTATAGAGGATATTTATAGGCTCCTGGTATTCGATTATAGATGTCTTCGAAGCATTGCTCGTGTTTGCTGGAACCACAGAGTAAGCAATATTAAGGTTAGGAATACAGTACTAGGTAGATACTGTAAGTCTATTGATGAAGTAGTAAATCTTCATCAACTAAGGTGGTTAGGACATGTGTTACCTATGCCTGACCACCACCAACCTCGACGAGCAATGCTGTCTGGTGTAGGAGTAGACTGGAAGAAAGCTAGGTGCAGCCAAACTAAAACATGTCACCAGTTTATGAAGTCATTGACAGTTGAGCTGAGCCATGTTAATAGGAGGCAGACTACCTGGTTTGGGTCCGTATGACGCTCGTAATAAATAGCTATAGACCATGTATGATATGACTCAAAATTGTTGGCAATCGCGCAGGTACATCCTTCTCCTTGTTAACTGATTACTATAATTGAATTGTTATAGTTATTCTTTTTATCTTTATTATTATATTATTTACTTAATTTGTCTAATATACAATAGATATATAAGTTCTATAGCAAGTTTATACTTATTTAAAATTATTGTTTGAAATGTTATATAGTGTATAGTTGTATTGCATAGATATTCTGATAAACTTTAATTAATAAACTTACTACTTTAATTCAATGTAAAATCTAATTTATTAGAGATAAAATAACAGACAATAAATAGAATTTTGTCTAAAGTAAAACTACCAGAACTTTAGGATAAACTTGTATATTCTCGTTGATATGTTATAGACTGAAGCTGGTCAGTCATTGTTGTTATATGTGCATCCTGAGTAGATTGACTTGATATAAGCAAATTTTTCACAAGTATTATATAAGTTGGATTGTGACTGGCAAGTGAAATCCAGGACGCGCGTCCCGTCCTAATTGATACTCATCGGCTGGATGTACCTGCATCCCAATGTTGATGTTTACACTGGAATTCGAAACACGTCCTAGATTTTCACTTGCCAGTCACAATCCAACTTATATAATACCAGAACTTTAGTTGGTTTAATTAACTTTAGTTGATTTTAATTTTTTTGTTAAAGTAAATATTCAATTGAAATGATTTGTAGTCATAGGTACTTTTAATAAATTGAATACATTATAGCAATGCAAAAAAAAGTTAGCCGATCGTTAATCTGAAGCTCCTAAAATGGAGGTAGGACAGGATCAAAAGTGCACACTACTAAAGAGTTCCTTAGTAGGATGATTTTCAGTAGTAACTTCTTAATAAATAAAAGTTAACATTTGCATAATACAAGAATGACAACACTTGCAGAATATTTTAAATTAAATTGGTGTTTCGTTGTAATCAGTCTCATCAGCTCCACATACATGCTATTGATTTTAGTTAATTCGAATTATTAATACACATATCGATTTTGTCAACTGAATTGTTTGTCTGATAACATGGATCTGTTTCTATTAGGGCAATTGAAGATTAACTACTGATTCCTTTTGAATATAACGATCAAGTTTCAATCTTCTAATTTCAATGGCCTTATCAAATTTTAATAGAATCGTATTATGTTGTTTATTGATGATTTCAAATGAATTGGCTACATCTACCTCATGTCCCGTGTCTACCAAATGACGCATAATTGAACTTCTAAATGTGGTTGCTTCTTTTAAGCAGAGGTTCTTTGTGATATATCCGATAAATCGTAAATTGGCCTGTCTTTCTGTATTTTCTCATTGATTCAATATGGGCTCAATTGGATAAGTTTTTATTGGTACATAGAGACTTTGAGTGTATTGCCGCAATACATCAATAGTTCATAAGATGTATTGTGATTAATAAATAGGATCTAATTTGAGACTAGTGTTTAACGACATTGAGTTCACCACCTAATTAACAATTACAATGTTTTAGTAATATTACTAGTTCATGCCTCATTAATTACCATACTACTGATTACAGTAAATAAACGTCGGCATTAAATAGGCCATAAACCAATGACATTACATATTTCTAAGTACTTAAAGAACATAGAGATGTGCAAAGTGTTTGCAAACACTGATTAACTGTCGTTCATATTCACTAGTACAGTTAGTATTGAAAAAAACTAATCGGAAGTAAGAGCACATTATATGAAATGGATATGAAATAGATGTCTTCTTATATTCTACAGCATAGCGTTAAGTGTATTGACATTATAGTGTTCATATTCCTACTGATATCCAAATATATTTAACTATTAGGCTTAAAATAGTTAATGTACATAATCAAGACTAAACAGCCATAGTTCTTTAAAAAACTAAAACTTGTAGAAATAACATATGAATGTAGTTTGAATATACTTGAACCCATTTGTTTGTATGTTATGGAATGAAATTGATCGAGGCAATCTGCTCAGAATGTACATATAACAATGAAGAGTGATTATTGTCAGTTCATGATAAATCAACAGTAAGATTCAAAAACGTTCTAATGATATATACATAACTGTAACGCATATAATATTATCTTGACTGAATAGTCTAGTAGTAAACATGGTGGAGTTTGGTTGATAATGAACTGAAATGGAGTTTCGGTGAGAACATTAACACTAGAATGCAGGTAAACACAGCTGACGATTCCAAGATTAGACGAAACGCGTGTCCTAAGTTTCATTTGTCAACCATAATTCGATTGAATTAATGACCACTCAACAAAACTTTTGAATAACAACAATAAAATATTCACAAACAAACAATAATGTAATTCGTTCACTAACCTGGACCTTTTATAGCTCTATGCAATCGTTCTGCATCAGCAGAAGCTGAAAATCCTGTTGTTGGCTTAATTGTAGGCTTGTAATGTTTTCCATGTGGATCAAATGCATGAATTAATGAACGTGTCATACCAAATCTACATTAGATAAAATAAAATAACATTAATTTAAATGTGTTTTTCAATCTTCCCAGTAGTTGAACATGGGCTGTAATGAATTAAACTCTGTGCTCTATGTATATCTTGAAAAGGGACTGAGTTGATACAGATAAACATAACTTCCAAGTAGAATCTAGGACAGGCGTTTCATCCAACTGATGAATCGCAAATACGTAATGGATCTAACTTAAATAAAATCAATAATCAAAGAATTTTTACATTATTTAATTAGTTTACTGTTACTAAGTGATGTCATTACAACAAAAGTTTCTTACACTATGATGTAATTATTATGTAGTTAAGAATTTTGAATTTGATTTGATTGGATATATCACAGATTGATGTTGGCAGGGTACCATTGACAACAAAGGAGCACTGGACAGCTGTTTCGTTCTAGTGTGGAACTCTTCAGCAGTGCGTACCCACGATTTCGCACCAGGGGCTTCAGGTTAAACGCGAACGCCTAACCATCTGCACCACTGGGACGGCATCCAATGGTGGAATTCCATTGCAGAATTTCATTGTTTAGTACATGTGTTAAAATCAATGTAAAGTATACGTGAACTATGTAAATTGTACACACATTAATCCGAATAACAACATTAAATCATCAGCATAGAGATGATTGATTGTTTACAACATACAGTAACATATAACTCTTTCAGGTTCAATAAGTTTATCCACCAATTAACAAAGTAGTAACCTTTATGAAATCATCACATCTTCACTGTAAAGTTAAATTTTGGCATCTACCATACTAAATATTAAAAGGTTTACAACATGATCGTTATTTCAGTTTCTCATTAATTGACTAGTTTTAGAACTGACAATCATCACATCATGACATACAATTAATGAGATAATCGTCGTTGATGTTTGCAAAGTTGAATGGTCTTAGATGTGAAAACATAGTGATTGAGTGTGTTTGTTTTTTCATTATTCTGATTGAATAATCATTGAATTTGAGTTGAAAAAGTTTATGGAGATTGGTATTATGTTAACTTGATTTAATTTGTCACAGTATGATGGAAGTGGTAATTTCACTTTTGGATGCCAGTTCAATAGATCAGAAGGTTAGACATTTCATCAACCTAAAACTCATATGATAGAATCTAGTGTGCGTACTGCGCATGAGTTCCAGTGCTCTCTGGTTTTCAATGGTAGAATTTGATTAGCATAAAAGGTTATATGCTGGTTAGTGTTAAGTTCTACATGAAGTCAATCATGGCTTGGATAACTCAATGCATACCATAGACAGCATCGATTAATTTTGAGAATTCTGTTACATTTCTTACATTTCTCAAACCCAACTATCACGAATAATGAGTATATGTGGTTTCTTTTTTTCGAATTTATGTAGATAAAAGTCATAAGGCAGAGAAATTGATGTCTTCTAAAGTAATCTACCGTATACCATAGAATTTTCTAATAGGGTCTATATTTCCTTGTTAGAAGAAGTATTTGAGATTCCAACCAACAAACTTAATTAATATGTTCAAAAGAAATTTGTATTATCCTATCTTTTTCTTGGCAAGATATGACTTAACAAATATGACTTATCACCTTGACACATCCCCTGTTTCGAAAACTGTCTTCATTTCCTGTACGACTGGAACTTTCGTTCACACACTTTCAATTTTGTGTCAAGTTGGGCGATTCAAGAAAATCGAGTAACTTTGGGAATTGACTTTTAGAAGATTATTTTACTTGTTTCGAGCACATATACATGGATTGTTGTATTTCCATTATTGTTATGTTACCCCCTCCCCCGCTCGCACACACACACACACAGAGCCCTAACCTTCAACTACGCCTTTCAGATACTACCAATAAGCCATTTTCCATTTAGCAATAATAACTAATTAACTATATTTATTCTCTCAGTTCTTAGTGATTATTGTCCTTATTTCCTTTTGTATGAATACTATTCTTCTTACTAGTCTGTTGTGTGGTCAGGTTTTGTGTATAACTAAACAAATGAGTGAAATGGACTGGTTGGTTACTGAGTCACTTGTCTTGTACTTTTTGATTTAATTTGGTGGGATAGGAATCGCAGGGCAGAATTGACGACATAGAACAACGGCCTTGATGTATGTATTTTACGTTATTGGTTTCTATTGAGGCTACTATCTCCCTAAATTATAACAGGAGTAGTTCACATTATATGCTCCTTGATTTTCTGATGATTATTATTTAATTTGCTACCACTAACCATCAGAAAGTACTAGAGGGCTGTTTCATTGTAGTATGATGAGACACTTCAGCAGTGAGCACTCACGATCCCATCAGGCAAAAAACTCATTTCAATCGACTACATGTACTGAAATAATTATTTAGAGTTGTTACTATTAGTACACCTGTCTTCTTACTATTAATTAACACGTTCCACAGTTAATGATCAACAGTTATGTAATCCGTTTACTGGATTGTCACATGCGATTAATAAATAAAGACAGTATTTTTCGTATTTGTATATATATATACTCTACTGAGTATATTAGAGTAAAGCCTGATGATGATCAGATTGATGAAACAATATTGTTCTAATTTACATAATGTGATATACATACACAATAATAAGTTATGTAATGTATCCTACTGACAAGTTGATACCACTCAGTAAATGAATGACCTGTTACATGATAAATTCTCGTAATTAAAGTAAAATGTCACAGTACATTAACTTTAACCATATGAAAAGATTAAGTGATTATGATATTATACCATGAACTGACTGAAACCGTAATTAATTATGGATTACTGATGGATACGCCGTAAAAGCGACGAGAATCTAAGTGTGAAAGAAACTGATCTTCATACTTTCTACATTCAAAGAAAATGAGACTTTTATAAGAATTAATAAAAGAATTAGGATGGTACTAAAGAGAACCAATCCTGTAGGTTAAATGATTTACTTATGAAACATCAGATTCTCGTTGAATTATTCAAAATGGGTCAATATCCTTTAAATGTAACACTTAATTGTATCACTGAACTGACATGTACTTGTTGTAGAAAGTCCATAATAATGATAAAGCAGATGACATCAACCAGACTTTCTTAGAATATCCTAAGGAAACTATAACCGAAAGGTAACAACGTCGTCACAAGTAAACTTTTCAGACACCATCTTGACCTTGGATTTAGCATATGTGTTCGGAAACCATTCGAAATTTTCGACAGGTAAGTAACAGAGTTATTATATAAGTTCGATTGTGACTGGCAAGAGGAAACCAGGACGCGCGTCTCGTCCTATTTAGGACTCATCGGCTGGGTGTACCTACATCCCAATGTTAATGTTCACACTGGGATTCGAACTCAGTCCGTTTCGTGTCGAACACCATCGCGTTCATCACTAGACGACTTAGTCAAGACAGTCACACTTGTAAAATGGGCACATTGGTATTAGGATGAACTTGTATATTCCCGAACGCGGTGGCGTCGAACACGAAACGGACTGAGTTCGAATCCCAGTGTGAACACAAACATTGGGATGCAGGTACATCCAACCGATATGTCCCAAATAGGACGGGACGCGCGTCCTGGATTCCACTTGCCAGTCACAATCCAACTTATATAATACTTGTAAAAAATTCTCTATACCAAGGCAATCCGCTCAGGATGCACATATAGCAACAATGACTGACCAGCTTCAGTCTATAATAAATCAACGGGAATACACAAGTTCATCCTAATAACACAGTTATTGAAGCGTTTTGAAAAGGTAATTTTTCTATAGATCGTTTTCAACTTAACCACTGTACAAAGAAAGATATCATGATAAACCTTTCCTTATCTAGATTCTTACAAATCAAAATGTTTCTTTTTTTAAAATGCATTGAATAGTTATGTAATCATCTATTTATTATTGTCTTATGGTTATGTAATTCTTCCCTTCACAAATGACTACATTATCTATATCCTTATACAGTGAAGATGCACACAGCATTCAAGGTCTCTTGAACACGTTGAGTAACAATGAAGGTATATTTGGGATGCGCTTCTCCCCTCCCAAATGCATAATGTTACTCCAGGACTGGTCTGCTTCTTCCCCCAAATTATTTATAGGGAGTGAAGTAATTGAATGCGTTGATCGCTTCACTTATCTCGGAAGTCTCATCACTCCTGGTGGGTCGGTGTCTGACGAAATCTCAGCGCGGATTCAGAAAGCTCGTTCGGCATTTGCCAATCTACGGCACTTGTGGCGCAGACGAGATATCCGTGTCTCAACGAAAGGCCGGGTGTACTGCGCAGCAATCCGCGCCATCTTAACATATGGCTGCGAAACGTGGGCCATGAAAACTCAAGATATACGTCGTCTCCAGATATTTGACCATAGGAATCTTCGGAACATCGCTCGTATACCATGGAATAACCGGAGTAGTAATAGTGAGGTTAGACAAAAGGTTCTTGGGAAACACGGTAAATCAATCGAAGAGGTCATTAACCTTCATCGACTGAGATGGCTAGGACATGTATTGCGCATGCCCGACCACCGTCTACCCCGTCGCGCCATGTTAGCTAGGGCTGAAGTAGGATGGAAGAAGGTTAGGGGCGGCCAAACCAAAACATGGCATCAGTCCATGAAGTCCTTGACTACTGGCCTAAGCCATGTAGGTAGATGTAGACTACCTGGTTGGGGTCCGCGTGATGATCGCAACAAATGACTGGAGACACTAGGTGATATGGCTCAGAACCGGTCACAGTGGCGCAAGTGTATTCACTCTTTAACCTCATCTAGATCTTAAATTCTATTGTCATTTTCTGGACATCTTTACTTACTCTTCTCTCTTGTATTCTGTTTATACGTTACCTCAATATTCTCGTAGTGCTATTGTGGTATGGCAACTTGAACCTACAAGCGTTTGTGCCCGGTTCTACGTTGCTGATGATGACGATGATACAGTTTATTAACTGTATCTATATCTTACTATTCATAATTTACAGTATATAACTACATGATATACATTTATGTCAACTTCAATAGATACAGCATGTTAAACGGTTAATTCTTTAATAATTGTAGGCTGTTAACTGTTAGTAAAAGGATGCTTCAAATTGAACTGATAAATAAGCTTTATTCTACAAATCTATTACATACTACTTTATTCATCACTATGAAAACATATGGTTATACGTAACATGACTATTTTCAATGTATAATTAGTATGTATATGAATCTTTCTATTGATTTATCATGAATTGAAATTCATCAGTCTATGTTGCTATTTATACAGTCTGAGCAGACAGACAGTTATAACGTAGAACTTGGCACATGCATACGTCAGTTCAAGTTGCCTCAATTAGTAGATAGAGATTAAATTATCAGATCAAATCCCAGAGTAGGGGAGGTAGTAACAGAGTTAGTATTAATGGAAGGGAATAGAGATTGGAGATAAGATTTTAAAAAATGTTATTTAGTAAAGGGAAAATTATGATAGGTTTAGAAACTTAGAATTTGGAGGAAGACAAGAATTGGATGCACCTGTGCTATTATCAACGATTTTGAGCCATATCACACAAGATCTCTAACCGTTGATTACGAGCGTCACTTGGAAACCAACCAGGTAGTCTGCACCTATTAACATGGCTCAGCCCAACTGTTAGTGACTTCATGGACTGGTGACATGTTTTGATTTGGCTGCCTCTAGCTTTCTTCCAACCTACTCTCCACACCAGACAGCATTGCTTGTCGAGGTGGGTGGTGGTCAGACATACGTAACACTAGATATAGCGATGGTTCATAAGTATTACTTATTAAGTTAGATTGTGACTGGTAAGTTAAATATAGAACTCAATGACCTACTGGTGGATGAGGTTTAGTTTACTACAAAATGTAATCAGTTTGAGTTCCAGTGTTAATATCAACACTGAGATTTAGGTGCATCTAGCTGACGAATCCAAAATAGGAAGAAACACACTTACCAGAAATTCTACTTACCAGTCATATGCCAACTAAATTACACTACTTTAAATATACTTCTTTGCATTAGAATACTTAAAAGTAGTGTATTCAATCATATGTAGAGTTGTACATGTTCACTTCTAATGAAATCATACAACTAACAAGTATACTTCAATTTACAATAATCATTTAAACTTTATTAACTTTATAACTCATGTTATTTATGCATATTACATAACAATAATTGAATAACACTTTTGTATTATAAAAATGCATAAACAATAAAAAATTCATTAGTTAACTTACCCAGAAACATTAGCCATTTAGTATTGAATTAGTATAATCCGATATAAAATGTAAGCAGTCTAAAAACAAACAATCAAAACATTGAATATGATTATATAATTTGAATTGTGACTGGCAAGTGGAATCCAAAACGCGCGTATCGTCCTATTTGGGACTCATCGGCTGAATGTACCTGCATCCCAATGTTGATGTTCACACTGGGATTCGAACTCAGTCCGTTTCGTGTCAAACGCCACCGCGTTCACCAAGCTCTTCCTAATTGAATATGATTAGAATACATTTGGATCTTTTAGTTAATTTGTTATGAACTCAAGCTGGACAATCTCTTTTGCCATATATCCATCATAAAGTTCATAGGTATTATTTGAGTTAGATTATGACTGGCAGGTGGAATTCAGGACTCGAATTTTGTTCCATTAAGGACTCATCAGATACACGTACCTTTATTCCAATGTTGACGTTTACACCGGTAATCGAAATCATTTTGTTTCATACTAAACGTCACAGAGTTTATCACTAGGCTACTGAGTCTAGATAGCTACACTTGTTCTGCGAGCATGCATATATAATTAGAATGTATTTGCATCTTTACCATGATTTATTATGAACTGAAGTTGATCAGTCTCTGTTACTATGTGTTTGAACACAATAGCCAAGTGGTGAACGCTGTTTCACGAAACGTAATGATTTCGATTCTTAGTGTGAACATCAACACTGGAATGCAGGTACACCTAGCCGATGAATCCGAACTACGATGAAACACTCATCCTACATTCCACTTACCAGTTATTAACCTACTCAAAGAATAACTGAATACGATTATCATCTTAAGTAATATGGAAAGATTAAAAGTTAAAGTTGGTGAATCTCTTACATATATACAATGTATAATATTATTTGTACATATCTGTGTACATATCTCAGTTAGACGATTAATAATAATTTGAAATTTCTTTTGGTTTTGGCTACTTGTTTATTACGATTCATCAGATGCACAAGAATGTTTTAAGAACTGATATACTCTGTAAAGTTTCAATGAATTTGTTCAATCTAAAAAGACCTAGACAAATATGACATTGATGTAATTAGGATAAGTTTGTATTTTCCCGTTGATTTGTAATGGACTGAAACTGGTCAGTCTCTGTTTCAATCCATTACAAATCAACGGGAAAATACAAACTTATCCTAATTACATATATATACCCGTTGCACAAGTGTGACTGTCTGGACACAGTAGCCTGGTGGTGAACGTGGTGGCGTTTAGCACGAAGCGGACTGAGTTCGAATCCCAGTGTAAACATCAACATTGGAATGCAGGTACATCCAACCGATGAGTCCCGAATAGAACGAAACGCGTGTCCTGGATTTCGCTTGCCAGTCACAATCCAACTTAAATACATGACATTGATGATTGTTTAGTGATCCATCAATATGAAATATTACAGGTCTATATGAAGTCTACACTGACTTTATAAACTTAATTGTATCATCTCAAAATATTAAATGAAATAAATTTAACTTATCTGTCAACATATAACACACTTGTTATTCAATGGTAATGTTCACAGTGAAACTTTAAATCAAATTACAATATCAATGTATTTGCTTAAGGCGTCTACATACAAACAGAGATTGATTAGTTACACATAGTTTGTTTCTTGAACAGATTAATGTTGATCAGATATCATTAATAAACCAGGGCGGACTGAAAGTGATTTTTGTCCTGATATGAAACTCATCAATGATGAACACTCTCGATTATATCGGAAGATGGAACAAGTGTCTAGTACTTTTCGGTTTTGTTAGTATTCAATCAATATCAATCAAGCAACAAATTTAAACGAAATGTCTACCTTTATATAATCAACATAATGATTATTGTATTTTAATTATACATCTTAATACATACAAGATTGTATAAACGATATACTTGTAACTACATGTACAGGCAATACATTGCTTATTTGAATGTAAGTTATTGTTTTGTTTATTACACCATAATAAACAAATTATAAACATTGAATACTTATAATTAAATGGTTCAATAGTGAATCAGTTAAGAAGTTGTTAGTTATTAAGTTGGATTGTGACTGGCAAGCGGAAATATGGACACGCATTCCATCCCATTTCGATATCGTTGGTTAGATGTAACTGCACTTCAACGTTGATTGCCCTAACGGGATTCGAAATCAATCTGTTTTGTGCGAAATACCACCGGGTTCACGACGAGACTACTGAGTCAATACGGTCACACTTGTGCAGCAGATGCATAAGTGATTAGGATTAATTTGTATCTTCCTGTTGATTTGTAATGGACTGAAGCTGGTCTGTCTCTGTTTCTATATGTGTATCCGTAGCAGACTATCTCGATATAGATGTTATTCACAAGCAATATTTAAGAAGGATTGTAACTGGTAAGCGGAATCCAAGACTCACGTTTTGTCCTATATTCGGGACTCATTCATAACAAATCAATAGGAAGACACGAATTCATCATAATTGTAAATGGTTAGTTTTATTATGACCTAGTAACATTTAAGGCGATACTGAAGTTTAAGCAGAATCAAAAAGTAGTCAAATCAAGGTTATAGACTCCTCAAAGGTCTGTTTATATGTTACAGTGTTTTTGATATTTATAATGGTCAAGATTGATCTCTGTTGTGTATCATTGGAAACTAGGGTGAATAGGACAAATTTTCAGTCGTAGTTTGACATTCTACAGCAATATACACTCTTCATTTCATTAGAGTAATGAACTCACACATTTCGTCTCTAACAGTGAACGTTTATTCATTATAAACACTGGATTGGCTTCTTAAGGTAAAGTTTTTACTTCCATCAGTCTTTGACATAGAGTGTCGTCGGTGACGCTAATTGTCACACATCAGATGAGTCTGAACTTTACAAGTCACAAAACAGGAAGGCTCTTCGTTCGAATCTCTGGCGGAATCAAGGGTATGCACCAATTAAAAGTACTGTATGAGATTTCGTTGATCACCTAAATCCCACTTTCCATTGCGTAAAGTCATGCAAATTCAACACAAAGGTAAACACCATTGAGTGAATTGTTACTAATAAATTGACATAATTCCACGAAGTAAATTATATGACTAAATTACATGTAAGATTAAAATCACAATCACAATGAGATTCATCAATACATTAAGACAAACGTACTAGTTGTCTTCCACGTGTACCATAAATCTATAGACAGAATGTTATACTGAGTAAAGAGTTCTAGACAAAATGTACAATGTTTCATGATTACACCATAAGATAATTGTGTAAGCTAACTAAATTAAGTGTATACTTAGATTTACTGCCACATACAGTTATTTGAATCAATCTGGCTACTTATAAATAAGAATTTAAAAAATAACCATCCTAATTGAACTGTAATAATGAGCTCATTAGTGACTTACTCCAGGATGTTCCTGAAACTCTAGTGAAAAGTCGTGACTGGTGGAGTTCAGACTTGTCGGGTGTGAGACAGTTATCACCAATGACAATGGATGATCATCGCGCTATATATCACAAATTGATGAAAGTGAGAATTCTACCATTGGATGCCGACCCAGTAATGCAGATGATTAGGTGTTCGCGTCAACCCGAAGCCCCTGGTGCGGAATCTGGTGTGCGCACTGCTGAGGAGTTCCACATTAGAACGAAACAGCTGTCTAGTGCTCCCTGGTTTACAACGGTACCCTGACATCATCAATCTGTGATATAATCAATCAAATAAATTAATTATAGTTATTATTGTTATTATCATCTAAGATTTCTACAATGCAATTTTACAACATCATTATGCAATAATTTCGAGATTATCAAGTTTACAGTTTCATATTATAAAGTAATTTCAGTTAGATAATCGCTAAGAACTAGGAAGTATTCAACAACTAATTTGTCCTGATGTAAGAGTCGTTAATATTCAACATTTAAAGTTCATCTAAAATCATACCTTGAAATAAACGTTTATTTTTCAAGAAAATTGATATAATTCACAGTATCAACTTTGTTGAGTATACTATTTTGCCTGATCATCATGTATTCTATTCATACTTCAATAATTACAAACTTATATTGAAATTCTAAGAATCAATTCTAGAATATCAAATAAATTGTGATTAGCATTGTGGCGTCATATGATATAGTCGAACTCATTGTACGACGTGAAAGTCATTCACCATCAATGTACATTATTCAACAGTTACAAACAACACAAAACAGGCTTCTAGTATTTCATAGTTTCTAGTGATTAACTTATAACATTAGTATTAGGATAGTGGTGAACGTGGTGGCGTTCGATACGAAACAGACTGAGTTCTAATCAACATTGCGATGCAGGTACATCCAGTCGATAAGTCCCAAATAGGACGAAACGCTCGTCCTGGATTCCACTTGCCAGTCACAATCCAACTTATATAATTTATCACATTACGTCTGTTATATAATATAAAATTTTAGACTTCGATTTCCTTTTCACAGAGATTGTAAATAGTATATCGATACTTCCATGAATTATTTATTACATTATCATTACACATTTGATTTAGTCAAACAAACCCCCTTAATTGTAAATGTATAATATCCTCTCAATATATCGACAATTATCATTATCAATGATCTTAATCCATAACATTTGATCTTGATTGGTTTATCGATTATTTAGATAATAATTAACTAATGAATAAATGAATGCTAAAATATTCCACTTCCAGCATAATATCAGTATGGAAAACAATATGAATAGTAAGATAACGTTGGTATTTCACTATCTACGTCTACAACCTTTAACATGGTCTAGTTTCCTTAGAATTACAATTGAAATTCCAGATATTCGTATGAAATAGATGTTAGATAGTAATAGGTTAGTCAGTAGTAGTAATTCTGTAAATTCAGTGAAACCAGTAACGACGGATCTTATAGTTTGAAATAAACAATAACATAATAAGGTCTATGATGTTGTATCTTTATATACTAGTATTCCAATTGATATATGCCTAGAATTTATTAATGGATTACTAGAAAATGATCATACACTATCTAGCCGGTGCCCAATAAGTATCAGTTTAATCATGAAATCCCTAAGCCTATGCTTGAATTCAACTTTTTTCACGTTCAAAGGGATTCTCTACAAACAAACCAACGGAGTAGCAATGGGCTCCCCCGTTTCTCCAATTGTAGCAAACATTTTTATGACCCATATTGAATCTCACATTTTCAATAATGTGATTAGATCAAGGGTTTGGCTAAGATATGTTGATGACACTTTTGTCATCATCAAAAAAACTTTTCTAAGATCATTCTCCAAACGAATCAACAACCTATCTCAGAATATCAAATTCACTTTAGAAAGTGAAAATGAACACAATGAGTTACCATTTTTAGACTGCCTAGTTAAAAGAAATTTAAATGGAACTCTTCATCTGAGAATTTATCGCAAGCCCACACATTCAAATCAATATATCGATTTCAACTCAGCACATCCATTCAGTGCAAAGATATCGCTGGCTGTAAACTTATTCAGAAGAGCCAGTAGACTCATTACATCTGAAGACGACAAGAAATACGAATACAAAAATATAATCAACATCCTACGGCTTAATAATTTTCCAATGAATATTATTAACAATTTGCAAAAACAAAACGACTTATTACTAAATAATAGTAAATTAGTCAAAACATCCTGGATTGGTACAGCCGTTCTACCTTACCGTCAAGACACAACTGATGAATTACAAAGAATTCTAAAACAACACAGAATTCAAACTTTCTACAAAACTACCAACACAATTCGAAGTGAATTGGTTAAAATAAAGGACAAGATCCCTTTCACCTCTACACAGAATTGTGTCTACAGGCTAGGTTGTGTTGATTGTGATGCTTTCTATATTGGAGAGTCTTCATGAGAAATCAAAACTCTTGCCAAAGAACATGAAAGCTACACTAAACGACCTCCGAATAATTCTGTTGAACTGGAAAAATTACAAATTGAATCAGTAATAGCAGTACATGCTATCTATCACAACCATAAAATCGATATTAAAAATATCCGAATTATTCAGAAAGGTTTTTCCAATTATAAGGAAAGACGAATAGCTGAGGCGCTTCATATTTTGTTAAATCCAACTGCACTTAACAAAAAGGAAGGCCTTTCTATCCACCCAACATGGACTTTCTATCCAACTAGCCATAATTAAAGTACATCGAATTGCATACACATGAACATACATGCAATTTATTTTCACATATTTTCCTCTCACATCACAATAACATTTACATACACATGTCTCATTTCAAACCACCTTCACCCAAATGAGTTGACATCATGACACAATCAAACTGGCATTTTGATTATACGAACTTATTTTGTTTTTGATTTGTTCCATTGTATTATTTAATCTTGTGTTAATTCGGTTATTCATTTCTCTGAAGAAGCGACTTGCACTAAGCCGCCAAACGACAGAAATTTTAATTTCTACTCATTGGAATTTTACAAATATATATCACTTATTATAATAAGGTCTTTTACGAACTAACATCAGTTAGCTTCATTTATCTTTTGTAAACAATACCTTCAACTGTATATGCTAATGAACTAACATTCATCATAAGCAATGACAAGTATATTACAGTTTAGTACGATATCTACAAACTACATCATATATAACATGACACCTACTATATAGAATGAAGACAAAGTTCATATTTCCCACTCCACCCCTCACCTGATGTAATAATCAGTCAGATTGCATTTTCTTATTCAACCTTTGCTTTTACACCTTCTTGTAAAGCTGAACATGAGTGAATCCTAAATGGACCTTGAGTAAATAACCAATAGAACACTTAATCAACACCTATTAGTTTGCACTTTAATCAATTGACCAATATCGATAATGTTCAACGTGTTCTAATTAGTGTTTAACTTTGGTAGGTTATTCTATACGTCTAATGAGATACAACCACTAAAGCTCAAAGATGTCTGTTGTATGAAAGCTACCAACAAAAGACAATACATAAAATCTGACAATTTATCCAAAATCATATGTAACTGTAAATACAAGCTATTAAATACCATCTCAATAGTTTACATAATCAATACTTGACAGAGTAATTAAATAACTTATCTTATAAAGTTATAGATACACGATGATGAGAAATCCCATAGTAAAAGGAAATAGTTATCCTATACTTTCTATTTTTCAATAGTTTTACAATCTATATATAAGTTAAACTTTATGAATTCAGTAGCCTATTAATGTTATATTATGTCATTTGATATTGAAGGAATAAATTCTAGTCTCTATGTGAAAATTAACACTTCAAGTATATTCTCAACTGAAAAGTTTTAAATGTCACTGAATACACTTTCGAAAAATTTATTCGTCATTCAAAATGTAATTTTAATTACACTTGTAATCTATCACTCCATTATGATAATCTGGTCAAAATGTAGATATTAAGCATAAATATTCCGAAATGACTTTATACTTTATAGAACATGTTACTATAGTCAAACATATAGCATTTAGTAAAAAAAAAAAACATCAAGTTAGATTTGTGACTGATAAGTGTAATCCTGGAAGAGCGTTTCATCCTATTTGGGACTCATCGGCTGGATGTACCTACATCCCAATGTTGATGTTCACACTGAGATTCAAATTCAGTTCATTTCGTATTTTACGCCACCTAGTTCATTACTAGACCACTGAATCCAGACATTTACACATATGCAACGGGCACATTATTATTAGGATGAACAAATCAACGGGGAATATACAAGTTCAAGTTAAATTATTATATAGAGAATTACTAAAATATCTCACAGTGATTACATAATCACTTAGGTTACCTGTAAATAGTTAATCCTGATGAAATGATCAAAATGAAACACTTACAATAATAAATTGATTATTTATTTTATATAATTATCAGTCAGTCAATATTACCCAGTAACATCATTTTGAATTGACCAATGAAAATTTAAATATTTTTTTTTATTTAACCTTGAAAAATGATATATTTGTTATTTGCAAAATTGGCATGTATCTAACGTGTAATATTAATTGGTTCTTTGGATTTTTCATCTTTAATATTATTCAGTTTTTGTAACTGGGCATTTTAAGTTGTTCATCAATATTGATTATTCGATTAAAATATAAACTGAACAGAAAAATGAATAGATATAGTGTTGGTATAGAATGAGTGTGTGTGTGTGTATGTGTACGTGTTGGTCAAATGAGTGGTTAATCAATATATTGATTAGTCTAATTTTAGAAAGTATTATAGAGGTAGAATTATGAGGAGTTGATAAACTTTAAGGGGTGTTATCTTCCTGTTCTTGATCTCGTAGTCAGTCTATAAACCGATGTTATATCATTTTTCATTGATGAAGGCAAAAACTGATTTATTGTGCCAGTATTGTAATTGAATGTTATGAAGACTGTTGAATACTTATTTGATATCACGAATTAGTTTGAATTAAGTAACCAATTGATCATGATGAAATGGGATTGAATAATTGTTTTTTTTGAGTATGTGACTCTTCAACAGTGAGTATCCACGACCTCATTTGGAAACGAGCCTAAGACCCTATGACAACTCTGCGAGCGCCTTAACATTGAATCATTGAGTCAGCTCCCAACGGTTAATCTTTCTAAATTAGTCATTTTGAGATACGTTTGCTCAACTATATTCATTTCCATCGGTTGATAACCCAAAATGGTTGAACTCCACTATTTACATTTACTCACTAGAACTCCATGATTTACTTCAATGAGTTAGTCACTAGTGAGCTGAAGCTGGTTGTAATTTGGTGTTGTGGGGGATAATGTTGATTAACAATTTTTCTGTCATCAGTGTCTTTGATTTGTATAGATGGGATTTATCCTAGTTAGGTTGTTATGTGTCCTAAAATAGTATTTATATGTTAAGATTAATGTATGAACCGAAGAACCTGATTCAGAATTTGAACTAAATAGAACGGTAAACTCATGTTTGTATGCCTTTACTCAGCGTGAGGTATCTTTCATGCGCAGCATTTAAGGTGTCAATTAAAATCTGTTATTCAACCGATACTTCAAGTGTACAATCGACGTCAAGAAACATGATTGTTTGCTTGCGTTAAGTATGTAGCAGTACTAACACTTGAGTAAGAGAATGAAGACGAGTTAACTACACAAATAAAACATGATGGAAAGTTAGCCTTCTGCTAGTAAATCAGTTTTTCAATCGTTTTGTACATTCTACAAAGTATGATAGAAGCTAGTTGTGACAATACTCCTTTTGAAGTGAATTTACACAATCTAACCTGACTAATCCTTTGTTTGTTAGAAATTTTAGAAAGTATTTATACTGACTAAACCTACAATTAACTTTAGAATGTATTCAAGTAGATTCTAGAATTATATAATCACACTAAAGTTTACGTAGTTAACTGTTGATTTCAGACTTTATTCATGTTTTTCCCCCCCCCCCCTTTATCTACCTATAGTATGATGTTCAACAGTAGATTTCTGTGAATTTATGTGATTTTGAACGATCCAACTTTTCCAGTTTTGTACAGAATGTATCTTTATTTACAGTGCAGTACTCGCTTGATATATATATATATATATATATATATATATATATAATTAGGATAAGCTTATATTTTCCCGTTGATTTGTAATAAACTGAAACTGGTCAGTCTCTGTTACCATATGTGCATCCTGAGCGGATTGCCTCGATATAGCGTTATTACGCAAGTTATGTATTGAAGTTGGATTGTGACTGACAAACGGAATCCAGGACGCGCATTTCGTCCTATTTGGGACTCATCGGCTGGATGCACCAGCTCAGGATGCACATATGGCGACAGAGACTGACCAGTTTCAGTCCATCACAAATCAACGGGAAAATACAAGCTTATCCTAAATATACATATATGCCCGTCGCACAAGTGTGACTGTCTGGACACAGTAGCCTAGTGGTGAACGTAGTGGCGTTTGACACAAAGCGGATTGAGTTCGAATCCCAGTGTGAACATCAACATTGGGATGCAGGTACATTCAACCGATAAGTCCCATATAGGACGGAATGCGCCTCCTAGATTCCGCTTGCCAGTCACAATCCAACTTCAACGCATCATTTGATATATGTTACTTTCATAAAAAAGGTTTCGGCTCCTTTCTACCATCTTCCACAAATTTTTATCATATTCAAGAGTTTTATATAGCGTAAGAATAACTAACGGCAACAGAATATAATGAATTTCATTGTATTTCATCGTTTTTATCCAGCTATTTTACAATCTAGAAACAATAGTGTTATGATTTAAAAAAAGGTCAGTAAGATGATTGGAGAGTATAATCAATCAGTAAGCTTCCACGCATCTGCTGTCTGATTACTACTTCCCCTCTCAAAACCGAAGTTAGGAAGACAAGAATACTGAGTTGACTACCAGACAGAATCATATTATATATATATGTATATATGTACACAGTCAACGAATAAAGAAGGTATCAATTCAAAACAAGGGAGTAAAGGTAACATGTACACTAATTAATTAATTGTAATACATAAATGGTAAGTCATATGCCAAACAGTAAATATGCTAAACTGAAGAATAGGATACTACGCACATGATGATGATATTAATAAATTGCTTACATCACATACAACAATTTAAATAATTGAAATAGTCATCTAGGATACAGTTCTGAAAGTTAGTCACTCGTCTTTTTATCATTGGACATAACGAATAGTAATAAACATTGCATACGTCATATAGAGTTGATCATGAATAACTAGAAGAAAGGGAATACTGCTTGATGAATGTATGCATGGCGATTGCATATCTCCACGTTAACAACTTTTTAAAATGCCATACAGAGATAAGTTTCAGGACAGTGTAGATTTAAGCGAAAATTTGTATAATCCTAATTGTGAAATGGGTAAATGAATCGGAAAACAATGAGTACTGTTCACAAAATTGGTAGGAGAATGAAGAAGAGTGATCGGAAAACTGTTACTTTAGTAGAACAACACTGAAAAACATTCTTACACAGAGTATCAACTAAGTAAATGCATGAACTAATGTGTTACGCAATCAAATATATGAGACTGAAATAACCATGGTAGTGCTAAACTAACCAATGTATCTGTGCGAATGTGTAAGTTTGGTTTTAGCCTTTTAATGGTAATAACTCAGGCGAAAGGTGGTAAATTTGATGTTTTCGGAGTGTAGATTATTTTATAGGATTACTTTATAAAGTCAACCTTATGTCCTGTAGTAGTAAGATGACTAGATATGGCGCTATTGTAAATACGTTGGTTGGTTGATCTCAACTGTCTTAGTACATGCTCTTCTAATGTAAGTGGCCTTACACAAACATGTAAACTAATAGTTGTAATGGGAAGTGACATAAGGTGGAAATCTGTCCATATTAGACTGGCCTAATGAGTAGTTTGTCTCTCTGTGGAAACGTTTTATAAATGCAGTGTCTAGTCTGAGGTCAGTTCTGTTGGATATTTTATTTCCTTCGGAATGAAGATCGGTTTCTTCTCCACAGTTTCGTATTCTGCTCCTCTACTTCCTTCTTTTCCATATTATGTCATAGATATTTTGTGAGTAACCTTTAGTTATTAGACAATTTTCAACAACGAGCATAGTTTCTATGCTCAACTAAACAATGTTTATAATAACAATGGTATCATTAAAATACTTTACATATAATTCTATATCGTCGAGTATCGGTTCTCAGTTCTCAGTTTGTCATAAATATGTAAAACAAGATTAGACCTAGATGACTCTCCATGGCAATTTAATCAAACTGTTGTTAATAAATGTGATTAAACGGAAACTGTATTTGATAAGTAAGCCTAAATGAAAGATGTTTAAACTTGTATTTAGGTAAATGAATCAGTTTGGTGTGTCGACATATTGTGTTATCTGTTCATTCAAGACGAAATGTTGTAAACAATGATAAGACATTGAATGTAAATAAAAATTTGTTAGGTATCTTAACATTTTTAGGTTGTAAAGCAATTGAATAGAAACCACAAATTTACAATGAATTTGTTGTTCTTTCTCCAGTTACATTCTATGACATTGTAATTAACGCCTAAGTACAAAGCTTCTTAATTCACCTATCAACGTTTTTCTTATCAGATCATTGATCAATGAATGTTTTATTTATTTTATAAGGAAAGTTCAAGTATGTTGATAAAGAACAAATAGAAAATGTTTCACAATAATTTATAATTTTAGACTGTATAAAGCAATCAAACATTTTCTTTGATATTTTAAAATCACAAGATGATCTGAATCAGACAACGATTGATCGCCTGGAAGCACTGAACAGCTGTTTCTTCCTAGTATGGGACTCCTCATCAGTGTGGAGATATCATGGAGGGGGTCGCGTAACGCATAACGAATTGACTGAATTGAAAATATCAATCGTTAGGAGCCGACTCAGTGGTCAAATGGTAAAGCGTTCGCCGCGGAGCCAGAGGGTCGTGGGTCTGATCCCCGATGGGGGTATTTAATGCGCACAGCTGAGGAGTCCTGTACTAGGTCGAAACACTGTCCAGTGCTTCCAGGTCATCATGGTTGTCTGATTCAGATTAATTCGTGATATCGAAATTGACAGTCAACAATCTTCACAAAACCCCCCTGATTTCTTATAATAGTAAGTAAAATTCACCAATCTCTGAATAACTCCCGGTTACTATGACTATCACTTCACTGGTGATAAAATTATAGTGGTAAATTCTGGGATTCTGGTGAAAGGGCGTCACAATGGGGATTCTATCATACCGAATGTAAAGCAGTTATTAACTGATTACAACAGATGAGGCTGCGAGTTATATACATTTAATATAAGGAGTAGAGATTTCAATCAACCATATAAACGTGAAACAATAGAATTAAGCACTCATAAATATTCGAAGTGGTAATAGTTGATGATTAATTTTGTTGAGAATTTGAAATCTTCCAAAAATACAATCGTTCATCTAGTCAAGTGAAAAGCGTCGTATTGAATCGTAAATTTTTGTCAATTAATTAAATTTCAAATGTGAGATATACAAACGTTGTTTGCTAGTTTTGTCTCATAGTATTTTCTGCTCCACAATATAATCTCCCCTACGAGTCTAGTCTTTTTGTATAGCTATGGGTTGGGAAGGGATAAATCGTGGTATTCCGAGAGATATAAGAGATAACGATTGGTATTAACCGTATCGACTATGGAAGGAATCAGACATTGAATCCGACTACCCTAGATAATTTAGCTGTATCGTATCGCAAACCGTACCAAATCAATAAGAACCTACGGGTCTGTCTCATTTAAGGGAAAATATAATAAAATCATTTTTAATCATTCTAATTAAGTTTTATCAGCTTATGTTGGGGTTTTTTTTGGCTTTATTTTTTGGGCAGGGTTCCTGATATTTCCATATTATCATAATGCTAAGGAGGTTCCTACATTAAGAATGTATCTACAATCCCATGCTTTTCAATAGCCTTTAAATTACGGTATCAAATCTAAATTCAACAATCTTCACAATGATTAATTAAGGGGTAATATCAGCTCAACAGAGACTAATATCTACAGGTAGTTCCCAGAGCGACCACAAGAGTTAAGTCATATGAAGTTGTTGTACACTTATTGACTAGGTGGCACAAATATATTACAAACCGACTGAGTTAGAAATATCGACCGTTGGAAGCCGGCTGGATGACAAAAATATTATGTATTCCCCTAAATATCCTAGTCTCAATTCCAGAGTAGATTTATGGATAATCACTGTTAAAGAGTTTCATACTGGGACAAAATGATGTCCATTTTCAGTTCTTCGTTCCGAATATTTGTCTAACTCAGACTAATTCGTGATATCAAGTGGAAGTTTCAACTTAGTATCAAAGAAAAGAAGCAACATGTAAAATCCGTGAAACTTAATGAATTAATAAACTAACATCAGTAACCTAGGCTTTTTTCGTCACCATTTTGATGTACAGTTCATGGTTACATTCTCTATGAGTTAGTTAGGTTAGCATATTGTTATGGGATTTGAGTATAGTAACTAAACGATTGAATTCGCTATGAGTATATATCAAATTAAACAAGCATTTGATTAGTTGTTATGCTCAATTGGCAGTATATCCTCTCTGCTACATCATAGTGATCGGTGAACTATGACATTCTACAAAACATAAATAATCAGAACTATTCTATTTATATCACCAAGTGTAGCTTAAATATGTTAAATCCTCAATATGAATCAATAAGAACTCGTAAACAAAGTGTTTCAGAGTCTTTCCATCAAACATCAAACAACATCACTAGGAATATAGAATCCTATGTCCTATGGTACACTTGACAACTTGACTCATAGAATTTAGCTGTTCAATAGAACAAATTAAGTCTGTTTAATATGTTCAGTAGGATCACATAGTTTCCCAGTGATTTATGTGAAATAAAGTATAACTATTAGAAGACTAATGTAGCTATGTAGATTATGCATCTAACTAACAAATTAGAATTCAATAAGTCTTTCTACTTCACCTAAACTTCTGTCTGTTCACCAACAAGCGGATAGTATAATCAGTTTGATTAATGAAATGATATTATCGCACTATTAACATTTGAATTAACAATATATACGATTGTTCTTTTGATTTCCTGGATTGAACCCATTATCGAAATTTGTTATACTTCTGCTGTGACACTGAAGAATTTTTATGATTCACATCACTTATCAATAAAAATTCGATCCATTAGCCAGAATAGATTTCTCACATTGATGACAATCTAGTATGTTGATTTTCTTAAACTCTCTCATATACATTCACATGCCAACTTAGTTCGCACTTTATAGTTGAAACAGTTTATAAGTTTCGAGTATTCCAGTATATCATACTTAATTAGAATGTATTCGGATCTACCTGATGATTTGTTATGGACTCAAATTGATCAATATCTGTTGCCATATGTCCATCCTGGAGATAGCAATAATTCGCCAGTGTTAGATTGTGACTAGCAATTAGAATCCAGGATGCACGTTTCGTTTTACTTAGAATAGTTATATGGGTGGATCTGAATCCCAGTATAGATGTTCTTACCGGGACTCGAACTCAGTTGGTTTAATGCTAAACGTAAATACATCCATCTGATGATTCCCAAATAGGACGAAACATACATCCTTGGTTCCAGTTGCCAGCTACGATTCATCTCAAACAATATATCATATATAATGTTTAAAGTACTTTAATTGCATCTATATCTTCATTAATGGAGTCATTTGATAACCCCAAGAAAATGTTTTCAGCTTCACACCAATCACTTACATACTTCTGTTTAAAAAAGTACAAATGACGAATTTGTTATGTTTGAAAGTACTTAAATAGAAATAAAGTAGTTTGTGATTTTATATTGAAATTTCATGTTTTGTTCTATTTGATTTGATTGGTAGTATTCATCATGAATTAACATTATTTAAATTTCTTTGTGTAGAACTAAACATCTATTTTGTCTGATTACATGATCTCTTAGCAATGAACAACCATAGCTTTATTAAGGATTGATTGCGAATTCTGGACTAACGACTCGATGTAACAAAACTGATGAAGTTATTCGATAGCTGAAGAATAGGCATCAATCTTTTCAGTTCATTCATAGTCGATATAGGGTCATATCAAGCAATACAAAGAAAACATACAATAGTCGCTAAATAGAACAGTAAAATCTATTCCATCATGATTGTTTGCGATGTATACCTACCAAGAATTGTTATACTGTCCTACTTGTAAATGTTAATTGATTTATCTTCTTTTATTTTATCACTCGTGGTGTCCGTGCTGGTTAAGATGATACGGCCTTACGCTGTTGAAGTGATTAATCCAAAGTGATTAAATTTAAACTGGGGCTGGTATACATCATGAAGGTCATTAATTGCATTTTCTTCCGCAAGGGAACTGTCCTCAGAGTGACCATATATGAAGTTACTTATATAGTGGAAAATAGCAGAGTATGAGACTGTGGGGTTTCGGAGTGTTGCTATATGTACGTTTGGTGCTATGCTAATGTTGAAAGACAACAAAGTCGTATAAAAGTAAAAGTTATTAACATCTGTTTACAGGGATCTCTGATGGCTCTCAAATTTTGTAGGATTAAAAGTTTACTGCCGTTTTTATTCATTCACTCTGGAAGTGATAGAAGCGATCTCAAGACAGAAGTAGAACAGTTTACAAAATGAAAAAGTAGACAATACAACCATGTGCAAAAATCCAGTAAGATTACCCAGAATCACCCAAGTTAGAAGGCTAAATTGACGCTCAAATGAATAGTGTTTACCTAACGGACAAATTCACTAACTACATTTGTGTTATGAATTAAACGACAGTTTATTCTTCATGTAATCACGATTCTTGTCGTTAACATGTATCAGTTGATCACCTAGCAACTAGGCGAATTGTACTGCTTAAGTTGTAGGCCTTTGATGAACTCATTATTGATTGTCATATCCATGGTTCTTCCCGGATTATCTTCCCGAATTGTCAATTTATCATGAATCCATTTTATCGTTTCATGTGAGAAATTCCCTCTCAGTCCGGTCTTTATTTTACTTTGTGTTTCTTATTACTGATCAGCTTAAAATGTGTTATAAAAAAGCCTTTGTTCATACACAATAAATGACTTGGTACTCTCTCCCATTTGCTGGCATTTCATTCTCGTACCCACTACATCTGGTTAACTTTAGTCATATTGTCTCCATTCCAACCAATAAATGTCTACATAGTCAATGACATAGGAAATAAAAGTGTAGTTAATTGGATTAGTCACACGTGGTAACAGTAGTGTACCACTAAAAAAGAGGGAGCATTGAACATTTGTTTCGTCCCAGTAGAGGACTCTCCTGTAGTGCACCTCCGCGATTCTGGGAATGGAACCAAATGCCTTTAGATTAATGAACACCTAACCTAATACGCCAATGGGCAGTCTGAAGTCCAACCTTAGAATTTACACTTTTGTCAATTTGTAATATAGAGAGACGACCATCTATTGTCATCGGTGAAAACTGCCTCACTCTCGTTAAGTCCCGATAGTCACAACTTCTCACTAGATCTTCAGGAACATCCTGAGGTTAGTCACTATTGAGCTGACTAAGGCAATCGAAGTGAAGTGGTTTTGTAGAGGTTAGTATTAGGTTAAAATAATTGGATTCTTCACAGGTTCAAATTGGTACGACAATATTCAAAAATCGTAAGCTGTTTAAATCTAATGGGAAGCTACGACTGCTGGAGTTTAGACATCGCTAGAATGAGACAGTTAAAATTGATGACAGTGGATGATCGTTACGGTATACATCACAAGCTAATGGAAGTAAAGAATGCACTTTTGGGCGTCGGTTGTCTTAGTGATGCAGAGGGTTAAACGTTTACAAATCTAGAGCTTTCGAGAAGCAATATAGGGTGCTGAATTCGAACTCAATCCGTCTTGTATCAAACTCTACCGTGATTTATCACGATATCGAGGCGATTCGCTTAGGAAGTACATATAGTAATAAAGACCGATTAGCTTCATTCTATAACAAATCAACGAGGAAGGCATAAATTCACCTCTCATTTGTTCTGTTAAATTTCATTTTATATTCAAATTATCTTTATTTCTTTTTTATAGAAGAAAACAAAAAAACAGAAGAAAATTGTTTTTCTATTATGGAAACATAATAATAATAATCAATAAATGAAATGACAATGATGAGTTTTCTTTTCATTGTTTTTTTTTCTTTTCTTTTTATTGTTCATTTCCATTCAGCACCAATTAATGCTAATAGAAGTTTTTGATAGTCACCAGATGTTTCACTACGTATCCATTCTTCAAGTGAACTACCTTGACTACATTGAAATTCTTGACAAATACTTCCTAAATCCAACTAAACGAAAAAAAAGGGAAGAAAACAAATAAAGAAAATAAATAAGAATAAAAGGGAAATATTGTTGTATATGTATAAAGTAAACATATGTATAGTTTGGGTCAGATTTCAAGTAATAAGCCGAATCAATGACGCACAATTTTGTCTTATATGGGTCTCGTCACCTGGATGTGCTGATATCCAAGTGTTGATATTCACAACGAGGACAACTTCTAAATAAGAAGAAACGTTCGTCTTGGATTCTGTATATCACCCACAGTCCATGTCAAACAATGCATGTGAAATATCACTTTATCGAGGAAATCAGTTCAGGATGGACGTATGGCAACGGAGACTAATCAATTTCAGTTCATGATAAATCAACATAAATGTTCAAATACTTTCTAATTATGTTATAATAACACATAACATTTATTCATTTAATTGTTTACTTATTAGTTTATTATGCCTCGTAGAGCATAGGTTGCCAACCAGAACACAGTAACTAACTTTATTCACTGTTCTACATTCCAATTCTTCAAAGTGCTATTCATTCTTTTCATGTCCACCTTCAATTCTCCGTACAATGTGTTCCTTGATTATCCTCTTCTTTTTTAATCTTGAGGCTTTCAAATTAATTTATGCAGTATGATTATTTTTCTCTCAAAGCCCTTTTTAGAGTTACTAGGAATCAGGAACCCGGAATAATCAGCAGTAGTAGGCATAAGATTGAAATCCAATTCTGTAGAAAATTATCTTACTAAAAATATAGCTAATCAGAAACAGCCATTTCAACTATTTAATATTCTTTGTTGCCAAAACTTAGTTTATCTGTACAATCATGAAATCGTTATTTTGTTAAGTTGACCAATTAATTATGAGTTTACATTACGAATTAGTCATAATTAGACAACCATTGATCACCCTGGTAGCACGAAATAGCTGTTTTGTCCTAGTAAGCGACTCTTCAGTAGTGCACATTCACAAACCTATAAGGGATTGAATCTAGAACTGTTTGTCTCTGCGGCTAATGTTTCACCAGTAGATGACTGCGTCAGCTGATGACGGTTGATATTTCTGATTTAGTTAATTAGTGGTAGACTAAAGCAACTCCAACCCTACAGGGTTGGACTTCACTGGTCACTTCTCTCTAGGAATTACCTTAAGGAGTTAGTCACTAATGAGCTGATATCAGTTGTAATTGAATGTTTTGGAGATTGTTGACTGTCTATCATCACAGCACCCAACTACAAATAATCATAAGTTGAATTTGTATGTTACTGTATATATGTATAAAGTAAACATATGTATAGTTTGGGTCAGATTTCAAGTAATAAGCCGAATCAATGACGCACAATTTTGTCTTATATGGGTCTCGTCACCTGGATGTGCTGATATCCAAGTGTTGATATTCACAACGAGGACAACTTCTAAATAAGAAGAAACGTTCGTCTTGGATTCTGTATATCACCCACAGTCCATGTCAAACAATGCATGTGAAATATCACTTTATCGAGGAAATCAGTTCAGGATGGACGTATGGCAACGGAGACTAATCAATTTCAGTTCATGATAAATCAACATAAATGTTCAAATACTTTCTAATTATGTTATAATAACACATAACATTTATTCATTTAATTGTTTACTTATTAGTTTATTATGCCTCGTAGAGCATAGGTTGCCAACCAGAACACAGTAACTAACTTTATTCACTGTTCTACATTCCAATTCTTCAAAGTGCTATTCATTCTTTTCATGTCCACCTTCAATTCTCCGTACAATGTGTTCCTTGATTATCCTCTTCTTTTTTAATCTTGAGGCTTTCAAATTAATTTATGCAGTATGATTATTTTTCTCTCAAAGCCCTTTTTAGAGTTACTAGGAATCAGGAACCCGGAATAATCAGCAGTAGTAGGCATAAGATTGAAATCCAATTCTGTAGAAAATTATCTTACTAAAAATATAGCTAATCAGAAACAGCCATTTCAACTATTTAATATTCTTTGTTGCCAAAACTTAGTTTATCTGTACAATCATGAAATCGTTATTTTGTTAAGTTGACCAATTAATTATGAGTTTACATTACGAATTAGTCATAATTAGACAACCATTGATCACCCTGGTAGCACGAAATAGCTGTTTTGTCCTAGTAAGCGACTCTTCAGTAGTGCACATTCACAAACCTATAAGGGATTGAATCTAGAACTGTTTGTCTCTGCGGCTAATGTTTCACCAGTAGATGACTGCGTCAGCTGATGACGGTTGATATTTCTGATTTAGTTAATTAGTGGTAGACTAAAGCAACTCCAACCCTACAGGGTTGGACTTCACTGGTCACTTCTCTCTAGGAATTACCTTAAGGAGTTAGTCACTAATGAGCTGATATCAGTTGTAATTGAATGTTTTGGAGATTGTTGACTGTCTATCATCACAGCACCCAACTACAAATAATCATAAGTTGAATTTGTATGTTACTGTATATATGTATAAACAATATAGGACTTGCAATGCGTGTGGAACAGTCCGGTTTACTATATATTAACTGTGAAGTCATCATAGTACTAAATCAGTAGGAGTAGAAGTTACATTATTGATAATAACGGAAACATAAAACGACAGGATATATATATATATATATAATATGATTCAGAGCGAAAGACGTTGTGCATGAAAAAGGAGCTATGAAATAATTTTAATCTCAGGATTTGAAGTAGGTTAAAGAGCAAATACAACTCCGCCACTGTGACCGATTCTGACTAATGTCCCCAACAATTGATGATGACGTTCTCCTAGAGCTTAACCAGACAATCTACTCCCAATAACATGACTAACATCAGTACTATTTAAGCTGAATTATAACGGGCAAGCTGTATCCAGGACGTACGTTTCGTCCTGGGTTCAAATCACAATGTGAACATCCACACAGGGATGCAAGTACATCCAGCCGATGAGTTTAAAATAGGACGAAACGCGCGTCCTCGATTTTGCTTGCCAGTCACAATCCAAATTAAATATTACATGTGTACTATCGCCATATTGAGGAAATCCGCTCAGGATGCTCGTATGGCAACAGAGGCTAACCAGTTTCAGTCCATTACAAATCAACGGAAAAATACAAGCTTATTCTAATGAATAATACCAGTAGTTAGTGACCTCATTGACCGATGGGATGTTTTGATTTGGATACCTCTTGCTTTATTTATCCTATTCTAATATTAACTATCATGAAACAAATCCAGTCAAAATATGATCAATTATCTATCCTGGTAACTATGACATT
Organism: Schistosoma mekongi; assembly: GCA_034768735.1. Taxonomy (NCBI): domain Eukaryota; kingdom Metazoa; phylum Platyhelminthes; class Trematoda; order Strigeidida; family Schistosomatidae; genus Schistosoma; species Schistosoma mekongi. The sequence goes on along the minus strand of CM068310.1, from coordinate 23,283,644 downwards.
GGGTTAACGAATGGAAATCACATTCTGCTACACGACATTTGTTAAATACTTTGTAACTATGATGTATGTATTACATAGATTGTAAGATTTTTATGGACTCGTCAATTGTCGTCATATCTGTTTTTTTTTGTGTACTTGTTGTTTCCTTATACTAAACTCATTGTCCTAATTTCTGTGCACAGTACACCTAATCCCATCTTTTCCTGTTGCTGTCTGATTTTTGCAAACGATATATACAAACTATTATTTCCACTCAATAAACAATTAAGCCATAGCTTTCATCCGTTGGTGCTTGTTTCCTCTATCCGTACATTTGAGGTAGGCTATAGTTGTTTATGCACAGAGCCAATCAATCACTATTTTCCAAAACTATTAAATCACAATCGTAACACAAGTCTAATAGGCTAGTTTTTTTCAGGTAATGACTAAGACAGTTATTTCAGTAATAGTATAATGTATATGTATAATTAAAGAATGAATTTTGTAAAACCTGCCTCCTCATTAATGCATAATCATTAAACAACTTCAGTTCTTTTAACATTATTGAATGCATTCAACCTTCAAACAATTACATTTATTGTCAACTTCTTCATCACGAAGTGATCTGATCTAAACAACTATTCATCACTTGGATGCATTGAACAGATATTTTGTCCTAGCATGGGATTCTACAGCAGTCCGAATCCATTGCCCTATCGGGATCAAACCCAGGACTGTTTGCCTTCGTGGAGGACGCTTTGCTACTAGACCACCGAGTCAGCTGTTTTCCTCGGTCTCTATTCCCTTCCATGAATACTAACTCTGCTACTACCTTCCCTACTCTGGGATTTGATCCGATAATTTAATTTCTATCTGCTAATTGAGGCATGGCAACTTGAACTGACGTACGCATGTACCAAGTTCTACGTTGTAACTGTCTGTCTGTCTAGTTAAATCAATCTGTGATACGTTTTCATGACCTCATCCTTGAGATTGATGGGTAACTGCCTCATGTCCGACACGGTTGAACTTCACCGGTCACGTCTTTACACTAGAACACTAGGAATAACCTCAAGGAATCAGTTACTAGTTAGGTGATATCATAATTGACGGTCATATATCTCTACAACATCCATTTATAATTAAATTTATATTCAATAATTCACATTTTTAACTTCTGAGAATTTATATTATCAAGTAAAATCATCCTGAATATTTGTGTTGTACCCATTTAGTATGCCTACTCATAGTATGTATATGAACGATATACAACAGTATATCATATAGGTATAGTTGATTAATTTAACACTCACTGACTGATTGATGGATTAAATCATCATTGGTACTTTTTGTTCAGTATAAAGTGAGGCTAATTCACTGATTCTAGACATTCAAAGGTTATTCAACATATTCTCTAATATAAACTCTTATTCACAGTTACCTGATTTGATTATCATACATGACAATTGAGTATGTACTATAATGCCATATTTATACTTATAACTCACTTAAACAAACCAATCTCCTATAATCAATATATTAGTAGTTTGATAATGCAAAATATTTTATGCAATAAAGTATATTGTAAAGCTTACCTCACATCTTGATACAATAATACGCATTAGTGTACAATCATCGGTACCAACACCTTTCATAGCCTTAAGTAATAGATCTGCATAAGCTTTAGGTCGATTTAAACAAGTATTTACTACATATTAAACAGAAATAAAGTTAATACGAATAATTAAGTAATCTATGAAAATGTAAGTATATAGTAATTATTGTTTGAATTAGTTCATATTATATGGTTACATTTGGTGAAAGACTACAAGAGAAGAACTCTTTCATGAAGATTAGTAAATTGTACGACTGATGATTTCATACACCAAGTAGTGCCTTGATAAACACGGGTGTAGATATAAAACAACTTATGTAATTGACATATCTGAACCAGACTACAATCATATTTCTTTGATTGGGTTACGAAACAAGTCACGGATAATGTAAACAACATGGTAAATATGTGTCATTTGAGTTGGTTATATGGATGTCGGCATTCAGTTTGAGTGACTGAATTCTTCACAGATTGATGTTGACGGGGTACCTCTGAAAACTAGGAGAGCACAAGATACCCGTTTTGTTATAGTATGAAACTCCTCAAGAGTGCTCACTCTTCGATAACGGAATCAAAACCAAAGTCCTCAGGTTCGCGAATATCTTACCTCTGCACAATTGGACCAACCGACATCTAGTAGTAGAATTCTTACTTTCATTATTTTTTGACGCAACGAGCTGATCATCTACTATCATCTGTGATAAACCATACGACAAATCTGAACTACACCAGTTATGAAACGTAAAGACCTTGAGTTTCATTCCATTGAAAGATTGAGGGTAGACACTCCTGAAAAGCAACATACTAGAACGAAATAACAGTCCAGTGTACCTTGGTTTTTAATAGTACTGTACACGCATCAATCTGTGACGAATACAATCAACTAAAAATACGTATTTATTTATTTACGAGTTCAGTAATCAGTAACTTCATGTTCAAACTTACTCTTTATCCGAGACAATAAAAGTGTATGGTTGGGTTAAAAAACCCTTATTCAAGACAAATGAACTCTAAGACCTTAAAGTAATGAATAATATAAAAACTTCAGGTGGTTACGAAGTGCCACAAAAATGAATCTTTAAATTTGATCCACTAAATTAAACCACTTGGTTAAAGGCTTGTTAGCTAGACTTTTGTAATGATGGGTGTATTTTAATAAGAATCAATGAGATTGTTTTGAGTGGTACGATAACTGGGTCACAGGTCAGGTCTGTGGTAATAATCATCATATTATTCATACCAGAGTTTCAAAGAGAACATTCATTACAAACTTAAATATGTGACCTTATAGGGTGTAGTTCAGTGATATCTTGTCATCTTATAAACTACTAGATATAGAATTCCATCATATGAGAAGTCACTTATACAAGTCCTAACCTGGAATTCAATATTGTGTTTAACCCCATATGATTTACCATGATGTATATGAATTGTAAAGGAAATAAAATGTTCAAGGAAGGAAATTTTTTTACCAATGATGTCGCTTACAAACTTAGGCATAAGAACAGTCTATCATGAAATAGAGAAATGAGTTATGTCAGTTTGACACATGTAATGATATCACGCTAAAATTGCCTTAGAAACAATAACAATGTAGAGGAGGTTATGTAATTGAACAGTATTATTTGGAAATTACAAATTACAAAGAGGATATTGTAGAACAGACAGAATTATGCAGAAGAATAAAGTTATGTAATCACTAAAATCGTCAGCGAAAAAAATGTTTGTACTTCTAAATAAGATTGTTCGTTGCATAACCTCCATTTCGTAATTGTTGTTTATAAGCCAATTTCGTCATGATATCACTTTAGTTTCATTACACATGTCAAATTGACTTGTAGTGGTTTTGTGTCATTTGTTTTGTGGCATAATCTCTTCCTCTATTTCACGATAGACCGTTTGACTAGTAAACCGGCTTTCAATAGTTGATATTTATAACTGTGGTGATTAGAGCAGTTACCCACTGATGATAAAGAATAATGTCGCACAAGTATATTGTAAATTTACTGAAGTTAAAAATATTAACCGTTTGAGCTCAAAGAGTGATCCAATAATTAAGCTTTCATTGTGATGCTTAAATGTTTTGGGCTCTATCCATAGTGGGCTGTAGATATACACTGCTGTTCAGTTCCATAGTAAGTCAAAATAGCTGTCTAGTGCCAGTTCCTAATAGTCTAACTCAGACCACTTAATGATATGAATTCAACGTTCTCCTAAGAAGAGATGGAACAAGTTATTTTTATTGTAAATGTCTTTAATTTTTGCTATTTTCAATAATTGTAAAGTTGTCGGTGACCAGTATCATTGTTTATTCTTTCCTCACTGACCATGTCATTTCTGAATGAGTGTTGTCATTTTTAGTGTGCTAATTATTCGAATTATCATAAGGTCGTTATTGTAACTATGTATACTACGTCGGAACAACATAGAATCAAATCATCTGAATGTTACATTCGTAACAACTTTGGTTTGGCTATAGTCAAGTAATCTAAATATTCAATTGTTAGTTACCAGTTGAGAGTATCTACCTTGTTTGCATAGATTAATTTACGTGTTAGAGAGTAGCAGTTAATGCTTCTGTGTATAACATAGGCACAAGGTATAACACATTCAACAATTTCCATAACATCTAATTACTATACTAAGATTGTGATATGCATACAACTTAATTGATAAAGAAGATTAATTCAATGTATTTAATAAAAATTATCTTACAGGTTAATAGAAGTGCATTTTCAAAATCTCCAGATGTTTCAGATGCAAGTGAATCAACTAAAGATTTTTCATATTTCTATGAAAGAAGTATAACAGAACAATATCAAGGTACATAAGTAGCTATAATATAAAGTCATTTATAACTTCATTTTATGATATGAATAATTAAGTTGCGATGAAGGTACATCTAGCCGATGAGTCTCAAATAGGACGAAACGCGCGTCTTGGATTCCACTTGCCAGTCACAATCCAACTTCAATATATAACTTGTGTAATAACGCTATATCGAGGCAATCCGCTCAGGATGCACATATGGAAACAGAGACTGACCAGTTTCAGACAGACAGACAGGGTGGGATTTGACCTTGAGCAAAATGATCTCTTGTGCTGTTAGAGGTATGAGGGCGGTTATCACTTCCCGGTTGCCCACACCGTGGAAGGGTCATTAGTGAGAAACCTTAAAGAGAAAGAGGATTATGGGAGGACGTGATGACCTGAGAGTGTGACCGCAGTGCCCAGAGGGCAGCTGTTTGAGGTCGGTCAAGTATATTAATTGTTGCTCAGGTTGTCAGAAGGGAGGGGCATTGGCCTCATGGCTTCCGAAGAGACTCGGTTTTCACCATGAAGCGTCATATCAGTCCATCCAACTCCCAGAGCAGAGTTAGAATGGTTATAGAGGCTTTTACTCGTAAGCTGTTTTTCAGCATGGTATTTGTTTTACGGGGTGAGGTTGCTAACCCCATGCTCAACCCTCCTCCTTTGTCCGGGCTTGGGACCGACAGCAACCCTGTGGAGGCTACAGGCGGAGTTCAGTTTCAGTCAATTACAAATTAACAGAAAAATACATACTTATCCTAATTGAATAATTAAGTTAGCTTCATATTCTGTAAGCAGCGTATTCTTGTATAAATCTGATATTCAATTGAAATAGTTTTATGGATATTGGTATTAAGTTTAGTTGGTTCCACTTTTCACAGATTAATGTTTGGTAGGGTGTCATTGAAAACCAGAGAACACTTGATAAATATTTTATTCAAGCATAGGATTACTCAAAAGTGCGTACCTTCATTTCCGTACACTAAGGACTTTATATTTTATAAGCGGTATAGTTGTGACTTGTCATTTGTAAGACAGTCAGCATTAATGACAGTGGATAATTGTCGCGCTGTTTCAAACATTGATGAGATTGAGAATTCTACTACCGAATTCTGGTTGGTCCATTGATACAGAGGGTTTGGAGTTCGCGAATCTGAAAGCCGTAGTTTCTACATCGGAATCGATCCAAAGAACTGTATTGTGATCTGGTTATAAGATAACATGACATAATTGCTTGTTATCGACGACAACAACTATTGAAATGTAATTACTGAATCAATAACAAGTATTCTTGAGTTAGATTGTCACTGAAAAGCAGTGTCCAGTAAGCGTGTTCCGTTCTATTTGAGACTCGTCATCTGAATGTACCTTCAGCATTCACCTACAGCGACAAGGACTGATCGATTTAAGTCTATGATAAATCAACGAGAAGATCCAAATTAACTAGTACATGTGTCTACATGTACTAGTTAATTTATTCACTGTCAATCATTCGTACAAAGTTATCTATATAACTATAAATTCATTATGCATCAAATAGTTCAACATTGAATCGTTTAATCTCATGTAGCCGTCAGCTTCGTACGGGTAAAATTACACCATGTTAGTCATTGTTTTCACCATAATCCTCAGTTTAAACAGTTGTACTGTACAAATCGTATTCTATGCATTCTCTAATATAATCATACTGAATATGAATTTTAAATTAAACTGATGTCTAAAGACAATATTGTTGAATGACATCGACTTCTGATCTATTATTTCATTCAGTTTATGAAGTCTTCAACAATAACTACCAATAAAGCTTACACCACTAATTAATGGTTATGATTATACATGAAATATTATTAAGTTACTAGTTTTGGTTCCAATTACATATAAGTATGTAGATGTATTCTGATAATAGTTTACAAAGTCAAATGATATAATGCACTTGTGTTCAACAACTCCCTCCCTTCATAACTTACTTTACATAGTAGTGTATATCACTTGTAAGTTACTTAGAGATCTTTACCAATTCATTAACATATTAACATTTAAACAGTCAATACTCATACATAGAACAAAATGCATAGAAAACAATTATTCATTTATAAAATATAAAACAAACCTTCTCAAAGAGTTGTGCAATCGCTTGTATGTGCCAAACACTTCGACTGACAAGAATTTTAATAATGGCAGCTTCATCAGTTCCCAAACGTCTATGAAAAAATTAATAACAATTGACAAAATCGTTTGCATAAGTCGCCATATGATTCGATTATAGTGTGCTTTCTCCTAATGTGACGTTGTTTAGCTTGATACTGCATGTTATATCAGAGCAAATGAAATGAAACTACAAACTGTAGAGTCTATTCTTTATGATATATCGACATTATTACTGCTACACAACATTTGTCGAACACTTGGTAACTGTAATGTATGTATTGCAAGGATTGTAAGATGTTCATAGACTTGTAGCGGTACATGATTCCCAAAATAAATAGTTACACAAGTCCTCGACATTAATGCTGACGACACGACTAGCTGAAGCCGCTCGGTCATGCATCATCACCAGATCACGTCACGCTGCACCGTGGGAAGCATCTCTATCTAGTTTGCCAGCCTAGAGGTTGCTAACCCATTAACACTCTATTCACGATCAAATATAACTTTTCTTCCATCCTTCATTGTCTTCTGATTTATTCTCATTAGTAAGAGTGGGTTCAATCGTTAGAAGTTGCTCTGATAATACCGCAAACGTAACTTGGTCATATACCGGGTGCACTTCATACTCACTAATTGTTGCCATATCTGTTTTCTTTCCCTAATTATTGATGGATACATGTTTCGTCATAGTATAGAATTCTTCAACACTACAGATCTCAAGTAATTTTAGGTGTTACAACTAACGCTTATCTATCACCAAATAAATTAAAACTAATTGAACTTACGCTTCACCAGCATCCCAAATTGTTTCAACATCTTGTTCAACCAAATTCATATCAACTACACTTTTAATACCTTTTGATTGAATTTGTTCAGCAATTTCAAATGGAATTTCATCACGTTTAGCTTGAAGTAATGCAATGACTAAATTTTTAAAAGAACCACTTAAATCATCTTCAACATCTGATTCTAAAGTTCTTCTAGGATCTATTTAATACATGAATAATTAAAATTTATCTAATACAAAGTTAACAGAATGTAATTATATGAACATACAGTACATAATATTGACTGGAATTGAGGATTGAATAGAACATAAAATGTGAAAACATTCACAGTATTATGACAAATTTTAAGCTATGCCGCCTAGTGATCCAAATTAGTGATCATAACTGTCACATCCACCCGAACCAGGTAGCCTGCATTTATTAACATGACTTAGACCAGTATTTAACGACTTCATAAACTGATGCCAAGTTTTGGTTTAATCACCTCTGCCTCTCTTTCATGCAACTCTTACCCCAGCCGGCAGAGTACAATGAGAAATATGGTTGTTACGCATACACAATACATGTCCTAACCAACTCAGTCAATGAGGATTTACAATGTTGTCTACTGATTTATCATACTTTCCTAGTGCTCATTGTCTAGCATCAATGTTACTTTTTTGGTCATTTCATGAAATATGAGCGATACTACGAAGATTTTAATCAGCTTTAAACAAGTGAAGTTAGTATTTAACGAACAACTAGTTTAGGAGACTTTTATTTACTCTTTCTAGTTAACTTCCAATCCATCTGTTAACTTATATGATATAAATGATTGCTTTAAAGTTATCATAAACTTGTCAATTATAGTTTACTTTATTTTGAACCAGAGATCTATCCAGTCAGGTAAAATGCTGGGTAAGGACAGAGGTCCGTGAGTTGAAAAATGCGGCCAAGAGAGCATTTTCGAAATATGTTAAAAGTGTTAGCTGGGCGGAAATAAGACTGGCAAATTAGACAGTCAGTAATGGCGCATGGGAAGCAAATTTTGTATAAAGGTTAGTGGGGAATTGAAGTCAAAAACGTAGAGTAAAGTTGAGGGAGATTAAGCGTCACTGTCATTACACTTAGCGTTTCATTGTGGCCATCTATTTTCTCCCTCGTTTACGAACTGTCCCCACACTTCACATTACCATCCCCATACTTTTAAAAATAACGCCAAAGGCAATGATGATAATCAATATTTGTAAGCAGTATAAATTGCATATGAACGAATCCGAACTTACGATGTATTATCAGTTTACCTGATGATTATTGGGAAGATATGTTTGTGGAAGTATGTAAATTCGCTCACTTGTGACTAACTTCAGGATTGTCCTGGAATTCTAATGAGAATTGGTAACTGGTGGAGAATAGACTTCTCCGGAGTGAGACATTTATCAACAATGACAACAGATGGTCGTGGCTCTATATATCACAAACTGATGGAAGTGAGAATTTTACCATTCGGTACTAACAAATTGGTGTAGATAGTTATGTGTTCGCCAATCTGCGACCCCAGGAGAGAAATCTAGGGTGTACACTGCTGATGAGTCCTATATTAGGACACGTTCCACGAGAGGTAACAGAGGAATAACTGTTAGCTGACTTACGTTTCAAAATGTTTACCATTGTAAATTTCATCTACCGGACTATTTTTAAAGTGTTTACAGCAACTTTTAAGTTTCTTAAATTGAATTCTTAGAAAGTATTCTTGGGTGGACATTACAAAGTCTCTTATACGAGGTGTCTAGTACTAGTCGGTGCATATATGTATGCATACTAAAAGCCAAGGACAATATCCATAACGGCTACAAAAAGACAACAGAAGTAGGATTAAACGCTGCTCTATAGGACATCTAGTGATTACTAGTAACTTAATTATCTTGGATTCCTCGTTCAAAGTTATTTATGTTGTTAACCAGAATCTATTAAAATCCCTAAATCTCCATCTTCGGTGTATTGCAAAAGCCGTTGTTGTAGAAAAACCACAACTGCATGTACAAAAAACCTAGATCAATATTTAGTCCTACCCTTGAACATAACCTGAAATATTTACATACCGCCCTTAAGGTCTTGAATATTCTGATTCTACCTTATGTCTTTTATAAAATTCCTACATGTTTTTCATTCTTTCTTTCTTTCGTTACTAAAAAAGCACTTTTGACGCTTGTCTCCATCACAAATAACATGCTCTTATTGGGTGAAGAAACTGACAAAACATAAGGTTTTCTACTACCTTAAGCGTCAATGTAAGCATGCTTAGGATGGAATGTTCCCCATCCAAATGCAAATTTTGCAAAAGGATTGGCGCTTACTTTGGGGCTAAAATTAGTGACGGAACAAATAAGTTATGTGCGTTGACCGCTTTACTTATCTTGGATTTCACATCAGTCCTGACGGTCTGATGTATCACGAAATCTCAGCTGGTATGCAGAAGGATCAATTGGCTTTCGCCAATTTGCGTCACTTGTGGAGTGGGCAAGACATCTGTTATTCGACTAAATCGATCATAGATGTCCCCGAAGCATTGCTCGTGTTTTCTGGGGCCACGGAGTAAGCATTACGTGAGTTTGGAATAGAGTGCTAGGTAAATGTGATAAATCGACTGATGAAGTGCTGAATTTTCATCATCTGAGGTGGCTAGGACACGTTTTACCTATGCCTAACCACTGTCTACCTCAACGAGCAATGCTGTCTGATGTAAAAGTAGGCTATAAAAAAGCTAGGGGCGGCCAAACCAAAACATAGAACCAGCTCAAGAAGTCATTGACAATTAGGCTGAGCCATATTTACAGGTGCAGACTACCTAGTTAGGGCCTGAATAATGATTGTAACTAGTATTTAGAGACTTAGATTGATATGGTTCAAAATCGTTCGCAACGGCGCATGTGCATCCATTCCTTGTTCACCTCTAAATTCTAAGCTTCTGAACTCATCCTAATTTTCTGTTTACTGATTTATATATGTATTTTAAGTTTCATTTTCGATCTTAAATCAACACTAACACTGTTACTATACCCACTACACTCAGGTTTGATCCAACAACTACGTCTCTATCTGCTAAGTGGGGCAAGTCAACTTCAACTAATATACGGGTATGTCTTGTCATACGCTGTACTTTACTGACTGTTTAACTGACTGGTCACTATCCACTTCTCAGATATATCTCAACTTCTAAATGATCATATTAAATAATCTAACTCTAAACATGTTACTCTCGATCTGCTTAATGTCAAATTTCTGGTTTCATAGATTCCCCCTCACTTCATTAGAACAATTTAAATAAAAGTGATGTCACTGAATACTTTTGATTATTTTGTTACTATGTCAGTTTATTCGTGATAATCATTCTGCCTAATACTTTATTCTCTTTGTTACTATGCTTAATCAGTTGTAATTTGTAGTTAGTTAACTTATATAATTGTAATGCAATGAAAAAAGCTAAACATTTTGACCTACCGCTTATTCCATAGTCTTCTAAAACTGTAATAAATAAACAATAATTTTGTTTTATTAATAACAGATAGTAACAAAGAAAAAAGGAAAAAAAAATTACTATCATATTGTAATACAAATGTGTACTGTACTTCTTCCATCGCCATTAGTTGGTAACTGCTTCATAGACGATATGATTGAACTCCATTGGTTATGTTTTCTTATTAGGACTGTACGAATTATATGCCAATCTTTACTATCTGATATCAAGTGTAATTGTGTGTTGTAGAGATTACTAAATGTGAATTAGATATGACGGGTAGGTTTAAATTGAGCAACTTATTAAAAGTAGATGATTGTAAACACATTCTAAAGGTCGAAATTAATAACTTCTTTAATATGGAAAACTTATATTGTCGACCGAATCCCGAAACTTTAATAGTATGTGGTATACCACTCTGAGCGTCATAGTTCTATCTATTGCATGTCTACTTTTTATCAAGTGTGACAAAATCGAACTATGTATAGATTTTATCAGCCCCTTTCCAAGTTAAGATGGTATATGCTCGTTAATCTGTTAGTTTGGTCCTCTGATTCTACGCCCAATATAGCTCTCTCTACAGAAACAGTTGAATTCTTAAATACACATGGAATTGATTGTATATTAGAGTAAAATTTGATGATGATCTAATTGAAAACAATGTTGCTGTTCATACAATTCAAAGTGCATGAAATCTCCTAAACCCTTTTTCTTGAACTGCAAAACTTTTCTGTCATCCCAACACTTGACATATAGTGTTATTCAAGGTGATATTTAGTATTGATTGGAAGAAAGATACATCTTTGAGTATACATCCAGAAAAAACGTATTGTTAAGGTAATGAGCCTCTATATACCTTAAAACATGATATCAACATAAAGTTTCTATCTATCCAGGTTATTTCTTAGACTCTGTAACATTAGTTAATACTAATAAAGTGAAAGGAATTTGAAGATAGTGGCTACAGTACAGTATATTGATGAAGTTGAGTAGTTACTAAAATAAAATAATAGATCACAGTGTTTGTAGTGATGATCAAATTCTACTGATTACGTTGTAATGTGGCCACTAATCTACGTGATTTGAGATTACTAGAACTATGTAATAGATGGTCACTGCACAGTGATCAGTCAATGTATACATCCTAGTCTTATAGTGAGGGGGGGATCAATGGCCACCCGATTAGCTCAGTAGTAACAGTCACGAACTGTGGAACTGGGATTGTATCTTTATGGGAGCATGAGTTCCTTCAACGATTGCAGATACACCATGTTGACGAGTACAAAACGGCAATAAACCTAGATCTACGGTCTCTTGACTACTACTTCCAAAGTATCTTTAGAGGTACTGTTAAATTGATTCTGGTTTAGATTAAGGTTACTGATATGATGTAGTCCGATTTAATGTTAGTTTGAGTTTAGTGTCAGTCTAGGTATAGTATTAATGTGTGTCCTACATATATCGTTTGTTTGTCAGGAACCTTTGTATTTCATACATTTAGCACAATAGTTTTAATCTGTTTGTGTTAAAAATTCGTTTTTCTCAACTGCATTAAACACAGATACTGCTATGAGTAACCTCATTCGCCACTAGGCTAGTGAGTTTATAAGGCGGTACATGTGCAACGGATATACATATATAGTTAGAATAAATTAAAACGGAACGGTTGCCGTGATTTGAAAAACGTCAAGCCCTGTGAATCTCTGCATGAACTACTCTAACCATTAAATTATATACATCTACGTAAATAATAAGTAACCATAATTAACCAACTGAATGTGTATATACAAATTCACTTGATACTATGCAAGTGAATACTTAGATCGTTTATCTAGGCTAACTGTTCTTTGCATTTAAGAGACAACGAAGGTCAGGTAATTCACTAATGCTACAGTATATAACAGACTTAGAATATTCTTCCTTAGATTCATTCTTTCACATCATTTACGAACCTAAGACATCAAACGGTGTACGCTTATCTTTACTTTATATACCAAAATCTTAGCTATCCATAATATTTAAATTAGAGCTGTGTGTACTCAAACAATTCATTACATATCCTTTTTCGCTCAATCATCTTTTCATTCCTCCTTATCGTTACTATGAGCGTTGTTTTATAACTCAAATTAATGATTAGATCATTCAAATGCGATATCGTTTGGTACGAAACGAACTAGATTTGAGTCCTGGTGTAAGCATCAACCCTGGAATGCAGGTACATCCTGCCGATAAGTCTTAAATAGGACGAAACGCGCATCCTGGATTTGTCTTACCAGTTACAACCCAACCCAAACGAAATCATCTATGTTGTCATTAATTCCTTTAGATTATCAACTATATTGTGTAATTTACTGATGATATAACTGGATTTGATACTACCATAACTAATCAACATGTTAACAAGCATACAACAATTAATCAATGAAGATATTTTATTTAACGATTATCTATGCACATCTAGACGTGTTACTCTGGGCGATTAAAGAAAAGTAACGAACTTTCAGAATTGTATTTTGGGGGACTATTCTCGTTATTTTATTCATGAGTGATTTAATCATCATATTTCTATGACTCTTACGTTCGCCTTGCCCGGTTCTCTCACTTAGTGTATTTATTCTTCGTGTATTGTTTATTACTACGAACTACGTTTACTTAATTGTGTACAAGTTGTATCCATTCGTTACCACTCTTCCCCCCTTGTTCTGTACTAATGTTAGATTTGTGATTGGTTTATCGTGCGGTCTGATTTTATGTATATATAAAGGCATGATTGAAATATAATACGATCTTGACGTCGGATCGCATCTCAGATCTCGGCTCTCAATCCTGGTTGCTCTGTTATCAGCCTGGGAGTGAATGGGCTTAGGTCAGTGACGCATTATCAACTAGGCACACATCTTTATCGGCGTGCACGATAACCAACCAAATTCACTCTGTTTTTGTTTTTAACGTCATAACAAGACGATTAAATAAACTATATCACAATGAATCCATCTTAAAAGAATCTTTCACTAAACAAACTTTGTCTTACATTTAATGAGGTTACTCTATACATTATTTTTTGTTTTGCATTTTTTTATTGTTATGTAATAATGAATAATATAATGCTGATAGTGACCAACTAACCTGATAGATAAGCTGTTTTAATATCTTCAATTTCACAATTACTTGATGTACATAATACTTCAATAATAGTTGATTCATCTGTTCCACTGCCTTTCATTGCTTTATATAATGCTCTAGCATTCACTTTATCAATATCAGTTAATAACATTTTAAGTAATTTTTTAAAATGACCACTTGTTTCACTTGATATTTCAGTTATTAAATCCTTGAAAAAGTAAAATTTAAATAATTTAGTACAGTAATTAGGATAAACTTATATTTTCCTGTTGATGTGTAATGGACTGAAATTGGTCAGTCTCTGTTGCCATATTTGCATCCTGAGCGGATTGCCTCGATATAACGTTATTACACAAGTTAAATATTTAAGTTGGATTGTGACTGGCAAGTGGAATCCAAGAATCGCGTTTCGTCCTATTTGGGACTCATCGGCTGGATGTACCTGCATCCCAATGTTAATGTTCACGGTGGGTTTCGAACTCACACCGCTTCGTGCGGACTGAGTGCAGACATATATATGCCCCTTGCACAAGTGTGACTATCCGGACACAGTAGCCTAGTGGTTAACGCGGTGGCGTTTGGCACAAAGCGGACCGAGTTCGAATCCCAGTGTGGACATCAACATTGGGATGCAGGTACATTCAGCTGATGAGTCCCAAGTTGGACGAAACGCGCTTCCTGGATTCCACTTGCCAGTCACAATCCAACTTATATATTTAATTTAGTACAGTGATTATCTACTATTAACATTTTGACTAATATGAGTGTTATGTTTAATGATTAGAGAAGAGTGATCAACTCATAGAATTATGCATTAGGATGAACTTGTATATTTCCGTTGATTTGTTATAGACTGAAGCTAGTCAGTCATTGTTGCTATATGTGCATCCTGAGCGAATTAACTCAATACAGCGAATTTTTCACATGTATTATATATAACAATATGCATTCCTTATTACTAATGTCTGATTATATAAGTTGGATTGTGACTGGCAAGTGGAATCCAGGACGCGCGTTACGTCCTGGACTCAGTAGTCTAGAGGTGAATGCGGTGGCGTCCTACACGAAACGGACTGAGTTAGAATACCACTGTGAACATTAACATTCGGATGCAGGTACATCCAGCCGATGAGTCCGAAATAGGACGAAACGCGCATCCTGGATTCCACTTGCCAGTCACGATCCAACTTATATGATTGAATTATGTTCTAGAAGATTATTTCATATATTTTAGTTGTTGTAGATTATCAATTTATTCATATGATTATTTATATACGTAGTGTTCTAGTTTAGCATATTTACTGTTTGGTATATTGTCTCGTATTTATAGAGTATAATTATTTGGTTGGTGTACACGTTGTTTCAATTCAGGTTGCTTCTATTACTCTTGTTTTGTATTGATATTAAACTTCTAATTGATTAACTGTGTGATACTGATTTGTAGGCATATATATATATATATATATATATATATATATAAAGGAATGCCTAAGTTATAACAGGATTCTGTCTGGTCCGTAGTCCGTAGTCCTGTATTCTTAACTCCAGGTTAAGGAAGGCAATCGCCAATCTCAGGGCAGACGTGAGGGAGTATATGGATTGATTATGCTCTCCAATCATTATATCAGTTCTTTTTCTTTACGTCATAAAACTATTGTTCCGATTAAAAGAAAGGTTAACACATTATGTCGACACACCGAACTGATTCATTTACCAAAATACAATTTTAACCATTTTTCACTTATGCCTACTTAACAAATACAATCCCCATTTAATAACATTTACTATCATCAGATTGATTAAGTTGCCATCGGGAGTCATCTAGGTCTAATCTTGTTTTACATATTTATGACCAACTGAGAACTGAGAACCGATACTCGACGATATAGAATTATATGTAAAGTATTTTAACGATACCATTGTTATTATAAACATTGTTTAGTTGAGCATAGAAACCATGCTGGTTGTTGAAAATTGTCTAATAGCTAAAGGTTACTCACAAAATATCTATGACATAATATGGAAAAGAAGGAAGTAGAGGAGCAGAATACGAAACTGTGGAGAAGAAACCGATCTTCATTCCGAAGGAAATGAAATATCCAACAAAATTAACTTCACACTAGTCACTGCATTTATAAAACGTTTCCACAGAGAGACAAACTACTCATTAGGCCAGTCTGATATGGACAGATTTCCACCTTATGTCACTTCCCATTACAACTATTAGTTTACATTTTTGTGTAAGGCCACTTACATTAGAAGCGCATGTACTAAGACAGTTGAGATCAACCAACCAACGTATTTACAATAGTGCAATATCTAGTCAACTTACTACTACAGGACATAAGGTTGACTTTATAAAGTAATCCTATAAAATAATCTACACTCTGAAAACATCAAATTTACCAACTTCCGCCTGAGTTATTACCATTAAAAGGCTAAAACCAAACTTATACATTCACACAGATACATTGGTTAGTTTAGCACTACCATGGTAATTTCAGTCTCATATATTTGATTGCGTAACACATTAGTTCATGCATTTACTTAGTTGATACTCTGTGTAAGAATGTTTTTCAGTGTTGTTCTACTAAAGTAACAGTTTTCCGATCACTCTTCTTCATTCTCCTACCAATTTTGTGAACAGTACTCATTGTTTTCCGATTCATTTACCCATTTCACAATTAGGATTATACAAATTTTCGCTTAAATCTACACTGTCCTGAAACTTATCTCTGTATGGCATTTTTAAAAAGTTGTTAACGTGGAGATATGCAATCGCCATGCATACATTCATCAAGCAGTATTCCCTTTCTTCTAGTTATTTATGATCAACTCTATATGACGTATGCAATGTTTATTACTATTCGTTATGTCCAATGATAAAAAGACGAGTGACTAACTTTCAGAACTGTATCCTAGATGACTATTTCAATTATTTAAATTGTTGTATGTGATGTAAGCAATTTATTGATATCATCATCATGTGCGTGGTATCGTATTCTTTAGTTTAGCATATTTACTGTTTAGTATATGATTTTCCGTTCATGAAATCCAGTTAATTGGTTGATGTACCATTGTTTTCCGATTCATTTACCCATTTCACAATTAGGATTATACAAATTTTCGCTTTAACTCTACACTGTCCTGAAACTTATCTCTGTATGGCATTTTTAAAAAGTTGTTAACGTGGAGATATGCAATCGCCATGCATACATTCATCAAGCAGTATTCCCGTTCTTCTAGTTATTTATGATCAATCTATATGACGTATGCAATGTTTATTACTATTCGTTATGTCCAATGATAAAAAGACGAGTGACTAACTTTCAGAACTGTATCCTAGATGACTATTTCAATTATTTAAATTGTTGTATGTGATGTAAGCAATTTATTGATATCATCATCATGTGCGTGGTATCGTATTCTTTAGTTTAGCATATTTACTGTTTAGTATATGATTTTCCGTTCATGAAATCCAGTTAATTGGTTGATGTACACGTTGTCTCTGTTTACTAACACTATCTCCCTTATATTGTAATGATGATACTTTCCTAATTGGCTAACTGTTCGGTATATTTTTACTCATATATAACGGAATGCTTGATGTACAATATAATTCGTCTGGTTGATTTATTGGTTTATGTTCTGGCCTGGGACTGTGTGGGCATTCGGCAGGCATACAGGAACTGACTAGTCATACTTGTTGGAGTTTGTTACTTTTGTCTAGTGCATACACGATCTCAGAAGCTAATTGATCTCATTCATCAAGAAAAAAAAAACAGTTTTTACACTCACAACACATAATCAAAATCTATTTCATATGGTGACGAATACCTTAGTTATTTCATGAGTAAGCAATTGTCTCTTGTTAGCAACCATGAGTTACTCAGCATATATTTCGTTCTTATATGCATCTCCTCTCTTTTCATCAAGTACCAACTTGAATACTTCCAGAGTTTTGTACAAACATTTAACACTTAGATTTATGATATCAAAGTTAAATTTAAAAATCACTATAACACATATTGATCATGATATACAAGTATTCCATTGAAACTGTTTACATCATCTCACCTTTCCATACAATGCTTTAAATTGATCACGTATAATAATTCGTTGATATGAACTTCTATAACCCAAAATTTCAATGATACGATGTTCATCAGTTCCTGTTTAGGAAAAGTTGATAGAAGAGCAATAAGTAACATAAACTACTATCATTATTACGTAATCAGTCTACATGTATCAGATTGTTTTAAGAAGATTTAGATAATAACTATTATATTGAGCAATTTATGGCAGATACCTAACGTTTAGAAGACTATTTCATTCATTTCAAATACATATAAATTGATTAATATATTTTCAATATCGTTATGTTTCCCTTATCCTAACTTCTCATGAAGCCCATCAGTTGCTGCATTGTTATTTTCTAATCACCAATAGTAATTACGTAATTTTCATACAATCAATCAGTACCTGTTATTTCATGTGTAGCATAGGCTGCCGACCAGTATTCTCTAACCAACACTTTCATTTTCAGTTCTTAACAGGTGCTATTCATTCTTTACATTACTGACTCCAATTCCTAGAACTATGCGTTTTTAAGTCGTCCCCTTTTAATTTGATCTTAAGGATTCCATGTTAGTCCTTGTCTTGTGGCGAAGATTGGTGGTTCCCTCAGTGTTTTTTTTCAAATCCAGCGTCTTTTTATAATTCTTTCCTCGACCGTATTTTGCTTGGCATGTTCACGACCATAGAAGGTTTTTGCAGATGGTGTCTGGTTAACGGATCCAAAGTAACTTGTACAGATTACTGTTTATAAATACTTGTATCTCTTGAAGAATGCTTATCATAGTTCTCCAATTTTCAGCTCCATACAACAGAACTATCTTCACATTTATATTGAAAATTGTAACTTTGATGTTGGTTGACAACTGGGTGAATTCCAGATGTTTTTCAGTTGTAGAAATGCTGCCCTTGCCCTGTCACCTGGTGCCTTTACGTCTGCAACAGACCCTCCTTGTTTATCGATGATATGCCGATGTATGTAAAAGTGTCCACATCCTCTGTAGTTTCTCTATCAAGTGGGATTTAGCTGGTGCAAATTGTTTTGTATCTGAAGATCTTGCTTTATCATGACAGACCAAATCATAAGATAAAAGAACAAACAATCAACGAATCAGATTGAGTTTTGCCCATTTGTTTATATACACAAACAAAACTTGGTCACAATGGCTTTTCTGTTTAGCGTTTTAAGAAAGATACTTTTTAAGTAACTATACATCTGCCTTTTGTATAGCTGTTATTTCTCATATTCGTCCGCTCTTTGATCAGATTTTATGTGTTCAAACGAAAAATGAAGTCTAGTCTGACTGGTTAATTTTAGACTGCTTTTTATGTTCTTCATTCAGACCTGAAAACAAGGACTCATGCAAGAGATGTGTTGGCATAGAACACTGGTCACAGTTCTGATAATGGTTACTGTTTCCATATACCATAATAGACCGTAGTTTACATCATAAGAACAACAAAGACATGGTGATCCTCTTTAACTTTTGACTGCCAATTTACTTAACGTATCTTTCGGCTTTAAGCTTGTCTTCATTAAGCAACTACATTTGTCAATCACGTTTACTATTTTATGCCTATGTCTAATCTAATAACTAAGTAATTGATAGTTTATCACCACTTTATTTAATAATGACAAGAGAAAATTATCCTGGGCATTAATGCATCACATAGATCCTAAAATGAATTAACTTCATTAAATGTTTTAGGTGAACAGAACAAACAAGAGAGGAAATGACAGGGAGGGGGGGGGAAACCAAATCATTTTTAGTCAAAAAGGACATCATTAGTGTTAATTAGTGAAAGTGATTACATAATCTTATCCTAAATGCATACATTATATAATTCGCACCAACTTCATCTTCACATTATTTAAACGTATCAATGAAGATTTATTAAACGTTGAGTATGTTGTAATATTAGTAATTTCATTCCTTATTAATAATTCGTGATATTTCACAACGCCTCTTCTCCCATTCCAATCAATATCAGCTCATTAGTAACTAACTTCATGAAGTGATTGTTAGAGTTCTAGTATGATATAACCGATATAATCTAACCATATGAAATATGAGGTAGTTACCAAACTATGATAATCAATGAGATCGAGCAAACGTATCATGAACTCGAAATATCAACCGATAGATTTTGTTTCATTAGTCTATTTGTTAATCATTCACCATGATAACTGAATAATCTGTATTGAATCATCTGGTGGAGTTGTAGGTGGTTATTGATTCTGTCTAATAGTTAGTTATTCAACTTATATTAATTCATTATATTTTAAATTCCATATTCTTCAATTAACAAAATTAGTTTAATTATTGAATCTAAGTAATTCATAGTTAGGCATAGTTATGCAATACATGTGATTGATTATTTTTCATAAATGTTTCTTACTACATTAAAAACAAAGTACATGGACCTAAAGTGAAGTTAACACTGTTTTTTCTTAGTTGTTATGAGAGAAAATATACACAATGAATTAACATTAGTTTATCTCTACTACTAAATGAATTGTGTATGATAAATAAATTTATCATAATGTGAATGTGAATACATGAATAATGTGTAGATTATAATGATTGTTGCTTTGTCTTATTGTTAGTCTTATTGTTTCTATGTAATAATTTTTAGTAGGAAACATGAAGTAACACGTAAATAGTTGAGATGCCTACCAAAAAACTTAACGAAGCCTCAAAAACCGTTGATAGTATTAGAGATATTCCTTCAAAACATTGATCGATAGAAATTTCCACAATCTCAACTTGATGTGTTCTTATCAGATAATGGCTGAAACTTGTTAGTCTTACTGAAATAAAGATTACTGTCTACCTTCTTTTCTGTATTCTGAATTTGCTTTTAGAAGGAGTCAAGAGGTTTGAAGTTATCTGTGATTAATCAAACTAGTCAAATATGAGTTATAATAGCTTTATCCATGAGGATTTTTTGATCTTATCAAAGATGAAAAACTATGACTTATAACCACCTTGATTCAAATATCGTCACAGGTGATAGATACTGACTATGCAATAATGCAAACTGATTAAAGTCATTAATAGAATTTACTAGATATCAACCAGGTAGTCTGAAAATCAATTACTTTCTGAAAGGTCTAAATTCTTTAAATCACATCCATGTTAGATGAAAGAGGTTGATAAACGATCACTGCTGAATGAATTAGTTATTACAACGAAACATTTATTTAATCTTATTTGATTTAC
Organism: Schistosoma mekongi; assembly: GCA_034768735.1. Taxonomy (NCBI): domain Eukaryota; kingdom Metazoa; phylum Platyhelminthes; class Trematoda; order Strigeidida; family Schistosomatidae; genus Schistosoma; species Schistosoma mekongi. The sequence goes on along the minus strand of CM068310.1, from coordinate 23,262,386 downwards.
AGTGATTAACTAACTATGATTTTTACTGGTTAGCGTATGGAGCTGAAACTTGGAGAACTACGAAAAGTATCCTTCAGAAGATATAAGTATTTATAAACAACTGTCTGCGTATGATTCTTCGGATTCGCTGGCCAGATACCATTAACAACAACCTTCTGTGGCAGAGAACTAATCAACTTCCAGCCAAGTAAGAGATTAGAAAAAGACGCTGGAGGTGGATTGGATACACATTGAGGAAACCATCAAATTGTGTCACAAGACAAGTACTAACTTGGAATCCAAAAGTTCAAAGAAACAGAGGAAGACCCAGGAACACATTGAGTCGAGAATTAGAGACAGACATAAAGAGAATGAACGGCACTTAGGAAGAGCTAGAAAAGGAAGCCCAAGACAGAGTTGGTTGGAAAATGCTGGTAGGCGGTCTCTGGTCCACTTGGGGTAACAGGCATTTATTGATTGATTAAAGTAACTATGATTAATTGATGATGGAAAACTTCAAAGTCAGTGTATAGTCCAGCTAGCTGTTGGCTAGCAGGAGTCAAACGATATCGACAATTGTTTAAAATCATACTTATGGCGATACCGGGTTAATAATACAGTATCAGTATGTATACAGTATTCAGCTTAACTGTACATCAGTTCTAGACAATTCAATTGTTATCACCGAATGAAAATGTTGAGAGTCCTAGGTAATGATTTTTTTGAAAACAACTTCTGAATTTAAGATAAAAACACATTATTGACAAATATTTCATTTTAAATAATGCAAGAACAATAATGTTTAGAGAATATTTGTCACAAAGGTAACCGAGTTCGAATCCCAGTGGGAACAACAATATTTGAATGCAGGTACACCTAAACAATGAGTCCTAAATAAAAAGTTACGCTCGTCCTAGATTCCCCTTCCCAGTCATAATTCAACATAAACAATTGAAGAATAATTTGAGCTCGATTGGTATTTTATTGCATTCAGTTTCATCAGACACATACATACTAGTTATTTTAGATAACGTGATTTCTTTTATGGTAGGTATTCTGTATGTACTAATAAGGAGTCACTGTTCATTTTAAATGAATAAACAATACATTGTACAGTCTAGATTTTATTGCCTAATTAATATGAAATTGCAAGAAGCACATTGTGTTTGTTATGTGAGTTGGATCGTAGATGGCAAGCAGATTGCAAGACTCTCGGTTTGTCTTGTTTAAGACTCGTTAACCGGATGTACTTACATTCCAATGTTGATTTTTAACAAAAGTTTACCAGTAGGTTACTCAGTCCAGAGAACGATAGACACAAAACGAACTGAATCTGCGTCAAGACGTAAACATCAACTCTAGGATGCAGATATATCTATCTAAAGAGTCCCAAACGGAACAAAACGTAAGTCTTGCAATCCACTTGCCATCTACAACCCAACTCAAATAATAAGCACAACATGATATTTGTAACATTATATTGATAAGGCAATAAAATGGAGACTGTACAATGTATTGTTTATTTTTCTCAATGAACAGTGACTCCTCATTAGTGAATACAAACAACCCTAGAAGAAATCGAGTTAACAATTTTTAGATCCCTTGATAGATAGATTATCACTCCAACTTCTAAAGCATCTTTTTTGAAATCTACTGAGTTTACAAATATGACATGACTATCATTCGATGAAATCCCTGTAACTAGTATCTTTTCATAGTTATTGGGTCCATTTCTTTGGAACCTTGAAAGTTTATCTTGTAAGTGAGAATTCTGCGATTGAATGTCAGTGGTGAAGAGGATTACGAATTTACCAACGTAAAGCCATGAGTTTGGTTTACCTCATGGGACAAAAAATGTGAACTGCTGAAAAGTTTCATACTAGAATGAGACATTTGTACATTACTCCCCGGTTTTCAGCGGTATCCTACCAACAACAATCTGTGAAGGGTCCATACAATTAAACGTAATGCCAACTTCCATAAAACTACCTCTATTCAATAATGTTATCAATTCGATAGAGTGTTTGTAAACGAAGACTACATTGAATAGGCTGAATGAATTTGTACAAATTACGTAACTCAATCTAAACCTGGTTATAAGGTCATATAGTGTGTGATTAATACAAACTTAAACAGAACAACATGATTCACTTCAATAAGTAAATCTCTTTTACGTGTGAAATTCTACTTTTCAATATCATTCAAAAAGTCTACAAACGAAACAATCAGTAGAAATGTTGAAATAAACACGATTCTACTGATCAATTTAAAATATTTAAGTTTTACTTCGTGATGGAAATATATCATAACATAATAGAGTAGTTCATTTAGATGTAGTGATTTTAAGTAACTTACTGTAACCAATGTATACTCATCATAAGGTACTAGATATGACATTCTATTTCAGCCCCGTTTTCAAATGGCATCTTATTTCATTCGAATATCAAGCATAAACAGTACCAATCACAGCCTTCGCATTGCATTCTACATTCTGTATGCAATAACTAAGAATAGATTGATCTGATCTACAATACTATAAGAATCCTGTTTATCATATTACAGTGTAAAGATTAAAAGATGTACAGAGGTAACTAATTCCTAAAATAGGCTATTGTTTTTGATACTGATCATCTTTGTTTTAGCAGATATAACCAGTAGAAGGTTCTTGATCAAGCATTACTATCAGGTAACAAAACGACAAGACATAGGAAGCAATTCATTCTCTATTTAACCAGCCTTTACTTTGCTACCCCAATAACGTTCCATTCACGATCAAATATAACTTCTTCTGCATTCCTCACTACCTTCTGACTTATTTCTATTCGTACTTGAAATTTCAGTCGTTAAAAGATGCTCTGGTTATAAAACAAATGTAACGTGGTCATATACTGGGTGCACTACAGAACTAGTCATTAAGAAACTATAGAGTAAGAAGTTAGACGCCATGAGTTCGAATCTCAAAGTGAATTTTATTTACGTTAAAATTAAGGTTAAAACTTATTGACAAATGTCAACTAATAAGTTTTCACAATAATTTCTTGAAAGTTTTAGTAAATCACCAATGTATCAAAAGCTTTAGTGAATTTACAAAATGAATATTTAAGCAGAATAAGTTAATGAATTTAAGTTGTTTTGTGGAGAATGGTATTACGTTTAGTTGATTGAATTCGTCTCAGGTTGATGTTGGCAGGGCGCCATTAAAATCATGGGGCACTGGACAGCTACTTCGTCTTGCTCTAGGGCTCCTCAGTAATCGGTACTCTAGATTTCGCTACAAAAACTTCATGTTGGTGAATACCTAACCCTCTGCACCAAGTGGCCAGCAGCGAATGGTAGAATCCCCACTTTCATCAATTTGTGATGTGTAGTGAGACGATCATCTATTATCATATGTTATTAATTAATTAGATACTTCATGATTGTATTGTTTTCTGTCAATTCATTAGTACCTACATCAGGTAGTAATAAGCTGAGAAAATCTGTTATCATCAGATGTTTACATCTGGTTTCTAAATGTTATTCATCATTTCAAAATTTTACAAAAGTAACACCGGTCTTCAGATAATAAAAAATATCAGTTGTTTCACCTTAAAGATAAATAAACTTTTGTCAATTAAATTCGTCCCAAATTAATGCTAGCAAGATACCATGGAAAGCCAGGGTGCAGTATTTGACTAATCAACAATACTCACTGTTGATTCCACCACGGAATCGAATCTAGCGTCTTCAGGTTGGCAAAAATCGAACTCACTGCAACACTGAACTAGTGTCCAATAATAGAATCTCTACTTTTGTCAAACAGTTGTCCACTGCTACCTGATTGTCAGCTGCACTCAAACAAAATTAACCTGTGACAAATTCAATCAACGATCATAGTGTATCACTGATCCAGTAGCACATTAATGGTTACAACTAATGTAATGTATAAGTTATTGATTTTTTGTTCATTTAGGTTCTGTCTATTTGGTCTTTTATAGATCAAATTTTTGAAGGAATTCACAGGTGGTACAAAGCGATCAGTGAATACTAGGTACTATAGTATTGGGGTATTTACGCTTTTGTATTGACTTTTACAAAATCAAACCCGGAAATTGAACGCTTTCATGCTGAGAATATATTCTAATCCACATGAACAAGTAAACCTGCAGATACACACAAACGTGGCTTAAAACATACGTTTGTTGTTTCTGCAACTGGGAATCATAGGCCGACTGGTGAATACAATGTGCAATTCAAAAGCGTAAAACGTTTTCCTCACTTTCATTTCAACATCAACCTTTTACGTAATTATTTGAATTAGATTGTGACTGGCGAGTGGAATCCAGGATGAAAGTTTTGTCTTAATCAAGTCGTGTTGGATATACACACAGCCCACTGTTGATGTTCACATCCAGTAATGAACACATTGGCGTTTGGCACAAAACGAACTGAGTTAGAGTCCTTGTGTGAACATCAACATTTAGGTGCAGGTACATCCAGCTGATGCATCTCAAATGGGCTGAAATGCGTATTCCGATTTCCACATGTCAGCCATTAGTTAACTCAAATATCACTCTATCAATATGTTTTATATTCAGTCTTAATGAAAATAATGCCTCATATAAGAATAGATACTAAACATCTAGTTTATATTAACTTGTTACAAATTCAATTAATCTACATGTTCAATTACATTTCTACATTGTTTACTCTAATAATCAAATTATTTATATACTATAAGTAGTCTATTATTAGTAGTATAATGTATAACATAAAAAAAGAACCAGATAATATACATTGTTTCAATGATCAATGCTTAATGTGAATAATATTGTTTCACTTGAAAGGCAACATTATTAAATATTCAATAGTTTATTCAATTGTTTGCATGAAGTAAACTTCATTTTGGCATTTTTTTTGTTTCTTTATTTCTAATGTGATTAATAGAAATAAACTAAATTATTGATGTTTTATGTGTTTTAATGTATTGACACATTACAAAGCGCGGAATTCAATCAGATCAATAAACTTCTGATCTTTAGTGTTGTCATGGTTTTTTTTATTATATAATAAGCATAAATTAGTTAAATTAAAGCAAAACATTTATTGAATTGAAATGAATTTGTGAAGATAGATGGTTGTATTCATTACAATTGATCAAATTTTCTCTATCTTAAAGGTTTTAGGTTCGATTACTTAGGGGAATTGAAGAAGTGTACAGATAGAGAGTCTATCAGTAGAGCGAAAGAATACTGTCCAACGTCTTCTAACTTTTATTGTAGTATTTAATCGTTATCAATGTATGACGAATATAAACAAATAAATCATGTATATCGAGCGTTTCAGGTATAAAGTCGTGAGAGTTGTTTAAGGTTTTATCATTATTTTGAAATAACTCCTGATTGCTTTTGGTGGTTTTGTGTGTTCTGAATAAGATGACATAACTGAGTTGCTTCTATTGTTCGTTAAGGTGATACTGTATGGCATATTTAGGCTGTATCGTTATTTCACTAAATTTATATTACATTGTTATGTCTTCATTGTTGGTGTCTTGGTGTCATTGTTGGTTGTTTTTGTGAGTCCTGTAATCGAGAATAATCGTTGCGTTTCTGTTGAATACTGTTTCTTATGTTTATCTGTGTCTACACTAACAGTAACAATGAAGAAATGCGATGTGTAATCACTAGTATCAATGAACGCGTATATGGATTTGGACAATAGAATGTTGGAATTATGAGCCATGAAAATTCCGTTTCAAGCCATTTTGAAGTGACTAATCAGCCATGTAGTCAGAAATCAAAAACGAATGATGATAATTAAACTCAAGAGGACATCCAGTCACTAACAATGATAACAGAACAATTTAATATAATACTTATGGAATAACGACATAACCAACTTCTACGGTGAAGCAGCGAATAATGAAAGATAGGCAATTAATTTATTTAAGCTCAAAGTACACTACACCACTAAAGGTATTCATCTTGGCTACAAACTATGTACTTAAAACACCTTGTAGAACTCACTGAGGCATTTGCACTAAATAATCACATTGGTCGCCATCTGATGATTATCAAGCTTAGATATTCCAGTAAATCTTACTAGGAGACACTAACATATTAGGAAGAGCTTGTATATTCCCGTTGATTTGTTATAGACTGAAGCTGGTCAGTCATTGTTAATATATATGTGCATCCTGAGCGAATTGCCTCGATATAGCGAATTTTTCACAAGTATTATATAAGTTGGATTGTGACTGGCAAGCGGAATCTAGGACGCGCGTTTCGTCCTATTTGGGACTCATCGGCTGGATGTACCTGCATCCCAATGTTGATGTTCACACTGGGATTCCAACTCAATCCGTTTCGTGTCGAACGCCACCGCGTTCACCACTAGACTACTGAGTCCAGACAGTCGACACGAAACGGGCTGAGTTGGAATCCCAGTGTGAACATCAACATTGGGATGCAGGTACATCCAGCCGATGAGTCCCAAATAGGACAAAACGCGCGTCCTGGATTCCACTTGCCAGTCACAATCCAAATTATATAATAACAAAACATACTTTACTGATATGATGTGATAGTTATTATTATACATTAAAAGTATTCATTTCATGATATACATACAATAGCTTAGACTGACTATAGTTTCTTCTTGAATCATACAAACCCAAGTATCTTCAGGTTGTATCTTCTCATTTGTTCAGATATTTGCATGGTTCTTCCTGTCTCCCACATTGTGTGGACATTCCATGTACCTATATTAATTGTTGTTCTGGTTGTCAGAAGAGACACCGGCCTCGTGGTTTCCGGAGAAACTCGGCTTTCACCATGAGGCGTCATAACACACCTTCCAACCCCCCCAGGTCAGAGTAAAAATGGTTATAAAGGTTTTTACTGGTTAGCGTGTTTTTTAGCAAGGATGTTGTTTTACAGGATGGAGTTGCTAACTTCATGCCCAACCCCCCTCCCTTATCTGGGCTTGGGACCGGCAGCAACCCTAGGGGGCTCCAGGCGGAGTTCATACAAACCCATCTTATTATTATTAAGCAAAGGTATCGCAACAAATACATCAAATGAAAGTATACAATAACTTAATCAAACAAAAAAATCAAACTCATTGTAACAATTGACTTATTCAATTTATGCTTATTTTACATTGTAAACTTTATATATGTAGGCGATTAACATGTTGTCATTGAAACATAGAAATTAATTTATATTATAATACGTGTATTATTTACTTAGTCTAATGTAAATAAACAACTCAAATGTGATGAAATGTGACTAATAAATGAAAATCAGAACATATGCTTCATCCTATTTGGAACTTTTCATCTGGATAAAATCAGCATTTCAATGTTGTTTTTCATATTGGAATTTGGAGTCAATTCATTTTATGCCAAATGTCACCATCTAGGTCTGCAAATATAACAACAGAGACTGATCAATTCTTGTCCAGGATAAATAATCGGGTAGATCCAGATACATTCTGATTATGTAACTGTACTTGTTGTACAAGCGTGGCTGTGTGGGCTCAGTTGTCTAATGGTGAACGCGGTAATGTTTAACACGATAAGAACAGAGTTTGAGTCCCAATGTGAACATCAGTATTGGGGTGGGTATATATCCAGCTGACGTGTTCCAAATAAGACAAAACGTACGTCACTTGCCAGTCAGAATTCATCTCAAACAATCAATGAATGAAGTTAATTAGTGAAGTTAAGACTGAGTTTATGATGTTGAAATCATTTTACAAAAGATTGATACATTGAAATTTATTTTTGGCAACAAAATAAAAATAAGAATATGAGTTACGCACTATTTATAGATCGTATACTGAATGTATTTGCATACGTAATCATACTCAGTCTGTTCTAATAAACCGCCACTAGCTTGCCTACTGAACTACCTAGAGGATATACTGATAGTTCTACTAGTCAGCCATAATCAAACGTTAACGAAACTCAGTGACCTATCGTTATATTCATGTAATTCATAGAAGATGCATGTGTATGAATCGAGGGTGATATAAGAGGATGAAGAAAGTGTTGCAATAATACGTTTAGTTTGTACTTGTTTTAGTAATCCTAGTTGAACAGAATGTGCTTTATTCAACGATTAATTGAAAAAGTGATTTATTCATCAAAATTTAATCTTGAACGGGTACCACTGTTATCAAGGCAACATTAAATAACTTAACAGGACTGTCCAATTTAAATTGCACCAGAGGATAGAACCTAAGACCTTTAGTTCTTGACAGAAACGCTTATCTATCGACAATAGTAAGCTGAGATTCCCAATGGTACATCAACTCAACTATCATGATCAACTCACTGGTAATTAACTTAAAGATAGTCATTTTCAACTTATAATAAAAACTCATAACTAGTTAAGTCGACATACATTCGAAGTAAGAAACCACTAGCATTGATCAGTTGCAAATCTATAACACAAATCGATTAAAGTAGGAATATTATCATTAGACTAGCGGTCTAGGTGACCCTGATGGTTACTCATCAATCACTGGACATTTTTATCTTTGATTCAATTTCTTAGCGGAGTTAAGATTGAGCACTACTGAAGAGTCTTATACTACAATGTGATATGTATCCATTGTAAGCATAATTTAAAATGCCTCCTGTCGCCCTCGGTTAATCCCCCTCCTACCTTCCTAAAGACATGTTCTTAGGTGAAACATTAAAATTAACAGTTGCTAGCCAGGCTTCTATATTCAACAATAACATAGGTTGTAGTTTTGGAATTCCACCCATCCTCTACAATACATAACCACTATTTTGTCCTAGAAACATACTTATAAAAATTAATCAGTCTACACATTAAAATGATCCTTATTCAATATTCTCAATCAGTTTCTATGTTTACTTAGCAATTGTAAATTTACTAATCATACGAATAAAAGTCACATAGACTAACTTATTGACGCTTAATAAAATCAGTATGCGATACAACATAATACTACTAAACTAAGAATACAATTATTTATATCAATCAATCAATCAGTCAATCAGTGCCTGTAATTCCACGTGGAGCATGAGCCGCCAACTAGCATTCCCCAGACAACTGTCATCATTAGCTATCTTTTCCAGTTTGCAACAAGTGCTATTCATTTTTTGTAATATCTGACTTCAATTTCCATCGCGATGTGTTCTTTAGTCTTCCTCGTTCGCTTTTAGCATTCAGATTTCCAGGTTAGTGCTTATTTTTTAACATAGAATGATGATTTCCTCAATATGTGTCCTATCTACCTTTTGTGTCCGTTCTTAATTTTCTCCTCAACTGGATATTTTTTGATTTGTTCTTTGCCACAGAAAGTTGATTTTAAGGGAATCTGGCCAACAGATTTGAAGTAACTTGTGCAGGCAGATATTTATAAATACTTGTATCTTTTAAAAGATGCTATTCGTAGTTCTTCGAATTTCAGCTCTATACAACAGAACTGTCAACACATTTGTGTTGAAAATTGTAATTTTGTTGTTTGTTGACAGCTGATTGAGTTTCAGATGTTTTTCAGTTGTAGAAATGCTGCCTTTACCTTGCGAATCTGTGTCTTCATATCTGCATGAGACCGTTCTTGTTTAGCAATGATCCCGCTACACAGGTATATAAAAGTGTCCACAACTGTAGTTTCTTCGTCAGGTGTGATTAGGTTGATGAATGTTGTTATTTATCTGCAGATTATGCTTTTTCCATTGTGTATGTTGAGGCCTAATGTTGCAGAGGCTGCTGTTTCACTGTTCGTTTTCGCCTGCATATACTTCAAATTATTTGTTATGTCGTAACATAATTTCATTAATTATCAATTACATGATTGAAAGTTGCCTGATAAACAATAATTGATGCTGTAAGCCTACAACATACACAATGAATTAAGATGAACTTGTATATTCCCGTTGATTTGTTAAAGACTGAAGCTGGTCAGTGAAGAATTCGCTATATCGAGGTAATCCACTTAGGATGCACATATAGCAACGGACTGAGTCCGAACCCCACTGTGAACATCAACATTGGGATGCAGGTACATCTAGCCGATGAATCCCAAATAAGACGAGACGCGCGTCCTGGATTCCGCTTGCTAGTCACAATCCAACTTATATGCACAATGAATGTTTCCAAATTATTAATTTTAATGAATAGATAGATTGATATGAATGATTTAAGCGAATATTATCAATAGACTGGTCAAGAGTAATATAGTTCTTACTATTACCACAGTGGATTATGATCGTACTATATTACAATCTATTAAAATCAATCTTGACCTCGGATCGGATATCAGATCTCGGTTCTCAGTTTTCTATTTCCAATCCTCAATCCTGGTTGTTCCGTTATCAGTCTGAGGGGGTGAGTGGGCTTAAGTCAGTGGTGCATTATTAACTAGGCACACATCTTCATTGGCGTTTTTACGACAACAAACTAAATTCATCCTCTTTTCTTTTACACGTCATAACAAATACAAACATTGAAACTCAATACTTTCATCTTTATAAGATAATATTAACATTTTAATTTCAAAAAATGAAATAAAACTACATTTAAATGTAAATCATCATTTACCCCATCCTTTCATTGCTTCATATAATACTTCAGCATCTTTATTAGGATCATTATTACGTTGAATTTTTAATGTAGGTTGATATATTTCACCATTTGGACCAATTATTTGAATTTTAGATCTTCCCATTATTATTATTAAAATACTTTAAATAAAAAATAAGATTAATACAAAACTATTCAATAATTATAAAGTATTCATTGGACATTACTAATTGTTATGAACTAAACAACTATTGTTCACCGAGAAACATTGGATAACAATTTCATCTTAGTATGGAACTGTTCAGTAGTACTCATCCACGATCTCATAAGAGATTGAACCCAAGATCTTCTAACTTCACTGCGAACGAATTAACATTAGACCACTAAACCGGCTCTCAATGATTGATATTTCTAACTCAATCATTTCATGATGTTTAATAGAAAAGATAACAATTCCGTTGATAAAATTTCCAACATACATTGATTGATTATTATGATTGAATTGATCAATCATTAGATACCTCTAAGGATTATATTAGTTTGTGTAGACGTTGAGTAAAAGAAGGTATGAGGTAACTAATTACAAAAAGTTGGAATCATACCCTGGTAACTATGAACTAAATCATCCACAGAGATTATTCTAAACAAACATTAGAAGTGTCCGATGATATTAGCTTAGAATTAGTTTCAACGAAATTAATGTGACATTTCGTTCCCAGATACATATGTACTAGATGTTGTGTTATTTTCACATTTATTAATTATTTGTTCACTATGCTTCTAGTTTTGGGGGCTTGCTTTCTATTAAGTCATAATAATAAAGATAAGTCATTTATATAGTAGTCAGTAAATGTAAGTAATAACTTTAAATGTGAAGTTATTATATTACATTTTACTCTTTATCTGCCCAGCCATACATGCAATGAAAGGAAACACTGATTGCTATACGACTTCAAAGTCATGATCTGATAACAACTGAAGTTATAACATCATACAATTAACAAGTTCTGGTATGCGTTAAAAGATCTATACAGCGATTTCTCGTTTCCAAAAGTTCCACTACTGTTGAAAGTACTTCGTGAAAATTGTATTCAGCGACAGGAACTCAAAATAATGCTAAATTAGTAGCTATTAATTAATGAATCACCTTGTATATATTCAATGTCTATTCAGTACATAACTGTTATATAGAAGTTTTACATATAATTAATTGTAAACTTTTGTTTGTATTAATACTTGCTGCTATCTCTTTTGACATTTACAGTCAGCTTAGAATAAGTGGTCATTTATTTACAATAAGTCTATAAACGGTAATGATACGATTCGCTTTTATAAGTTTTAATAACTACAACTGGGATTCAAACCATCAGTGTATTGATTGAAAGTTAAACACTAAACCATCAATTCATGGAAGAAGGTTTTAAATTCAGTTAATATACATATTGTCGCATTATCTCCCAAATATTCACATATTTTAAACATTTAGGACGTTAAGAACCATAACTAAGTTCAGTTGATGATCATGCTAAATTAAAGACAAATTGATATTGAAAGCAATGTCCATTGTTCTACACGCTGTACACATTCAGTTTTATGTGGAATTATCAACTTTATCAAGCAAACGATGGGCTGCACATTACCCATGTAAATTAAATAATGATGTGTAAAATATTTCAATTATTGATATGCAATTATACATTTTAAACAAAATGGTTTGATTCTAATCTGATTAAATTTTTAAGCCTATCTTGTAATGTTTTTTTTGTTTGTTCTTAGTGATTAGATAACCTCATGATGTAAGCGTTGCATAATTTGCCAAACAAATTCATACTTTCTGAATTGCTAGTAGTACACTGACTGTTTGAGACGTGTTAAGCGTTTTAATTCTCACTGGTATTATGTAACAAAAGTATAACGGATAATGTCAGGCACCTGAAGACCATTAATCATCTCTAAGAATTGTTAAATATTAGATTATTTCATTCATTCTAATTGTGTAATACGATTACATCCCTTTCACCTACTCTTCTTGTTTGGTCCACTAACTGTCAGCATGTCATTTGCCATTTATGGACTACAGTTAACGAACTGTGTATACTTTACTCTAGTCCCCTATCACTATAGCTCACATTATGCATGGATGTTATTTTTACAGTTGGTTGACTGTGTGATCAGGTTACATATAAATATAAAGGAATGCCTGAAATATATTTTGGTTCTGATGATTGGTTCATCTGTCATGTATTCCTCCTATTTCGGTCATAGACAGAGTACATATCAGAGTAGACTTTGGGGAACAATTAAACTTTTATATATGTCACTAATTGCTGTACTTTGAGGCGTACAAGATAATATCAAGTAATTAGTCTAGAATTATACCACAACAATTACTTAAATTTTTTGAATGCGAAGATAGAAGACACATTTAAATGGTAAACAATCGTAACGATTAACAGGAAAATAATTGATGTTTCGAAAGCCTATAACCACATATAACATAATCATATTTTATAATCTCGTTTAATTGATATTTCTACTGTACAAAATAGAAAGGATTAGGAGTATACGCAAAACCAATAATGAATTAGAACAACGCAATACTGAACAAGGCCTTAGAACAACTAACCTTGAGAGAAGTGTGTATGTCAAATGATGTTCGTTTCAAAATTAACAACTCAATTTATAGACTTTATAAAAATCTCAACCAATCATATTTCTTATAAAAAGTCGGCCAATTAAATTGCTTAAATTTCTATTAATTATAAAATTTTCATTGGTTATTAATGTAGTAAATTTTAATTGGCCAATTAAAAGTTGTTTTGTTTGTTTTCTGTTTTTTTTTTTTTTTTGTAAAAAAAAATGATTACATCACATTCTTTGGTATGTTTTTTTAACAAATTATTTTAGTTCAATATATTTTGTCAGGTAAACAATATATTCTGTTAGTAGATTGTTAACAATATTACAATTATTATTATTATTATTATTATTATTATTATTATTATTATTATTATTATTGTTATTATTATGGAGGCTGTTAATAAATGTATCGACCTAAATTAGATATAATGTAATGAAATTTGTTATATGAACATGTATCAGCATATATTAATATGTAGGTGGAAATTAAGAAATTTTTCAATGAAAATCATTGTAAACCAAATAAGATTGTAAAATGATTTTGAGTAAAGTCTATTTTGAAGTTATATAAATAATATAAGTAAAATGAACGCTGTATGTTTGTTTCGTACTAGTATAAGATATTCTAGTGATCCGTACATACGATACTATTGAAGATGAAACTTAAGACATCCGAGCTTTTATTGAAAATGTAAGGTTGATGAAATATCTAATCCTATTGAACAAGTTTTCATTTATCTTAAATGTTTAACCAGCGTTGTGTTGTTGTTATTTAAACTGTAATGTTGGGTGACTCGAATAAACTAACTTTCATAACTATCAATTTTGATATAACAAATTGAACTAAATTATTCAACCATTGATTACCTGGAGGCACTGGACATCTGTTCCATCTTTGTTTGGGACTCTTCAGCAGTGCGCATTCATGATGCCATCGACGATCAAACCTAAGACCTTCTGGTTTTGAGGCAAACGCTTTATCATTAGACCACTGATTTGGCTCCTAACGGTTGATATTTCTAATTCAGTCAATCCATAACTATGTTGTAGAAGAACATTTCAATTATTTTAGTTGTGTCTAGTGTAAATATTTTATTTCCATAATTATTACCTTACACTTACCCAATCTGCTTGTTTAGTATACTTACTATTAGTAATATCATCACTAATTCATGAACTACATTTGACTGGTTTGGAGCACACGTTACCTCAAATCACTACCACAATCTCCCTTCTTTTATAATGATGTAAGTTTCCTAATTGGCTGACTGAGTGGTCTGGTTTTTGTAAGCTTTAAATATGATACGATTTTGTTTGGTTGATTTATTAACCTGTATTCTTCATATCTTGAGTTGAGACTGAGTAAACACGGAGCAAACGTGCAGGGACCGACAAATTTATTATTAGCGTTTATTACTGTAATTTGCAAGCCATTGTAACGACGGTGGAGTAGACACCGATTTAAATTAAACCAGAACATGATATTTAACTACAATATATGCACATTTAAATAGAAAGTATTTCGGATATCTGTCATACTGGCATAGCGTAATTAATTTTCATTCGGCAGAGCCGTAAATCATTACCACATTAAACTTTTGGAATTAACTGCCTGATATGGTTCTGCTGAGTTGTCTCAAACTTTAATAAACCAGCTATTTTGTGTTCCTTACTTTATAATGATTGTTTAACTAAAATGTGTTCATGATACTACTCATCAAATTTAACGAACTTTACATCTTATAATGTGTGATTGAATTATCAAATCAATCAAAAAATCATTAAAGCAATATGAATTTTGTTCAGAAAACCGTAAATTACTGGAACACATTTAACTGTATGTAATCATAATCGAAGGGATATTCAATAGTCAACGTACTTAAATAATTGAAATGTTTAACCATACATTATGTGATAACTGTGGATCGACCAACTCTGTGTTTGTCAAGTTTTTTATAGTCCTCACTGAATTCTCTTGATAAAGTTGTAATGTGGCTACTAATCTGTGTGAATGAATATTACTTCAGCTATGTATAAATGGGAAGTTACTTTAGAGTGGTAAGCCTGATAATCTGAGCCCTAATATGGTTAATGATCATAGACTGTGAAACCGAGTGACTCGAGAGCACACATACCCAGAATTACAAGTTATTTCAATAAATGCGGAGACGCCCTGTTGACGAGATTTAAATAACGCAAACCTAGGTACAGGGATTTTGCAGACTAACCCTTAAACAACCATTTGGTTCCAGTAACTCGAGCAGTCCGTCAAAGCGCATTGTAACTGTCAAAGTATGATTCATGCATATGAGTAAACATTGAAATGTAATTACATGCACTGTTAACTGACTATGAATTAGACAGATGGATAATTTTCAAAAGAGACTTAATCACTGAATTCCAACGGGATCTCTAATCAAATAACTAAGTACATTTTTAGAAACAAACAACACCATTAATAACTTAAAGGATGCAATCAAGGATCATAGAGAAATCACTTATACATTACGTTTTAATTTACGCCCCTTTAGAAAATAATGACGGAATTTTACGAATATAAGATCCCAAGACCTGTCATTGCTGAGCCTTTAAAGTTTTCTTTTCTTCTTAATACGGATAAAATTCTGTAGTACACATTTGTGCCTAGCTCTCATGTCTAGCATTCGTTGAACGTTATGACACTGCTATTATATTTAAACTGCAAATCTCAAATAAACATAATATTTATGCTACAAACACTAATTTTCACTTTAATCAAGGTGGTTTCTTTGTCTGCATTCGTCATGGATTGATCCCGAGATGGGTCCCATTATTTTGAATAACAATTTTGTCCTAGTATAAGTCTTCTCACTCGTGAGCTTTTGTAACTTCTTCCAAGTAATCATACTTAAGACATATAGTTCATAAAGTTAGTTGGCTAATTTTTGTAAATGAAGACAGGTGGCTTTGTGGTGATTAGTTTTTTTATTTGTTGTTTGTATCCTTCGCAGATTTAGATTGGTTCGGTATTATCAGTAGCCAGAGGAACAGCTAATGAATACCATACAAGAGGGACAATCTATGCAGTATTACGAGTTAAGTAACACGGGATTTTTAGGCTATTTTACTGGCACAATTACTGTAACAGAAGAGCACTGTATACCTGTTTATTGGGGTGATTATGTGTCACTCAGCAAGATTATTTTGTACAATGGATTCTAAAAACACAATTTCAAAGTAACTAGGCTAATGGGCCAAGACTATGAGATTACTAAAGTTCAGAACATTATGGCGGTTCTCATATGGTCCAAGTGGTTTGTTTTAATCAACTGTCGACCATGACTGTTATACAGAACCCTACGCCTTCATAAAAACGATTATTTAATTTAACAGTGTCGTGTAAATTGATACATCTGAAAATAATACAGTTGATATACAGAATAGCTAGAAGTGTTCTTCTGTGGTATCAACTCCTACGCAACATAAACGTTGGTTGAGTCATTCTACAGCAAGAAGCAAGATCAAAGAACTGCTAACTAGATAAGTATGGTTGCTTATGAGATGCTTGAGCTACACTAATGAACCCCAGACGAACGTTTCTTGAACGACTAAGTACAATGTAAATTACTGTCGACATACCTCATTGTGTCACGAAAGCCAGCACTCGACAGTTACTCTGACCCGTGCACCACATAAGCATACTTCTACCTTGCCTGCGGGCTGGAAACTTCCAAAAAGAGAATAATCTAGCAAGAATCTTTCAAACAAGGTAAAGCAAAAAGAACAGTATGAATAGCTACATACACTGCTGTGAGAGTAGTCCCTAGTCATTGCGCTTACACAAAGTAACAAAAACAACTTGCACTAACGTATTAGCATTTCTTGATAAACATATCTCAAGCTCTAAGCTAAATATTAATGATTTTTCTATGGAAGGCATTGCACCAATCCCAGATATTCACCGGAAATCCCTCATAGACCAGTCCCGAAGCAGCTGCAGAACTACTTTATGGATATCAGTCACTGTTCATCTATCTACGACTAGCTCCTACTTCACAGGAACCCTGTGTAACAGGAGCAACGGTTTAATAGCTGTACTCTAACATAAGGGTCTCTGAAGTAAGATCTTTTAGTTGATATGCCTATCTATTCAATGTGATCTAAAGGTCATAATTCTGTATGCAACGTGACACACAGTTGAGGCTCCAAGTAACAAGGTAGATATTCCTAATATGACATTATTTAGTGGGGGTAAAACCCGTTGGGGGACGTAGAGTAACGGTAAATATCAGCGACGCTCCCATACTAAATTGTCTATTGCTCAAAGAGCTGTTAAGATCGCGAAAGTGTCACTTTAAAGCAAACAGCTCTCGAACCAACGATCACTATCTAAACAAACATCTGCTCCAAATGTTTCTCAAATTACTGGAAGTAAAGTTTGGAAATAAACCTATTTATAGAGATTTCAAAACGCCATTCCTTAACTTATCTCCTCTCATTAGGGGAAAATTTCCCGGAACCCCTGGTAACACCATTAAAGCAAAAGATTTGCATAAACGAGTAGTGATGGAAAGATTTCCAGATTAGGATACTTTATACATCTAGACGCATTGTAAGTAAAGAACGTCCGGGACCATACCTAATTAGACAGTAGCCAACACCTCCTTGCCATATTCTATGTAGTAATTAAGGAAACATTATCATGGATAAAAATAAGCCTCGTCACATACAGAAGTACAAGGGGTCTACCAAGCTGTGAAAAATACTTACTACATGCTCCATTGTCAGACAAATGGGCAGGGAAATCATCGACTAACAAAGATTGACAAACCACATAGCCCATACCTAAGTTGACCTAACTACTAGAATACTGAGAGGGTTGAAGTGAGTAGTCTCAAATTTAACATATACTATTCAGTACCTTCTAGACAAGATAGTTTGAACCAGTTGATTTCTGTCGTTCACGTTCTGATTTTGAGGCGGGATTCCCTGTTACTTGGTGGTATCCGGTATTGGAGTACTAGCTACTTCACCACATAGTGTCTTCTAAATTTGGTAGTTGGTTTGTGGACTGATGAGGCTTGAAAATGGATGTGTCCTGAGACGGTGAATTTGCACTTATCGCGTTGCTGGACAGTCGGTTATGCAGCAATGTAATGAAAAACCAAAATAAAACAAAGAGAAAAACAGGAAAAGAAAAAGCGGGAGGTAAGACAAGAAAGAGAAAAGCGTGAAACAAGGAAATAAACAGTTATAAAAGACGGTTAGATGGAACAGTTATAAATGACAGGTGCACGACATGAGGATCTGGCGAAAACCTAAGTGATCCCTGCTCTAGGAGGTAGGCAGAATTTAGTGCCCGCGTACATACTCGTCCAACCAATTGTTTAAAGTGTTTAGTGAGTTGGCTGGGGTCACGTCACTTGTAAAAGCTTTCCAGAATGGACACACCTACGGTGATATGAAGTGTGGCCGAATGAGTGTTTCAATTTTGAAAAACCATGTGAGGATTGTCAAGTTGTAGACTGTGGGGAGGTTATGAGGCAATATCGTCTTGGACGGGTTAGTTGGGTTGTTCATGATTTCGTAGACGGTTATTAAGCCTTCTCTCGGTATTTCGTAGCTAAGCGAGAATAGGCCGACAAGATGTGGCCGGCTTTCGTAGGACTTAAGCCTAAGTCTCGAGACCCGCCATTTCCGACAAGTTCAGGTCTCGTTTAAGGAGTAGCGGCTATATTGAGTATCAAGGACATGAACGGATATGGGTTTTTAAGGAGACGAATAATAGTTCAGGGGTGAGCATCTTTAACTGTTTTCAAATGGACTGGAGTGTGGCGGTTACTTTTCAGCGCATCTCCGCTATAGCAATCGCATGTATCCAGCCTGTCTGTCGAGGTGAAACCCAGATCTCCCGATATCGAGTTGGCGGGAACATGGTCTGTACGAAAGCAATAGTGACATTTTCATCTTACTGGGGTGCAGAAGTAGATGACATTGCATTTTTTGCTGAATTTCTGGCTGTCGAGTCGCAACCAGCATTCAAGCATTCGTAGTACAGCATCTACCCTCAACACATCGCTTCTAGTAGAATATTCGGTCTTCGTTGACAAACTTTCATCAGGCCTTCTAAAAATTCCCACAGTATTGAAATTAAGGAAATTAGTCTATGATAGTTTGTCTCCTGGTTTCTCCTTCGAATATTAGCAGAAAAGACCTTTTATTACTCAACTGCAATTCGTTTACTGTCTAAGGAATGCTTAAAGGGGCTTCAGCCAATGTACTTATTGCCTTAGGATATAGCCGGATGAATACTGTCACAACCTAGTTATGTACATGGGTGGAGTGCTTTCAGCTTTTGTTGGGCTAGCCTTGGTGTGAAATGGGTGTAACCTAGGTTGCACTTGTTGTTGCATGTGTGGTTGGGGACTCACTGTAAGTTATGTTACAGTGGGCCTAGATCAATTATTTTGCGGCAAGTGTTGTAAAAGTCTCCTCCGTCTTTCCTCAAATGAGATTTCTCCGTCCAGGTCCGTTGACAGTTGAAACTCCTTGACTCGTCAGTTTGCATTGTGCTATAATCCGATTCAAACACAGGGTCTTTCTGTTTTAGTAACCATGCTGTCTAGGTATGACCATTTATTATTCTTAACCATGATGTTTTAACCCTTAACGAAAAGCTTAGTAGGTGACTCGTTTTGATTCTTTGAAGAAAACCTTATAGTTGTACCAAAATATTTTTTTCATCTGGAGCGACCTTACTGTAGCTCTTTTCAACCAGGTGTGAAAAGGCCACTTAAAGAAACAGAAAATGCCATAAATATTACATACATTACTTTTAATTGTCAATTTTTCCATTCTTCTCGTTCTTCTGCCCGTGTCGGTTGTAGGCTTGCTTTACTTGGTCGTTCGCAATTATCCTATGTATTCCAATCATGTTTGCCCCCTGCCACCTCGCAACTCACCGCATATGCCTTTTACTGATTCTTTTCACTTACATAAGACGTTTTACTGCCTACTACTTATGTGCGACCTTATGAGTTGTGCCCAATATATAGGTAGTTATCTGGGCTGGTCTCTTCGCCAGTATTAAAAGTTATTACGAATGGCTACCTAAATTATTTTTAATGGCTTTGCAGTGGTTATTTGTGGACAGGTGCAACCAATTCTGCAGCCGCAGAACACATTAAAATTACGCCTTAGTGGCTGCATAGTTTGCCTTGCTGTAACATGAAAGGCTTATGTCCCATGATTGCTATTCACTAGTGAAGATACTGAATGATTCTGTTTAGTGGTTGTTACTCTTTAGAGGGGCTTGTATTTGAACGTTTTCTGATCAGAAGTTAAGCGCTCGTAACTCTACATTAGAAACGTTTTCTTCTGATACTCCTGATGTGGTAAACCATGGGTATGAATGTTTCCAGAAGAAATTTCAGTAAGGCTTGGCACTTGGAAATCACATCCACAGTTAATTCATCTGCCACAGAATTTGCATTTAAATGCGAAATTGTTCTTCCGTACTACTGGGTGCAAATATTGGATTCATCACTTCTTATACTGACTCTGGATTTCGTGGTATGGTGTTGCATCGTGATCACTTTGTGGTCGCTTAGGTTTACTTCCCTGTCACCTAATTCTGGGCTGAGACTGTGTATCTCAAGCAACCCTAGCGAGCTGAGGCTCAGGTACGGGATACCTATTCAATGTTGCTGAGAGGCTGATTTGTTAGTAGCGATATAGAGACTTGTTGCTATTACTAAGTTTTGTAGTTATATCAGTCAGTCTTGTTGCAACGACTGATTCAAGGCCAGGTTTGTTGCTCTGTGCTGTTACTTTATGTAATCTGGCTTAGACACTACTATCACACTTGGTGTTCACTACCACAAAACTACCCTTCATGATACTTGAAGAACAAATGGTAACAATGAAGTAACAAAGCAAGGCGCTTAGAATGTAAACAACTGAGTGATGGGAAAAACACGAAAAAATAAGCCCACGGAAACAAGTGGTTCATAATAACATATCATGAAGGTATTGGACATTAGAACAGTTTTAACCGTTCTGAGCTCAAGGACGCAAAGAGGACTGAAGTTTCGAATTATGAGTGTGACGTATAATTCTCGAAATCCAGGTTTCTCATTTATTAATTTTTTTACGTTCCTAGCTGTCAAACGTTTAATGAAGGAGGCGCAAGAGCTTTCGGCACCGACTGAGTTATACTTCGCAAAGCCTCTAGAGGTTCGACAAATTTTATATTTTAATGAAATAATTAGGACAATCTGTTCGAGTGGCATTTCACAATTAGAGGTCCAGAAGATTCGGACTTCCAGGGTGGTATATATCATGGAAGGATTCTTTTACCCTCAGAGTACCCAATGAAGCCTCCAAACATAGTACTGCTAACTGTAAGTTAATAAGCTTAACACAATCACTTTTCCCTGTTAGATGCTAACCTTTGGGCTATTTTTTGTTTGTCATAAAATGAACTGGTTATTCAATTTTAAGTGCATTTATATCTAGTGCAAACTAGGCGATGTATAAAAAAGCAGTAGTAATAAACGTTGTCGATCGACATCCTAGCCAGTCATCAAGAGAGCGGAGTTAGGTGGGTGAGCATTTTGTTGAAAATAAGAGATTAAATAAGTCTGAAGTGTGGAGGATGGGTCTGTTTCTGCAGATGTTTTGCCCATCTTTTTAACCTAGACAGAATGAATTATGGTTCATTCTTTCTGAAAATAGTCTCACTAACAGCCAGTTTTTTTTATCACCGGTTTCCGCGTTCAGTGAGAACAGTTGTCTTCTATTACCTATTGTCCCAGCTGTTTATGACGATTTTGCTTCCATCGTCCACTACTGCACATTCCTTGCCTAGTCTTTTTGCTAGTATAAATTTGACTTGTCGCTCTTCATCGTTCCCCGAGCCTATCTGAATGAGTTTTCATGGCTTCTCAATTTACCTGAAATGCAACTTAAGTTAGGGTTGGTCTTAATGGCCGAGGATCATAACCGCTCTGCCCATTGAACAACTTTTTGAGGTCGGTCACATACGACCATTTTTGTGATTGGCAGGAGCGATGTCCGTCTACCAATAAAAGGACAAGTATTCTCCGCAACAGTCTGTTTTGCATTAATGTGTGTATTTGAAACACGACATTTAAGAGTAAGAGACTTTCGTAACCTACTATTGTTTAATCATAGATGTTTTCAAAGCACTTGTTTGTTTCGCCGTATATGTAGTGATGTTGGAGTCAAGGTATTAGGGAAAAATGCCCGATCACTTAGTGTGTTTGTAAACCTTTGTCGACTACGATGTCTTGGATATGTATTACACATGCTCAACCACTGCCTATTTTGACGTTCAACTATAACCAACAAGGAATTAGGGTGCGAGAAAGCTAGAACCAGCCAGACTGAGACGTACCATCAATTTATAGAGTGCCATGTGGACAGATACAGACTATTCGGTTGAAGGAGGGGGTGCGTGATCTTTGTAACCGATGGTTGTAAACTCTAGGTAATATGGCTGGGAATCGGTAAAAGTAATGCAGAAGCATTTTCTTTTTATGTTGCCTTAAATCTTGATCTAAAATTTTTTTATGCCTTCTCGTCCACCAACTACTTTTTGCTTTCAGAATTATATCCATTATTTCCAATCTTTTTCACTACCGCTAATGCAGCTATCACTGGTATTTATATTACTGTGCCACTCTAGTGTGGTAATTTAGATCTGTACACATTGGTCCAGGGTTTTACGTTGTGTATGACTGATTAGCCTTACGCTTGTCGAATTTATCCTCAGTTTCCTCCTAGGAGTGGAGGTTTATTATATTCTTTCTCATTTCATTTCCCTAATAAAATATTTTCTTTAGAATCGTCCCTTAATTTTCTAGTCTGTAACTTTCTGACAACAGCTGTAAAATGTTAAGTATTCTTAATTAAGGTCTGTCTCCTGTATAACAACATGAAAATGTTTCTGTAGATCTTATAGGGGTTTTTTTTCTCGTGCGATTTTCTTATTAAATTTCTTACTATTGTTACACTAGTTTCATATAATACTATAAAATATTTGGTCATTGTTTAATCTCCTTCAATTGTGCATTTCTATGTACTTATAGTTAGACAATTTTACCTATTCCTTTTGTCTACCTGTGTAGCCAAATGGACGTTTTGAAACACATCGAAAAATTTGTCTAAGCATTTCAGGATATCATCCAGAGTCATGGAGACCATCGTGGTCCATTCGTACCGCATTATTAGCGCTTATTGGATTTATGCCTACACACGGAGTTGGTGCTATTGGATCACTAAATCAGCCAAAAGAAGAACGTCAGTTGTTAGCTTTCGAGTATGTAGAATGTTAGTATGCCTTTGTTAAAACTTATTGCATTTTTATTCTGTTTACCGAGAGTGTCTGATTTTTGCTGATGTCGTTGCCCAGATGAGTAATGAAACTTCACCACTAAACCATCCAGATCGTAAAATATGATTCTCCTAAAATCACCCTCTTGCATTTATAAATCTCTTCTGTTTGTTACGGTGTATAATAATCCACTTTAGCTTATCTTCCTATCAGATACAACTAGTTTCAAACAATTTTCCCTTGGTCTCTATGATGATCATCCGAGGTTATCAAAATTGTCATTGCTAGTTCAATTTCTCGTTTAGAATTCTCAAGTAAAGATTTCCTCACATCATTTAGGCAACCAAGTAGCGTTTTATGCACTTATATATATATATATATATATATATATATATATATATATATATATATATATATATATTAGTTGTTAAATTGGTTGACGTCAGTTAGGTTCATCGTACATAAGGTTGCTTTGGGCAACCCAATAGGGTCACTAACACTCACATAAAAATTGTGTGACTAATCGGAGCACATTATGTTATTCTTGATGATTGATGCTTTATCATTTTATCATATTGTTATATCTGCGGCTAAACTTACA
This sequence comes from Schistosoma mekongi, assembly GCA_034768735.1. Taxonomy (NCBI): domain Eukaryota; kingdom Metazoa; phylum Platyhelminthes; class Trematoda; order Strigeidida; family Schistosomatidae; genus Schistosoma; species Schistosoma mekongi. Next base: position 23,238,289 of record CM068310.1, on the reverse strand, counting down.
CTACCGTCGATTTTTGTGTAACCCTATAAAGTAGTGGCTTATTGGCTTAAGCACTGAACTTTAATCATCGAACGTCGAGTGTGAAACCGTTACTACTTCCATTTGCACAACTGATTAATCAAGAAGCTATTTCAAGTTTCTGTACCACGTCAGACCATCCATAGGGTAATATAGGATTAACTGTTTCTAAGTCGAGGCAAATACATGAACCTGTACTCCATAAACAACTTATCTGCTGTTTTATAAGATTTCAAATTTTCGTTAACATTGTTTTGTTACAGATCACAAAGTTATGTTTGCAGTACTTGTGGACCAACTAGCAAACTGCTTCTACCTTTAACTAGTGCTTCGTCATCTATGAATAAAGAAGCCAGTGAAGTTGCTGCCCAAATGTCTATGATGGTAGTCTTTTTGAGTTTGTTTATTTTGCCTATCATAAGTATAGTACTATTTTCAATAATGTTGTTTCATGCGGAAGGAGATATTAAGTACTTATAAAATCACTCAATCATAAACGATGTAGAGTTTGGCAAATATATGTCTTAACTAAAGTTACTATACCTCATTGGCATGGCTAGATCTAATTAACATGATTGGTACTAGAATATAGTTTACCATAAGGCAATAAAAATGCATATATTATGATTTAAACATGATAAAAAGTGGATACACTTGTGCCATAGTGGTCGGTTTGTGGCCATACCATTCACTGTATCTAACCACTTATCACGATTATCACACGAACTATAGTCAGGTATTCTACATTTACCAACATAACTCAAACTAACAGTCTACGACTTCATGAATCGACTTCATGGTCTGGTTTAGCTACTTCTGGTTCTTCCATTCTACTCCCCACACAAGATAACAACCTGCTACAAGATATGCATTTCTTCTATTTTCATAGCTCATGTTTCACCGCCATAGGTTAATACAAAGAAAATCACCGCACAGTATACTCATACTTAAGCTGGCAGACATTTACCTCACCTACTCTACGAATGGTATAAATTAGTAAAAGGCAACCAAGTTTTCCGAATAAATGTCGAGATTTCTTCAGTTATTGAACCACTGGAGCTGATGATACATCAAAGAAATATAGTGGTCAGCACACAGCCACTTCACTTTCTTTTCAGTTTGGGAGATAATGTAGAGCAGTGTGGAAGTAGTATATAGCATTAAGAAAGAGAAAAACACATCCTAAACATGTTTCAAGAGACTTCAGATTGTCAATATCTCCACTGCATTGGACAACAGAAATATTACACCAGTAAGCGAAACTTCTAACAAAGGATCAATCCCTCAAATGTAGCTTAGCATAACCATTGATGGATTGGCAGTAATGAGTCCAAGTTGCTTATGCCTGACCACCGTGTATGTCGAGTCATGGTATTAGGCAATATTTTTTGTAATTTAATCACCAGAAACCAATTTTGATTATCTGGAAAAGATTCCTATCAACGCGAAATCAATTCAGCAGCAATAAATCTATGCTTAGTTTAAGAAGAAAAAGTAACATATTTTGTTATGTGATTTGTTGTTATTAACTAAATTGTGAATATCCTCAATCAGGAGGTTTCTTAACCCTCCTCCACTGTTTACACTATTAATATCACTTTCGTTTACGAAGGAAATAATAAGTGGTCAAGTCACATATCATAAGTGTAATTCAATAATATTTAATCGGCAGATTAGTGACAAACTAATAGTAAAAGATATATTCGATTATAGGTAAAACTTAGTTGATAGTTATGTAGAATATTTGTTAGGACTTGTAGACACTTGACTACTGTTAAATTTTTTCAAACCTGTGGGTTTGTCATCCTACCAGGTATGTAGTAGTTAGTGTGTACGTCATACATCTTAACAACCTTAGATGATAAGAAGTTTAGGAGAATTAGAATTAGAGCGGAGATTTAGTGATTCATAGTAGATGATACGAACTAAAAATTACTGCTAAAACTTATTTAATGCTTAGTTAATTGTTATGATGGAAGATACGACCAACTAGTTTATATGATCATGTACCCGCGAAATTACAGTGATCAGTGACAAACACGACAGTCTAGTCGATACCCTACAGTCTGCCCGTATGCCTACTCAGTTTCAAACCTAAATAGGAACAACACAAAACCGATGGATCAACCAAACAAACTTAGTTATATTTCAAACTTTCGTTTATATTTACATGTAAAACCTGACCAAACAGTCAACTAATTAGGAAATTAATGCTGATACATGACAAAGACAACAATGTTATGCAACTGGGTTAACGTATACACAGTTAATTAACTATAATTCGTAAATGTCAGACAGGAGGATAGGAGACATAGTGGTGATCGAAATGAAATGTTTACTGAAATAATTAAGTCTTCTAAAACACAGTTCTGAAAGTTAGTTGTTCTTTATGAATCCCTCAGAATAACATTATTGCTTAGTAAATTGTATGAAACACGTAAATCAAAGTGAAAAATCCTTTATTCTCTAAGTTAAGCTTTCATTGTCTTTCCAAGGATAACGTCATTACCGCCTATGACGTTATGTAGAAGTTATCTTTCATAAGTGTTAAATCACTTAATTATTGTAGCTTCCGAAGGCCACCAATAGTGATCTTGATAACAAATAAAAGCTTTACAATTAAGCCATCTTATTGAAAAGATGTAACACGACCAAAAGCATCTACCTAAGCTGCTTATCTTCATCATCATGACTAATGACATCATTTCCATTTTTAGAGTGAAGAAGAAATTGCAGATAGAAAAGGATTAGCTAAATCAGATACTCCTGCTACAAATAGTAATGATAATCAATCCGGTTTCAGCAGTGCACCATTATTGACGACTTCTACTTCCATATGTCCTCCATTCACAATTCCCTCCGTATCCTCTCCTGCTGAAATTAATGCTGTTAGCATTCCTGAAAATATGAATTCATATCCATGGGGTAGATTTCCATCCTATTTATATCCCAATAAAAATGAAAATACAACACCACAAATAGCATATTGGTTATGTTTTCCAGTTTACTATCCTATACCTATTTCTTATCCATTATCATCATCGTTAACGGCAGCTGGGTCAAATTCTACGGCTTCTACCAGTGAAGAGCGTGTACCTTTAAGCTTTAGTGAATGGTTAAAAGAAATTAGAAAAGTAAGTTCAATTAACTTATCATAAAATAAAAAAAAGATTTGTAGCTCAACATAGTGGATTTCGATGATGTTGTACCTTCTAAGCTGGATAACTATTCATTCTATCGTTGCTTATGTGAAATACCAACCGTCTAGTAAAAACCATGTCATTAGATTTGTTCATACTTATCTATATAAGTATATATAAGCATGCATTTAACTCCATAACTTTCAACAGTGCTAACACAATGAAAACTTGATAATTTCATAGAAGTATGATACAATATTCATGCATTTATCAATTGATTATATTTTAGATCAACATTTTAACTTTCATGATTAAATATAGAGAAATTTTAATGATTCACAATTTTTTTTTTGATGATATTACTTAGAACAACAGTAAAAGTTGTACGATTAAACTATAACATAACATATATTGAAATTAGATTGGGACTGGCAAGCGGAACCCAGGACGCGCGTTTCGTCCTATTTGGGACTCATCGGCTGGATGTACCTGCATCCCAATGTTGATGTTCACACTGGGATTCGAATTCAGTCCGCTTCGTGTCAAACGCCACCGCGTTCACCACTAGACTGCTGAGTCTAGACAGTCACACTTGTGTAATAACGCTATATCGGGGCAATCCACTCAGGATGCACATATTGCAACAGAGACTGACTAGTCCATTACAAATCAACGGGAAAATACAAGCCTATCCTAATTATAATATAACATCTTTAAAATTTATCTAATTAAAATGTATTTAGATCTGTCTGTTGATTTGTCATAGATTGAAATTCATCAGTCTCTCTGTTATCATATATACATCTGAAGATGATTATTTTAATATAGTGAAAGTTTACAGCCTACCTCAAATAATATTCATTTGATCTTTATGTTGCTATCATTACTTAATTTTCAATCAGTAATGATGATGGTTTACTGATTTCATTGATTTCCTTTCTCCGTTATTAGAAAGAGAAAATTGAGATTACTTCTGATCAATACACAGCTTCATGTTCTTCTACTACTCAAGTTACTCAAATGTCATGTGGTAATGAGAACAGTGAATCAATTAGTAGTATGAAAACATTATCATCGGAAACTAATGTAAGCAATGGATCACCTACTGAAATGCAATCTGAAAAACAAAACTGTAATATAATGCCGGAATTATTTTCTGCACTGAATAAAAACAAATCCATTCCTGAAGAGAAGTCTCCTGGTTCTACTAACATACCACCGCAGTATGCCGAAATTAATGCGGAAAGTAATATTAGTTTGATGAAAACAGATTCACATTTGGTGAACAACCATGAAAGTAAAGTCTTGTCTCACTCTGATGGCCACCTGAATGGCACATCATTAGAAATTAGTGATAGTGATATCACTATAGACAGTAATGAAATGCAAAATGCAAATGCAGTTAATGTAGATAAAACTATGGACGGAAATACTGAACACCCAATATCCAAATCGCAAATCTGTAGAACCTATCAAATACAAACTAATGAATTACGTAACACAGTTGTTGGACGATCAATGAATATATCCAACGGTAATCGTGGAAACACTGGGTCTATCCAACATGGTCAATATCATACTGTTGCAGTATGTGCTGTCGGTGTAGCCGTCGCCTTATTCATTATTGTTCTACGTCGATTAGCAATCATACTTCAAGACGCTTACTGAAAAGAGATATACATAAGCTAGATTTCATACTATTGCTCTTTCCCTCTTCGACTAGATAGTCAGTTTATAAAAGTTTTCAGTTGGTTAATCCAAGTATTCACTTTATTGTATGATATAAAATGTCTAGAAGCCTTTATTGTAGTTCAATCCTTCGTGATTTCTGGCCTCATGTTTTCTGATTTATGTTTGTTTCTTTTGACTTGCTGACACTTGACTTCAAACTTTATTTCAATTTACTGAGACATTTCAGGATGATAAAGTATCTTCGTTACTTTTGTAGAGTTAAGTTGAATTCAATTTATTGATCACGTGATAATTTCCTTGTTATTTAACTTTAATTTGGGGCTTCATACAGAAAGATTATATGCATATTTCTTTGTGAAATAATAAGGTTAACGGTTGCTCCCTCCGTTCGAACACTTGTTTCCTAAACGTTTACTACATTTTGCTCATAATATATCTGTGAGGGACATATTCCTAGCGCAGAGGCTCATTTATACACAAATTAGATTGGACAAGAACTAGTGTATTCAATGTGGTACTGTCATGGAGAAGACTTCATCTACTAAGTTGCAGGTTTGAACGCCACATCACCCATTTGGGTTTGAAAAACCTCTTGATATTATGACTGACAGACACAGTTACAACGTAGAACTTGGTACATGCGTACATCAGTTCAAGTTGCCATACCCAAATTAGCAGAGAGACACTAAATTGTCCGACCGAATCCCAGAGTAGGCGAGGTAGTAACAGAGTTAGTATGAATGGAAAGGAACAGAGATCGGAGATAAGATTTTAAAAAATATAATTCAGTAAACTTAGAATTTGGAGGATGACAATGAGAGGATGCACCTGCGCCATTTCCAACGATTTTGAGCCATATCACCCGAGGTCTCTAGTCATTTGTTGCAAGCGTCACGCAGACTCCAACCAGGTAGTCTGCACCTATTAACATGGCTCAGCCCAACTATCAGCGGCTTCATGGACTGGTGCCATGTTTTGATTTGGCCGCCCCTAGCTTTCTCCCAGCCTGCTCCCACACCAGAGAGCATTGCTCGTCGAGGTGGGTGGTGGTCAGGCATACGTAACACATGTCCTAACCACCTTAGCCGATGAAGATTTACTACTTCATCAATAGACTTACCGTATCTACCTGGTACTCTATTCCTAACCTTAATATTGCTTACTCGGTCGTCCCAGCAATACTCTGAAGACATCTATGATCGAATACTAAGAGCCTACGAATATCCTCTATCCTTAATGGCTATGTTTCACATCCATAAAGTAGAACGGATCGAACTACTGCGCAATATTATGACACATTATCTAGTCCTTGAGAGTGATCAGATTCAGTCGACCACGTGTTTATAATGTGGCCATTAGGGTGCGACTCGCTCACTTCATTGTGTAAAATTAGCACAGATGCCTAGGTTTTGTCATGGCTAACATCCGTTAATAATCATATAGAAACTGGTATACTTTAAAGGTACAGTTGCTGACGGATACGTTCATAGTTTGAGCTGCACATTAATTATATCCGTGGATGATACAGTTTCAGATCATGCAGTAAACCTGCCCATCTTAAAGGTACAGGAGTGCGTGCAAACCCTTTAAAAGCATCAAACAGAGTGTGCAGGAGTGCCAAGTAATTTAGACTACTATACGCAGCGCAGGCATTCACGCACTGGCAATAGGCTATATGACTTCGTTGAATAGATACATAGTTTAAGCCAAAACTTGAAGTCAGTCAATTATGAGTAACGTTAAACCTGGTACATAGGTCCAAGTTGTCATACCATAGTAGCACATCGATATCAAATTTAGAAGATTGACGCGACAATATGATTCAACAGGGAGCAAACATATATACAGAAGGGAGTGCAAAACAACAAAGAGGTGGTACATTCCCGCCATCGTGACCGACTGAGCAGTGTCACTCAGTACTTCCAGCCATTTTTCAAGATAAATTAATGGACCCCAACCAGGTTGTATACACCAACCAACATACCTTAGACCAGTTGTCAAGGGACTCGTGGATTGGTGTCATGTTCTGGTTCGGATGTCGCTAGCTTTTCTCCGACTGACATCGTGTGATGAGGCAAGTGGTGATCGAGCATACTCAACATATGCCCCAAATATCTTAGTCGATGAATAATTACGACTTCTACCGGTTCGCTATTTTTCCGTAGCATTTTGTATCGATGATCACTTATTTAGTAGTTCCATGGTAGATGGGCGATATTCGAGTTTCCTCTGACCAAAGGCCTATAGCCTACGCATATCTTCTATTTCCATAGCCTACGTTTCGCATCCATATGTTAAAACAAATGGCTGCCGTGTAGTGTACTCAGCTATAGGTTAAATAATAGGTATCTCACCTACACCACATGCTGGTAAAAGCCAAGCTAGTTTTCCGAATCCAGGCTGATTTTGTCCGACAGTTACCCACGAGGACTAATGAGTCTTCCAACATAAGTGGTTGACGCAGTAAACTGTTTCATCCTTATGACCACCTAAGCGATGATGCAAACCAATCCCGGAGTAATATTTTACACTGAGAGGGAAAGAAACGCATCCCAAATATGCCTTAGCTGTTACTCAAGGTGTCAAGAAGACTGTATATTATGATTGTTTTCACTGACTATGACTATTTTGTCTGAGTATTCTACGTAGGCATGTATGCCTCCGGAAGATGGATTTATGAGAATTTGGATGGAAGTGAGGCCTCTATATGAGTGTCCATGACAGTGGGTATGTTCATCATACACTAAGTTACTGCTCACGCAGTTCTGACCATCTTAAAGGTACAGGAGTGCGTGCAAACCCTTTAAAAGCATCAAACAGAGTGTGCAGGAGTGCCAAGTAATTTAGACTACTATACGCAGCGCAGGCATTCACGCACTGGCAATAGGCTATATGACTTCGTTGAATAGATACATAGTTTAAGCCAAAACTTGAAGTCAGTCAATTATGAGTAACGTTAAACCTGGTACATAGGTCCAAGTTGTCATACCATAGTAGCACATCGATATCAAATTTAGAAGATTGACGCGACAATATGATTCAACAGGGAGCAAACATATATACAGAAGGGAGTGCAAAACAACAAAGAGGTGGTACATTCCCGCCATCGTGACCGACTGAGCAGTGTCACTCAGTACTTCCAGCCATTTTTCAAGATAAATTAATGGACCCCAACCAGGTTGTATACACCAACCAACATACCTTAGACCAGTTGTCAAGGGACTCGTGGATTGGTGTCATGTTCTGGTTCGGATGTCGCTAGCTTTTCTCCGACTGACATCGTGTGATGAGGCAAGTGGTGATCGAGCATACTCAACATATGCCCCAAATATCTTAGTCGATGAATAATTACGACTTCTACCGGTTCGCTATTTTTCCGTAGCATTTTGTATCGATGATCACTTATTTAGTAGTTCCATGGTAGATGGGCGATATTCGAGTTTCCTCTGACCAAAGGCCTATAGCCTACGCATATCTTCTATTTCCATAGCCTACGTTTCGCATCCATATGTTAAAACAAATGGCTGCCGTGTAGTGTACTCAGCTATAGGTTAAATAATAGGTATCTCACCTACACCACATGCTGGTAAAAGCCAAGCTAGTTTTCCGAATCCAGGCTGATTTTGTCCGACAGTTACCCACGAGGACTAATGAGTCTTCCAACATAAGTGGTTGACGCAGTAAACTGTTTCATCCTTATGACCACCTAAGCGATGATGCAAACCAATCCCGGAGTAATATTTTACACTGAGAGGGAAAGAAACGCATCCCAAATATGCCTTAGCTGTTACTCAAGGTGTCAAGAAGACTGTATATTATGATTGTTTTCACTGACTATGACTATTTTGTCTGAGTATTCTACGTAGGCATGTATGCCTCCGGAAGATGGATTTATGAGAATTTGGATGGAAGTGAGGCCTCTATATGAGTGTCCATGACAGTGGGTATGTTCATCATACACTAAGTTACTGCTCACGCAGTTCTGACCCATCTTAAAACACTTACCTATTAGACATTGCATCATATTACTGAACACAAAACAGATCTCATTATAGGCACTTACGATTTGTTGTTGTGTTAGTAACGTTCAGTGGCTTGTGTTCATGATGTAGACGTGCGTTACTGATGATGCTTATAAGATGCGAAACCAAAGTTCATGATCTGTTTTTATCTAGTTCTTGTCAGATAACGTTAACTAGATTTTCCATCTAATAATCAATTGTTTTCTGTTTCAAGATATGCTACATATGCTCATTAGTAATTACTGGTGATCACACATAAAGCTGTAGTTTACTACTTAAAATTATAACTAGTGGGTTGTGGCTTCGAACTCCAATCTATCAATCCGAGTTTCAGTAAATGAATGGGCGCTACCATTCTTATTCAACGTCTGGATTAAATTCAGTTTGCACTTAATCAGTGAATTGTGGTAAAGACATCCAGGTGGATTCGAACAATCCTTTCTAACAAAGCACAATAAAATGAAATCACATTGCTGAATTAATGTGATAAGATGTATGCACACATATTTTTCTGGATTATTTCACTAAATTACAGTACGTTTATTGACTACGCTACAAATTTGAACATATCTATCTACAGGATCACACTAAATGGTTAGTCCGAAAAAATCTAATTTGAATTAGTGACAGGTTGACTTCTGAAAAAAATTAAAGTCCCTTAATGAGGGCTCATCTTAGTGTACTTCATATTTCATATCATATACAACTTCATGTTTCAGTGGTTTACCAAGAATTCACAACTCTGCTTTGCCGCTGAGACCTGTAGTTTACTTCAATAACGATCCAACATACGCTCTAAATATATAAATAGCATAATGAATCTACTGCAAACAAATGTACACAGTATAGTCAGAGATAAAATTTATTTCGAATAAAAAAATTCGGAATTAATATACGAGGTAAGATCAGTTACACATAGCCTTTTGTTAGTAGTCCTTGTTGTATTGGTTCCAAAGGTGCTATTACGGGATATGAAGGTTTATAATGCAAGAGTATATTTCCAGAATCATTTTATGAAGCGTTCCTCCCGCAGTTGCTCTAGATGTTAGTTGTATGTTGGAAATATCTTAATTGTCATATTAACCGTAAACTCGCCAGTACAAGTTTAATTTCATCTTGAATTTGCTGTTTTCAGTTGTAAAGCACGACTTAAAAGAACGAGTTATACAGCCAATATAACTTAACTTGGTTATCCAGACAGACGAATTCCAAACATCAATGTAGTAGCTACAGTTCGGATGTGACTGAACGTCAGATTATTCGATTTTGTAATAAAAGTAAATATTTAGTCATAAATTTAAACCGTTTATTGAATATTAAGTTACAATAAATAAAATCAGACGGTTGAAAAGTGGTAACATATCCATCCACATGCAATAGGTTAAAACAGGAAGATTGTCATTTAAAATTTGACAAGACTCAAAATAAATTATTTAACAATTGTTACATTACTCATTGCCATCAAAACCGCCAATAATTTCTCCAATGTTTTTTTCAATATCATCAACTCTTTTTGACAAATCATCTAGTAATTGATCAGTTAAAGAAATTATTATAAGCAAGTGATATTTGACGAACGTATCCACCTTGAGATGTATTTTTATGTTACAAAGACATTAAGCTATTGACATTAGCTAGTTTATCTGTTCCGACATACCAATTAGTTTAATTTTAATTTACTACTAAGAGTCTTAATCCATGAGAATAGTAGACATAACTAAGCTATAAAAAGTTGTTCATAAATATCATCGGTGTATTGTTTGTATGTCGTGTGACCAAGAGGTGACTAACTATATGTATAACGCTGGGAAAGTCACTTTATAATACTTGGTGCACAACATTATAAGAAATACTGGAAGTGGTCAAAGTATTGTACGATATCAACCTTCACTATATAAAATACAAGAGCACTGAGAAAAATTCAGTAGTTCACCAAATACACGTTAAAACTTTATTTTCCCAGTTAACAACTGAATAAATGCTTCTCGTATCCAGTTGACATAAACATCCTTCGAGTATATCTCAAAATTCAGAAAGACAATAAACTTTTACTGGTTAAGCACGGAGATGCTGGACACAAGAAACATAATACGATATTTTATGCGACAAAGAGACCATCTAGCCAGCATCTGAAATGTCACACCGAAGGCAAGTTCAAATAAGTTTGTAGAATCGACACTTGCTTATAATTCAGTGTATTATACATTTGAATAACGAATGACAGGTGGCAGAATTATTAGTTCTTCAACTATCTTATACGTAACGCTGAGACAGACAGATATCTAGCTAAATGAGGACATTATGTGGACGTTTGTTAATGCAGGTAGACCAGACACAAATGAGTAAAACATTATGATTACAGTGCAGTACATTGACAAGCTTAAGCGATTCTAAAACAGAAATATAGAGTAACCATTGTAGTCAACCAGCGATGAACTAAATAACTCTAATTTAATCAGCCACTGTAAAACATGTCAAAGTATCACACTATAAAAAGATTGGTCTTCAACATAATGATGCAAAAGTTGTGGTGTAAAATGCGTCAAATACTAAGTTCCAGTTTCAGTAAAACATTCCGAGAACCAACCAAACTAGTCGCATTGCTACATGTTAGATTGATTAATATACTACAATCTACCTAATGTTTTACTAAGTAACAATACTTTCCCTAAAAAATTCGGTCTTTCTGTGGGATATCAGCGATTATTTAAGAAAATATAAGTAGGGCTAATTCATGGATAAACAAGGACAAAAATAGTGGTGCCACTTGGTAAGCTCGTTTGTTTGCATCTACTTGGTCCAACGAGCAAAACATTTTTATTGAACATAGCTCAATATAAATGCATATTAAACAGTATCCAGTTCACTATACAATTAAAAAAATAGAACACAAACAAAAATATATAATAGAGCGTATAATCAGAAAAAGGATATTCTTTCCCAAGAGTTGTTCACTCATTGTATTAAATGAATCTTGGATATTTTTAAGCATAGCGGAAATCTAATTTGTGTTAGAATGACAATTAATTTTTACAGATGCAGTTAAATCTTCAGGGTCTTCAGGATTTTGTTTAGAGTCCGTCTGACTTGCATCCATCGTACTCGTCATTTCGGAGCCTACGACCTTCGGTTTAAAAACGCCACAAGCCACTATCCAATATCTGTGCGTGTAACTTTAGTGTCTAGGTTCAGGGTCTTCTGGTAGCTGGCTGGCTACGTGGCCTAGTTGGCTTTAGCCTCTTTAGCTGGATTTTTTTTATCCTTGTTTATTTTTCCCTTTTCCTTTTCGGTTGTTTCTCTTTTCCATTGTTCAAAATTTTTCGATTTCATTTTATTTTCCTATACTTTTTTTTCATTTCTTTCTGAAAACCCTTATATTACACTAGTCCCTATTCCTACGTTTCATCCTAGGTAGTCTTGATCGTAGTTAGGGCCTAAAAGAATACCGTAAGATGGATAAGGGTTGAATGTGTTACGGTTCACGGTTAGGAAGTAATATCGTGTTTTCAATCCCTGTTCTAGGAGTCTTTAGGTATACAGAGGCTGCACTCATAGTCGTCTAGCTTTTTTGAAAGGCAAGATGGAGGCTGTTTAGTTCACTAAAAAGAGCACTCCAAGTACAGTCAGTTAATGATGATGAGGAATCAGCCTTCACCTGTCTTTGTACTCTCTGATGGGCAATAGTTTATGTATTTCCTTGAAATGCATGGGCATATGGAGCGGCGAAAGTACTTTAATTTGGATGCCAATGCATGCTTAATATGCTGTATACAGTGATTAGAACCCTCCTCCACTGTCCGTAGATCAGAGTGAACAACCCCTGCTGTCGTATCCAGTCGAAGTATTGTTTGTTCGGAAGTCCACTTACGCACTTTGTTGCTTGTCACCGTGCTCTCTGCAGAGGGTCGATATCTAGCTTGATGGTTGGAAGAGTGAAAATGTTGTGATTTTCTAAATGCGGTTTTATGTATTTAGTAAATGTTAGGAAGAACACGACTGATGTCGACATGCTCAGTTGACTGCAGACTCAGTGCAACGAGGCGTATACTTAACAGGCTTTAATTTTATGATTTTTCCTGGCTCCGAGTCCTTTAGATGAAGGTCAGATCTAGGTCTCGCTTCTTGTAGCAACAAGTTATTCACTGTCTGGCCAAGTTGTAGTCTGGTTTAGTACAGTCTGTAGTTCAGTAGAACATTGCGTAGCATTTTTGCATATTGACTGAAACCGTTGTCTCCTGATCGAGGTCTTGTCGTCGGAGCTTTGCGTCCCCATTTTCTCCCATGAAGCTTCACAATTTTACGTCATCCGCATAAACGAAAGCGTTAGAGAGGATATTTAGTCAGGAGTCATTATTATTTATTAGGTACAACGTAGATTTTTGGGAACATGTTCATGAAAACGGAGGTAGGCCCTTCTTTCTGTTCGGCCAATATAACTGCTACTGCAGGTACACGTAAATCTATACAGGCAGTTGGCGGTAACATGAGAATGATACCTGTCGACTTTTGATTGTTTCAGCGAACATGTTGTTATGTACGATACAACCAGTTTTGCAGCATAATAAGTTCTCTTTAAAGCCGAGCTAAGTCTTCTTCCGATTGTTTCAACAATATCATCACCTGTAAAATCGAGTTGAAGGGAAACAGGCTTCTTATGGACTGTGATTTCATTTGATTTATCACGTTTCTGTTCGCAGTATTTGTCAATGAAATTTTCTGGGTAGCCATTCATTCTTAAATAATGTTTGATGTTAGTAAACTCTGAAATACATATCTTTTCGCTCTGAGAACCAATGTTTTCACTAATGCTATTTTGTAATGGATTGGACAGAAGCCATTGAAATTCAAGAACAATCCATTACACGTCGTTTTTCTGTAAATCGACCGTCGCACTGAACCATCTTTTCGACGTTGCATGGCAATATCCAAGAAATGAAATTTATTATCTTTTTCCACCTCCATAGTAAATTAAATATCTTTATGTGCTTGATTGAAAACTTTTAAAAAGTAATTAGCATGTTGTTCATTACTGCATACGACAAAGGTATCATCCACGTACCTTTAGTAATGTGTCATTTCCTCGATCAGCTTCTTTAGTTTTGTGCTATCAAGATTGGCCATAAAAATATCTGCTAGGATAGGAAATAACGGACCACCCATTACAACATCATCGATTTGACGATATATCTTGTTATCGAACCGGAACTGGATGTCTTTTGTGCACAGATGTAATAGTCGTTTAAATTCAATCATTGGTAGAGGGATGAACAACATGCTAATTACTTATTAAAAGTTTTCAATCAAGTACATTAGGATATTCAATTTGCTATGTAGGTAGAAAAATATATATATTTAATAGACAAAAACTTCAAATCTTCTGAAATATGCTGAAACGATTGCCATTAAACAAATGAAACCAAACTTATGTGTCCGAAAAGAAACTGTTATAAGCCTTTATTCAGCCTAGTAACCTGGCTTATGTGTCGTCATTTTCATTGCCTAATTCATTTATTACTCCATTGTTGGATCACATTTTTTGTTACATCACCACCTTTTCTTAGGTGGCTGAGTCCAACGTTTGTGCTTAATTAGGTCATTTTAAGTTTAACAATTGAGCTTAATTCACATTATTATCAAATATTTCCAACCACCTCTTATTATGTAATCATTTGAACTCTGATCTCTATTTTGTCTTCTGGCACCTTATTTTGTATTTGACATATAATTACAGCATTTTCTTTAACACTTTAATTATGTTCACGTGTCTAACATGTTTGATTTCAACCAAGTTCAGACACTCTTATGAGTACGTTAAACTTTGTTTTAAGTAGTAATTTTGTAAAATATCCTAGGTTGTATGCGGCTGATGAAAAACCAACGAAATAAAATGAATTCATCTTATTCTTCACAAATATTTGTTTTCGCTATCTTGAAATTAATAGAAGAAACAATGTTTTTGAGATCACAGGATTTTCCCTCGGGAATCATTATTTCGTTTTTATTAAGGGAAGAAGGGGTGGTTATGAATATCCCTCTTTTCCAGTAGAAAGGAATTATTTTGCATGGTACTTAAAACTATAAAATATTTTAAATACAAATCATCGTTGACGTTATGTGAAGGTGTAGACCGGAACTCGTGAGGTTTTATAGAATTCTTCTAGTTTAACACTCATACCTGGGCAACACAGATTTTCTGAGAGAGCAGCACGTAAAATGTTTGGTGTGTCCATGAATGAAGCACTGGTGTTTCATGAGATCTGTTACTGCAGGGCTTATTCACTCTAGGTTGTCTCGCACCACTATTGGTGGTTAAAAGCTGTTTAGAAGGGCTGTGCAAGAATTTTAATTAACCTAGGTCATTCTTGAAGAAAGTAAGTGTTTCTGAACACAGACGATTTGGAAATTCACATTTTTTGGGTTGTACACCGGAGTGCTTACTAGTTATCTTGAATTCGTATTGCTAGATATTTGTCGTCATTGGATCACAGGAGTATCCCAAAATATCTACTCGTTATTCGCTCCGAGTTTGGGAAGTAGGATCTGAAGAGTTTATGTTTGTTAAAAAGTTCAATAAATAACCTAGCGTTTGACTGCAAAAGAATAATGGGATTTATGGCACAAGATAACTCACAAGAAATGACGTATGTACTAGTGTAATGCAATAAAAGTTTGCACCGCATTCTTTACCCCAGAGATACCTTTACTAAAAAAATTCAAAATGAAGCGAATAGCCAACATAACTATGAATTTTGCTCTATAAAGAAAATCACCACCTTTACAATGTGTTAATGTAGTAATATTTGTCTTCATAATATCTTTAAAAGCCGATTGAGCTTCCGTGTTCATTAAAGGTTTCTGCTCTGTTTTGAATATGTAAATAAAGAAGTTAAGATCGGATTATCTGTAGAAGTTTCACATACTTAGAAGTCTGAGTAACTTCTAAAATGGATTTGGATCGGGAATTGTTGCTGGAACTGTAAAAAGCTGTGTTTACTGTGTATCGCCATATCTTCTTATATATTATCCAAAACATTAAATTCAGGACCACCCGTAGCATTTATGTGTGGGTGCTTGACCATACCATACTGCTAAAAGCATTGAAAGAGCATGTAGTTAATGCTAGTGGTCATTTTTATTGTTACCATCAAATAAAACGTTATTCCGGATTAAAGCAAAATTTAATGTACCCATGATTTTGTCCATAAAATTCAAAAATGTTCAGTAGATAAATCGATATAAATAAGGTGCATCATATGTTCAACTTTCATCTTAGCGATGGTGAGTTTGCCCTGTGACAAACATCGTGATCTGGAACAAACAGGCGAATAGTATTCTTTGTCCAGATTGTCACGTTAGCGACGTCAAAAATTAGATTCGTATTGTTTCAGAATCGTCCTAAATAAGCCAATCTGCTACATGTGACAATAAACTCTGTTAATATCACCATGGTTTAGTATGGTATCAGTATCGACTTGTTACTGTGATCTTATGTCAACAGAAAAATAGTAATGCAAAAGAAAATGAACCCCGAGAATAGACTATTTGTTGCAACTCGTACTTGATAGCTTTACCAGCTGCAGATGACTGTGGTATTTGAACGTTTTGACCCCTCCTAGTGACACATTGAAAAGACGAAAAGTGAGTAGACAGAAATCATTGTTTCAGTAAGGCAGAGTGCCAGTTGTGCACAAAGCAGACGTATACTTATGGTTACCATTAGTTGTATTCAAGTTATTAACATTTTAATGATACAATGAATTATAGTCAAATATACTCTGTAAATATAATTCACTGTGACTCATATTAGTGAAATAAAAGTTTACAAATGAAGCTTGCTAAAAATCAGTACGAGTCTTTTTCGCTTGATTTATCGAACAATCGTATTTTTGAAAATTTGCAGTCCCTAACATTATTGTCATTAGCAACTAATAGATCCTATGTAAATCGCTTTAGCAGGTCAAGTTCTAGTATCATTGACTGACCATTATAAGCAGGAACAATAGCTTATAAACCTTGCCAATAGGATACTCCTGCCATGCCAAAATATTGGGTGGGTAATCACGGCAAAATGACACTTACTTCTGCACTCCTTTTAACAATAAGTCTAATGGGGGAGATTCTACCCACAGCGTGGACCAGATGATTAGCGAATAGGCCAGTGACAGTAGCGGTCAGTACTATCAGTGAAATAGGTTTCCCGAATCATCGCGAATGTTAAAACAAAACGTGCATGGCTCTGTGTATTTTGTTGATCAGTTACGATACCTTTTGTGGTACTGACACAGTAGTTAGGAGTTACGTGATGTATGAAATCCATATCTGAATTATGACCGTGTCACGAAGATGAAAAACATCTTAAATAAATTATAATCAGTTGTCACCTTGTTACGCTGCAAACGTAGTAATCATATTAAATAACCGTCATTGTAATAGAGGTATTCTAGTCAGATTGTGAGCTGAAATCGTGAAATCAGACAACTAAAAATCCTTGAACATGGCATATGAGCTTCTTGCCTACCATATCCTCCATCACCGGCTGTGAATTCTTAGTACGTACAATTGATATTGTATAATATATATTGATCAGCATTGGTTGTAACCACATTTCTTAAGCAGTCTCATCAAATGTGCATGCGGTTGACAGTAACTGTATTTGTCTCATTAGTTGTGACCAAGGAAAAACAATCAAACGGTACGAAGTTGACAGCTTTATTGAGCATTTTACTGTGACTCGGCGGATTTCTTTACTACAGCCTCCCCCAGCTTTGAGTAAAAATCTGCTTGCAGCAAGCGATCAACAAGATCAGCGAATACTACGGCAGTTTCCAGTGACAACAGTTCGACAGTATAGGCACGTCGTGTGTCTTTTTTATGTTTTGCGAAATTTTTATTTAGGTAAACTGCGTGATTGGATGGTGAGTGACTTACGGTGGCAATCGGATGTTAAGTATATGAGGAACAACAGGTGCTGTCGTTACTAAAATTTGTCAGTTGAAAAGCGGTTAAAACAGAATATCCTGTTGTTTATGAGTAACGTTGTTATGAGTAATACAACAAACAACAACAACAATAAATAAGTGATAAAATGCAATCTTAGTAGAGCAAAATTGATGTACAAAAAGTATGAATGTGAGGGAGTTAAGAACAGAAAAAGCAGCAAACATGTATAACGTAGACATTAAATGAAAATATATTACCATTGCATGCGATATGGAAGACGGTCACCGTTACTAATAAAATAAATAGCAAATAACCACAATAATCAGTTTGAGCCTTAATAACCTCCGAAAATAAAGAGACCAGATAACGCTAACGTTTGGCTTGACTGTCGAACTTACGGGCTTACAAACAAAAATGTATGGGAAGATATATTTGCGCAATACATTTTGAACAATCTGATCACACATACACTTGTCAAAGCATTTATATATAAAAAAATAAAGGTCGCTAGACAATTAAGAGTATAAGCTTAGTAAACAAAGATAATAAAGATAACAATGTAAGTCACATTCCACCAAGATAGGTGGGGGGAAGGAGCAAATGTTTTCGAAAATGCAAGAGGGTTTGAACTTCCGTATAGCTTTGGCTTCAACAAACTTTAGTAAACGTCCTAAAGGACTCTCATACAAACACCACAAAAGATGATTTGATATCAACTATGTGACCTGTCTCGACTGTGTTTAGCGATTGACGATAAAGTTTGCTTATCCTGTACTTTTATTTTTCCTTTCGAGTCCATTTGTTTTTGGAGCCATTTAGGTATCTGTTCAGCTACCCTTACATGCAGATCGCGATTGCTCCTCCGCATGTATGTGTCCACACATACACGTAAATTAATAGATTCAGATTTACAACAGCACGTAAACGAATGCATCATATTCCACTGTATGTGTCTACCTGATATGTGTGATAATCACAAGCGTATACTATACAAATGTCAATGTTGTATGTGGTGTTAAGTAGAATGAAGCAATAGGCACCGTTGTCGGAGAGTGTACAATGTTCAGGTAATGTGAATTTCACCCCAATGAGTTGAAATGATAATTTGGTTATTTTAAATTTCATATGCGATTTCCAGGTGGTTTATGTATAGATGAGAATAAAAGTGTGCTCATAACGCGAATGAAATCAGAAGGAAGGATAAACTGCATGGTGTACCTGCATCCCAGTGTGAACATCAGCATTGGGATGCAGGTACATCCAGCCGATGAGTCCCAAATAGGACGAAGCGCGCGTCCTGGATTCCACTTGACAGTCACAATCCAAATTATGTAATACATGTAATATATTTTAGATTATTTTGTTCCATAGAATTTATAAACACATTCTTTGTTCGGTCTGGTTCTAATCTGAATCTTATTTACCTTTATCTTGGTGATTCGGTTGTTAATTTACGTGGTCGAGTGAGACTACTAAATAATGGCTACTTTGAGAAATTATCTAACTGCGTCACGCTATCAAGTAGTTAACTTATCAGTTAGTTATTGATATAGTAGACATGTAAGTTAGTCAGTTATCTTGTCAGTCTGTTACTTACGTAATTGGCGGTTAATTACCTAGTTTGCTGCTTACACAGTTAGTTGATTAATTAGTTTTTTGGTTAATCAACTGCGTATCTACGTGGTTCATAATCAGCTACTGTGGTGGATATGTAGCAACTTAGGTTGACTAGTTAAAAGTTTACTTCAAACCTTAAGCTTATATCAAAACAATTAGGCTCCAGTATCCATTTACTTCCTTATTCTGCATAGGGATTACACTTCCTATTATCTTATATTGAGCGTTGAGAGGTATTTGTGTGTTTGAATAACTAAAACCGCGCTCCACTGTCACCTGCCCACGCTACTGAATAAAGACTTATTCCATAATAGTCTGGTTTCTTCTGTCACTAGATCGGGGTATACCTAGGCGGTAAAAAAGGAAATCCTATGAGGAGGTGACTCTATAAATGATATTTAATATAATTGGATAATGTTGGACGCATGCCATCGTGATGTCTTCCTGCGTTAGTTAGGTAACATCCTTTGGAGTAACTGTAGATACTGTGTCGATATCTGGTGGGTTTATTGATGCTGGCCATTGAAGATTTTCTCCAAGTGTTCTACCCATCTGTTCCTTTGTTTTAGAAACTCAGCAACTGACTTGCCTTCTTTGTTCTTGACCAGTAGTTCTGATTTACCATATTTGCCTTTCTTAAGTAGTCGGTAGCGGAGCGTCAAGAAAAATTAAAAAGAATCAGTAAACAGCATATGAGGCGAGTTCCGAGGTGGCATGGAGAAAAGCATGATTAAAACACGTAGGAGAATCCAGGACAACCAAGGGAAGCAAGCTCATAAACGACATGGATAAGAGAGCGCCGAGGATGGGCAAACTGATGGTTGCGAGTTATGCATGAGATATTTTGTGACATTCTCTGTTTTTACCAAATACGCACGTTGATTGCCTAGTTGGTTTATTCACACTTGGTGCCACTGTCACTGGACAAGATGAATGTGCAGCGGCCACAGCTATTTGAGGACTAGGACATCGAGGCGTTCCTGCGGTGGTCCGAAGCCGTCGTGGAACTGGTCCGTGTGGGAGAACAGGAGACGAAAGTAACAGTTCTCATGGCCCTGTTGCGGAGCGCAAAAAGGCGGCGGGGCGACATGGAAGGATATTGTGTCTAGTTGACATTCGTGTTTGACGGTCCGGTGGACAAGTGAGCGGCGTTGTAGCTGTTCAAGGCAGTGCGTCCGGCTCCCGACAGTTACCCGTAGGTGTTAGCTACCACCTTGACGAGTCAGCTCCGTCGTGCTTCACCTTCGTTAGATGGCAACTAGACGGCGCAGTTGCTGACGTCCCAGTTCGTAGATTGTGTTCCGGGAGACGCAGCTAAACAACTTCGTTTGGCGTATGCAGTGCGTCCGATGGTCGTCGTGGAAACGACAACAAAGACATTTTAAACAATACACAGCTTCTTCTTTCTTTAAAACACCTTTTCGGGCTGTTGGGTTGGTCAATAATAGTGCATTGTACACAAAAGTGCATGTAAACGGGAGAGCACTGGTTTGTTTAGTTGACATGGGTGCAGTTATATCTTTAATAGGCATAGAACTATGTTGATAGATGAAGACATGTTCACTGGCAGTGCAAACTGAAAATTTTAGGGGTGTCAGACTCTTGTGTCGAAGTCAGAGATTGCATCGTGCGATATCCATTCGTAGTAACTGAAGGCATACAGTAAACAATACTGGGGGGAAGACTTCCTTAGAGAGATGGAAGCCTTAGTTAACACAAAGAACAGGGTGGTAAGCACTAATTACGGGCTTTATGGCGTACATGAGAACGGCGAGATTGTTAAGAAACAAGATGCAATCCTACTGCACGAGAACATAAGAAATATCGACAGGGTGGTAGCAAAATGCAGAAGCCTGTTCACCGAAGATGGGAAGGCCTATGGGTAGTGTGATAGAATGACGCATGAAGCTCTTATAAATGGCCATAGGAAGAAAACGTTTCACACACGCCGGACACCAGTTTATCTGGAAACAGAAGTAAATCATCAAGTTGGAGAGATGTTTCGGGACGGGATAATTGAAGTGACCGATAGACGTTACAACTCACCTGTCCTGCTATTGAAAAAATCCAATTGGGAATATAGATTCTGTGTTGACTTCAGAGAACTAAACAGTATAAGAGAGTTAAAGCCATGCGCAATGCTAACTGTGGCCCGAAACCACGGATTCCTTACAACAGGCAAAGTTGTTTACTGTACTAGAATTCAGATCAGGTTATTGGCAGTTGTCGATATATAAATAGCTTTTATTCTTAAGTATCATTAAGTACATTAGAGCATGCCAGTTTGCAGGCATGATCAGAATGATATGAGTTTACATACATACAAATATTTTGAAGAAGCGTTACTGTCAAGACTTTTATAACATATAAAGGTCTGAATTGAGAACTAAACTAACTGCAACAAAGTTTACAGTACTAGGACACTGAATATATGTGTTGTAGCATGTTGCATATATAACAAAGTACAGTGCTCTCATTGATCAACGCGTTACAATTCCAAAAAACGACTGAGGGTTGGCAGAATGGATCACTAAGCATGCCCACACGCGAGATAGGACCAAGGGTACTTGGAACTTGGGTGTTGAGGAGAAGGCAATAGTTTTGTGCCAGTAAGTTCCATATTTGTCTTGCACATAATCTTCTGCAACTAGAGGAAAGACAAAAGAAGGGAGAACACAAAACAACAGCACTGGTATTCCGGGGTTAACAAAACTAATGGGCAGGATTAGTAATTATACTTCCAACATGCCACCTATGCTTATAGGCTGATTAAAATGGAAGAATACTATCATATGACCAAGACAGGTGAGTGGTGCTCACAGGTTTAGAGTCCCTATTATTTAGCTAGTGGAGTACGAAACAACAGTTGGTGTGAACATTTTTAACGAAATTTCAGAAGAGATGAAGTTACTAACATGCCGTACAAATAAAGGAAGTGGATCTGTTCCCCGAATGGCTTCAGCCAAATGGTTCCAGATTCTTAAAAACTTATTAATAAAATAATTCATATGATGAGCAGATTTAGAATGAGATATTTTTATTTTCGAGGCTGAATTGCGTAAGTTATAGCAAGGAGGTGCCTCAAACTGAATTGTATTAGGCGATGAGAGCGCTAATTTGTTAATATTTTGTAAAGAAAGATTAGGTTTAATTTTAGCCGTCGCCTCCATAAGGTATCTAGTACTAACTTAGCGCATCTAGCTTTATAGTTTAGAGTATGATCAGCCTCAAGAATACGAAGAGTAAAGCGACGTTGCACAGACTCCAGTCTGAGTTTACCCCTAATGGAAACATTACTGAGAATAAAGGTGCAGTATTCTGGCAAAGGTCTGACACAAACTTTATATAGTAGAACACGAGAATCGTTGCTATAAAAGTTACGTAGTATACAACCTAGTAGTCGATGTGACTTAGATGTCTGCATTTTGACCTGTTCTGTAAAAGACAGATTATAAGATTACCTTAGTCCTAAGTCAACTACTGACTGAAGCCTAGATAACTTATTGCCGTTTATAGAGAGATCAAAATTGAGGCGCTTATCCCCAAAACACATCCAACCACACTTACAAGCATTAAGATCTAACTTCCATTTTGAGCACCATACTGCGACCTTGTTGAGCTCGGCAGTGACTCCAGTGAATGTGTGCAAATTCGTGAGGGGGGAATGAGTACACTATTTTGAGATCATCTGCGTATGGAAAGGGTCTACCCATGCTGAAGCATTTGCATGTATCGTTTATGTGAGTTATAAAGAGCAATGGGCCTAAGACACTTCCTTGTATAACACCACTTGTAACCGGTCCGGCCCTCGAAAGAGTGGAATCAATTATAACTATTTGATGTCTAATACTGAGGAAAGAGTTTAACCATGCAAGTAATGGATTCCTAATCCCATAAGAGGAGAGTTTGCCTACAAGAAGCTTGTGGTTAACCATATCAAAGACTTTAGATATGTCTAAGTATAATACTAATACCAAGTGCCCAAGGCTTCGTTTGGTGAAAACTAAATTAAAGAATTCAAAGTGACAAGCCATACAGGACGTCGTTTTGAGGAAACCATGTTAAGAATTAAAGATAATCAGACATTTGATTACATACTATTTTTTCCATTATTCTAGAGTTAACTGATGTGATATTTATGGGCCTACAGTTGTGCAAGTTTGTCTTTCCCTTATTTATATCGAGGGCATACGCATGAGGTTTTCTATCGATTAGGGTAAAATCCTGTTATTAATGAAAGGTCAGACAATTTTAGTGGGATTAATGGTAAATTGGGTCGTCCAGGTTTGAAGCAAATGGATGCCATGCCATCTGCTCTATCGCTACTTGACGTCCTAAGTGGGTTTCCGGATTTACAAATATTGTCATAAGTGAAGGTAACGGATTCCATATGGTTGTAGCTGAGTTGATAATATCTACCTCATTGTCTTCCACAGGTATAACCTTGTTAGCAAAGAAGTCGCTGAACAGGTTGGTTATGATATTATGGTCGGTAATCATTAATCCATCTCGTAATATGCAGGGAACATCACTATTCTGGGAAGGTTTGAGGCGTTTATTGAACAGCCGTACCAAGTTTTGTACCTTGGAGCTACTATTCATTGCTGATAATTCTTCGTTAATCGCCTTTAACCTGTGAACTTCTTCTGTAGATGTGTTAGCACCTAACGGCAATAAAGTGGTGTATACAATTCATTGCTTAGTTTGATAGGTGCAATCGTACCTAAACATGAGTTATTAATTTGATAAAAAATATCTAGTGCATCTGTAAGACTACTAGATAAGGAAAATTTGTCCCAGTCAGAGCAACTTAGAAGGATGTGCAGAAGATTCTAGTCCACATTTTTATAATTTCGATATTGCCTAGTTTTTTGTAATTTATGGATATTGGAGTGACTAAAATCAAAAGAAAGAGCGCATAGAATCATTTTGTGGTCACTGCTTCTGAGCTCTTTGCTAACTTGAAGTGACAGAGGAGTGACATCGTGACAGAAAACTAGGTCAAAAATGTTATGATGTCTAGTGGAAGTGTGTACGCACTGTGTCCAGCAGTGCATGTCTAATGTTGTAAGGGGGTTTTCTTCATCGTCGTCTTCATCGTATGACAGTCCTCTGCCAACATTCCAGTCTATCCTCCTGCGATGACTTTCGCATTATAATTTAGGGCAGAGGTAGATGCAAAGGCATTAATAATGTCGTTATCTACAGTAGTCGAGGTGTTAGGGGTTCTGTATATACATCCAAAGAGTAAACTATGGTTCGGGGTATTGACTGATATCCAGACCGACTCTGGTACCTTGCAAAGTATTTCGTCATCGATTCTATTCAAGGACAAACAAACACTTACGTATATTAGACAACCACTACCCCGTTTATATTCTCTATTGACTCGATATAACATATAGTCCTGAATGGCTAGTTCTGAGTCAACTGAGGAGAAACACCATGTTTCTGTGGCAAATATTAAAGAAGGCTTAGCTAATAAGGCTATAGCTTTTAGGGTCGATATTTTATTAAGTGGGCGGGCGTAAATTACTAAAAAGTTCAGAAATGAAGAGTGAATTGTGAAGAATTGAATAAGATCTTTATCTAAGTGTTTTGTGTTTCGTATAACTAGGTTGCCATTCATTTGGTTTGACATTCATTCGAATCTTAGTCATCAAGTTCTTCATTATCAATTTGGATAAGCCTGTGTTTGATTAAGACTAATATGGGATGGTTTAACTCACCAAATCCCAAAATCGTGTGGTTTTAAAGCATAGGCGGCTTCTGTTCTTGTGCGTAACAGTCAACGGTGGGACAAGATTGTGCGCAAATTTATGTTGTGCATTCATATGTCTTCGATTTGTGTTGACATAAAACTTACTATAGCAATTCAACAACTGATCAAGAGTTAAATACACTAGTGTATAGTGGCAATAATTTTGTCAGTCAAACTGTTTATTTAAAATAAACACTTGGCGTATTACGCCAAATATCTCTTCTGCATATCCAATTTTAGCTTATAATTCATAAAATGAATAAAGTAATCATAATTTCGTTTTTATACATTTGACAGTATAGTGAGGTATGTACATGAATGTAGTTAAGTCAATATGCTGTACAAAGTAACGTCTTTAAAAAGTGTATTTGTTTTACTAATCCATCATTATTATGATTACGACTTATTGACCAACTATAAAATCAATCAGGATAGTATAGTGTAGCGGTAAATAATCCCCAAAATAAATAGTTACATAGGTTTCGACATTGATGCTGACCATGTTTGTTTTAGCGGACACTACGAAGTTGAAGGCGCTCGGTCACGCATCACCACCAGATCTCGCCACGCCGTACCGAAACAAGCAACCCTCTCTAGTTTGCCAGCCTAGACGTTGCTAACCCATTGTCGCTCCATTCACGATCAAATATAACTTCTCTTCCATCCTTCATTGCCTTCTGATTTCTTCTCATTCGTAAGAGTGGGTTCAATCGTTAGGATTTGCTCTGGTAATAATCCAAACGTAACTTGGTCATATACTGGGTACAACTTCATTGGTGAGCCCGACGTGATCTGGACACGTTCATAAGTGTGAGTTCGTTCCTGTTTGTAGTTTTTAACAGTATTTTTGGTGTGATTATCATTTTTTTGCACGTTTTGATCGCATTTATTTTTATATTTTTATATATTGCATTTATAGCATGACTGATCAGACTCCTAAGTTCATTAAGATTAAAACTCCCACACCCCCGAACTTCCAGCTCATTCCTTTCTGGACAGAAAACATAGAAGCTTGGTTTTGCTACGCAGAAGCCGAGTTTCGAGACCACGCTGTGACAGATCCACGTGTTCAATTCCTTGCCGTCGTAAGGTCACTTCCGCGTGAATTGAACAGGTGCGTCACCCCTCTTCTTTTTCAGCCCTGACTGCCTAGAACCTTATGACCAACTCAAAAGATCGATTCTCAAACGCGGAGACTTATCCGACAGACAACGTCTCGATGAGTTGTTTCACACCATCGAGCTAGGTAGTGGTTCAGCAACGGAAATGTTGACGCGCAGGCGAGAGGTAATTGGTCAACGCACCTTCGACGAAGGTCTTTTCCGTCAACTCTTCTTATCAAAACTGCCACAACAAGTGCAAGCAGTTCTGGTAACGTTTAATAACAACCCAATAGATGAACTAGCCTCATCTGCTGATCGAATTCTGGAGATCACCAGAACTCGCGACAATCAGGTTTATTCCATTACCAAAAAACCTCAGGCCACCGAAAACGACGTAACGAAATTGTGTAATGCTCTTTCTCGTTTTCTTGACCTAATGGAAAGACATCGACCAAACGATTCTCGTCGACGAAGTACGTCACGGAGAAGGTCGTCGTCTCGACCTCGACGAAACGAAAATTCACATTGGTGTTGGTACCACAACACCTGTGGAAAAAATTCCAAGAAGTGTAGAGACCCCTGTTGTTTCCCTAGACATAAACCGATTGTTGATGCATCGGGAAACTACCCCGCCGGCACGCGTTAGCGGCAACCGTAGCCGGTGGAAGCAGCCGTTTGTTATTTATCACTGATGTGATAACGAAGGTTCGCTACCTCGTCGATACTGGCGCAGAAGTTAGCGTTCTTCCTGCAGCTCCATCTGATCGCCATCACGAAGCTGCGTTCGATTTACAGGCAGCCGATGGAAAACACATAGCTACGTATGGCAAACGACACGTCTACTTAAACGTGGGTTTACGAAAACCCATACACTGGATTTTCACCATCGCCGATGTGAAAATACCCATCATAGGCATGGATTTACTTAGCCACCACAACTTGCTTGTGGACCCTAGTAAAAAGAGATTAGTGGATAGTAACACAAATCTATACGTTAGTGGAACCGTGGCTACAGGTTGTAGCTTATGTCCTCTTCGTTTTAAACATTTAATTAACCCTTATTTTCAGCCGATACTCGACAAGTATCCAGATCTGAATAAGGCGTTATCGAAATTATCATGTGTAACCAGCAATGTTACACATCACATCACGACTACAGGTCAACCTGTATTCTCCAAAGCACGCCGACTCGCGCCTGAAAAACTAAGGATTGCGAAAAACGAATTCGATCATATGATTGACTTGGGAATAATTCGACCTTCCAGTAGTCCATAGTCATCTCCATTACATATGGTCCCGAAGAAAGATAGCAATGACTGGCGTCCCACCGGTGATTACCGACGTCTTAACGCCCAAACTACGCCTGATCTTTACCCGTTACCTCACGATTTAACGACCACCCTAAAGGGAATGACAATATTTTCAAAACTCGACTTGGTAAAGGCGTACAACCAAATACCGATGTCTGAAAATGATATCCCGAAAACCGCTATCGTAACTCCATTTGGCCTTTACGAATTCCTCCGAATGCCTTTTGGGTTGAGGAACGCAGCACAAACATTCCAACGCTTCATTGATGACGTGTTCCGCGGGCTTGACTATGTCCATGCATACGTTGACGACTGCCTGATAGCAAGTCTAGACGAGGTAACACATATGAAACACTTGGACACAGTCTTTAGTAGACTGCAACAATATGGAGTAACCATAAACATACAGAAATGCCAAATCGGAACAACCTCATTGGACTTCCTGGGACATACTATAAATGCGAATGGTATACAACCCCAAAAACACAAGGTGGCGGCTATTCTGGAATACCCGGAACCAACCACCATCAAGCAGTTGCGAGCTTTCAATGGATTGGTAAGTTTCTACAGACGGTTTATACCGAACTGTGCATCTGTCATAAAACCACTAACGGATCAGCTGCGTGAAAATAAAAAAGTGGTCACAATGGATGCAGACTCAAAGAAAGCCTTTACTGCGACTAAAGAAGCAATAGCCAATGTGACTATGCTGGCACATCACAATATTTTATTTTATTTATTACAGAAATCACGCCAGTTTACAGGCATGGTCATTATGATACAGAAAGTTTAACTCTTTTACAATAGAACACAAAGTTTTTGCGAAATGAATGCTTGACTAATAATACAATTTACAAGACAAGCTGGAAGATACATTTCATTCTTGAGTTTTCAGGAATGTATTAGTAGAGAACACTTATTAATATATGTAATCAATTCAAAAAAGTAGTGTCAAAGACGCGACACAAGGAAGATTTAGATACCACACAGTTGTTTGAAATAGTCTATTGTGGCGTCAAGTACGAACATGTCCTTGTGTGGGACGGCACCTTGTAGATGGACGATGGAGATTGGAGGTAACACATTAAAGCATCATGAGCAGATCACTAAGATGCAATTTCCTTTTTAGCGTGGACTTTGGGTTATATTTTCAGC
Organism: Schistosoma mekongi; assembly: GCA_034768735.1. Lineage (NCBI taxonomy): Eukaryota > Metazoa > Platyhelminthes > Trematoda > Strigeidida > Schistosomatidae > Schistosoma > Schistosoma mekongi. The sequence continues at coordinate 23,209,531 of CM068310.1, read as the reverse complement.
GTGCCACGATAGTTGGGAACTGAAAAGATAAAGAAAAGGAACAAGCGAAAACGCGAGAGGGCACAGAATCAGTTAAGTACATCTGATTATAGTGAGACCTAAAGTGTACATATTGGATTAACTAAATCTCATTTGTTACTCGACTTTTTTATTCTGGGAAACGTCAACTGATACTAGAGATAACTATGGTAAATTTCAGATCTACTTTATCCTATAAGATAAAGTATGGGGGAATAAAGACATACTACATCACCTCTAAGAAGTGCATAGACATTACGAGTTTCCAAAGCACTCTCTTCTAGGTAGAAACGTTCTATTGCCTGTAGGTGAATAATTAAAAAGTTTTCAAAGTCTACAAGTGCTTTTTATTGTTTAGTCGAATTATAAGTAGAATTAAATGCCAGGAGGTCCATTGATAAATGTACCATAGTCTATATAAGTTGTGTTAAGTAAGTTACAGATGCCGGCATTGTCCAAGTGTAGGTTTATTGCCAATCTAAACTGTGACAATGAGTTAGATTGTCGTATGCTTTCTGGTAACCGGTTCCAAAGGTTAGCATAACGTGCAACAAAGAAGGAGGATTTTAGCTTACTAGTGGCTCTCTGCACTGTTACCAGAGAGTTTTGGTTCCGCAAGTCATACTTATGTTTTCCAGCAAATGTCAAGGCAGTACAATCTGTTATAATATCTTTATGAAGAATTTTATAGAGTATAGTAAGATTAAGTTTAATCCTTCTGACCCATAAAGGGTCTAACTTCCAAGCACAGCATCTAGCATCATAGGGTTGGCCAGGGGTTAATAGTCTAGTAAGATGCCGTTGAACTTTCTCTATTTTTTGCCGATCTAGTGAACGCATGCAACTATATATAATTGGGCAGTACTCAAGTAGAGGTCTAACACAAGTTTTATAAAGAATAACTTTAGATTCGCTAAGACGATAGTTACGATGAATAAAAACCAATAAGTCTACGGGCTTTAGAGACCTGTGATGAAGCATGCTCGGTAAAGGATAGACTTTTTGAATACCTTACTCCTAAATCACGGACGTCATTTAGATGACGAAATTCATGTTCGTTAAGGTGTAGGTTAATCTCGGGGTTAGATTCTCCGAAACATAGGTACCCTGACTTTTGTACCCATAACATAGGTACCCTGAAGCCCCTGTCAGCATCGCGGTTGACGCATCTGACTCAGCGATTGGCGCAGTTCTGCAACAATGGACTGACAAAGCTTGGCAACCTTTAGTTCTCAAGACGACTAAACGATGCCGAATCAAGATACAGCACTTTTGGTCGTGAACTGCTAGCCATGTACTGTGCTGTGAGACATTTTCAACATTCCATCGAAGGCCGGGAATTTACAATATTCACTGACCATAAACCACTGACGTTTTCTATGAAGTCATCTTCAGATAAGTACTCTCCGCGAGAGTCGCATCATCTAGACTACATTTCCCAGTTCTCTACTGATATACGACATATATCTGGAGCTAACAATGTAGTTGCCGACGTCTTATCACGAATACATGCCTTGAATCGTATCCAAGTTATCGACCTTGTTGAACTAGCTCGACTTCAAAATGAAGACAATGATCTTCATCACGAGTTATCCACAACAACGCTTAAACTCCAAACAAAGACGATTGGAAAAGGTAAGAACACTTTAATTTGTGATTATTCTACAGGTACAGCCCGTCCAATCGTTCCCAAGAGTTATCGACGAATCATCTTCGACACATTGCACAACCTCTCTCATCCTGGAGTTCGTGCTACGTCTAAACTAATTGCTCAGAGATTCTGCTGGCCAAGGATGAATAAAGACATCAAAGAATGGGCACGCTCCTGTGTGGCATGTCAAAAGAGCAAAGTAATTCAGCACAATAAATGTCCTCTAGGCACTTTTCCAACTCCCGACGCTCGATTCAACCACGTCCACCTTGATTTGGTAGGACCCTTATCAGAATCAAATGGATTTTCTTATCTTTTGACATGCGTGGACCGTTTTACACGCTGGCCAGAAGCGATTCCCTTAAAAGACATTACTACTGAAACGATTGCTCGCGCTTTCGTCGAACGATGGATAGCGAACTTTGGTTGTCCATCTACAATTACGACAGACCGTGGACGTCAGTTTGAATCTGGATTGTTCCACTCTCTGACAAAACTTCTTGGAGCGACGCGCTTCCGAACAACAGCCTACCATCCACAATCTAACGGTTTGGTAGAAAGATTTCATCGACAGCTGAAAGCATCACTTTCAGCTACAAACATGCCGCAGTGGACAGAGGCTTTGCCACTAGTCTTACTCGGTATCCGAAGCATGGTGAAAGAAGATGTCGGGTGCAGCGTGTCTGAACTAGTTTACGGAACGACTCTTCGATTACCAGGTGAGTTTGTGGAAACCGCTTCCACCTCGACAAACTTGGATATAAATTCTTACGTGAACCGGCTTACAAATGCTATGCGTTCAGTTAAGCCAGTCCAAACTCGACGACAATCGACAGACACTTTTATCCAACCCACTTTAAAATATAGTACACACGTTTTTGTACGTCGTGACGCTCTACGCCGACCTCTTGATGCGACTTACGAAGGACCATACAATGTTTTGAAACGTGAAACAAAGTACTATACGATCGATAAGAATGGACACGAAGGGAACGTCAGCATTTACCGCCTCAAAGCAGCTTACCTAGAAGGTAAACCCTTTGATGTCCAACTTGTCACAACACCGCCGAAACTCGACATGAGCAAAGTCGCCATGCCTCAAGCAACAACCAACGAACAAGTGGGAATTCAGAAGAGCTCCATAACGCCGAGAGCTACATGTTCTGGTAGAAATGTACGATTTCCAGAACATTTAAATAAATATTACGTCTATTAATTTCTTTTTCTAATTTTCCACTGTGTGTATTGTGAATATCTATATATACAAAATAAAAAAAATTGAATAAAAATATTTTGTTTTTACTTTAAGGTATGCATTTTTGTTTACACATTTTCGTATGTTTAAAAAAAACTATATCAAAAAAAAACTTTTTTTATTTATTCATGTTAGCGTTGCCGACATTTTATGCGTTTTTGTAGCTGTATTTAGCCGCTAAAATGCTTTTAAATATATATACATATATATATATTAATGAAATGTATATATTTAAATTTTTTTCTTTTGGTTTTCCAGGACGCCTGGAAACGACCAGAAAAAAACGGAAGAGAACGATTACATTTTGTACATTTTTTTTATGTAACGACACTTTAGCATAGGCACTGACGGCCAGAAGCTGCACAACATCCAAGCTATCAAAGGAACGTTTACCAATGCTTAACGCATTGGGTTTTATCCTTTGGCTGGTACGTCATAGGGTCCTCACGAACCCATTAAGGGGCGAGTGAGCTGTAGCAGTAAATAATCCCAGACTAAATAGTTACATAGGTTTCGACATTGATGCTGACCATGTTTGTTTTAGCCGACACTACTAAAGTTGAAGGCGCTCGGTCACGCATCACCACCAGATCTCGCCACGCCGTACCGAAACAAGCAACCCTCTCTAGTTTGCCAGCCTAGACGTTGCTAACCCATTGTCGCTCCATTCACGATCAAATATAACTTCTCTTCCATCCTTCATTGCCTTCTGATTTCTTCTCATTCCGTAACTTTTACTTAAGTGTAGAAATTATCATAAAATTAAAATTTGTTTCTTTTGGTTTTCCAGGACGCCTGGAAACGACCAGAAAAAAACGGAAGAGAACGATTACATTTTGTACATTTTTTTTATTTATTCATGTTAGCGTTGCCGACATTTTATGCGTTTTTGTAGCTGTATTTAGCCGCTAAAATGCTTTTAAATATATATACATATATATATATTAATGAAATGTATATATTTAAATTTTTTTCTTTTGGTTTTCCAGGACGCCTGGAAACGACCAGAAAAAAACGGAAGAGAACGATTACATTTTGTACATTTTTTTTATTTATTCATGTTAGCGTTGCCGACATTTTATGCGTTTTTGTAGCTGTATTTAGCCGCTAAAATGCTTTTAAATATATATACATATATATATATTAATGAAATGTATATATTTAAATTTTTTTCTTTTGGTTTTCCAGGACGCCTGGAAACGACCAGAAAAAAACGGAAGAGAACGATTACATTTTGTACATTTTTTTTATGTAACGACACTTTAGCATAGGCACTGACGGCCAGAAGCTGCACAACATCCAAGCTATCAAAGGAACGTTTACCAATGCTTAACGCATTGGGTTTTATCCTTTGGCTGGTACGTCATAGGGTCCTCACGAACCCATTAAGGGGCGAGTGAGCTGTAGCAGTAAATAATCCCAGAATAAATAGTTACATAGGTTTCGACATTGATGCTGACCATGTTTGTTTTAGCCGACACTACTAAGTTGAAGGCGCTCGGTCACGCATCACCACCAGATCTCGCCACGCCGTACCGAAACAAGCAACCCTCTCTAGTTTGCCAGCCTAGACGTTGCTAACCCATTGTCGCTCCATTCACGATCAAATATAACTTCTCTTCCATCCTTCATTGCCTTCTGATTTCTTCTCATTCGTAAGAGTGGGTTCAATCGTTAGGATTTGCTCTGGTAATAATCCAAACGTAACTTGGTCATATACCGGGTGCAACTTCAATAGCAAACGATGTGGTAACTTTTACTTAAGTTGTAGAAATTATAATAAAATTAAAATTGTTAAACTTCATAATTCATGCACAAAGTGAATTCATTCATGGAATCATACTAACAGTGATTTATAGTCTGCTTGATTTTTTCATTGTTGTCGATGAAAAATATTCTGAATTTTGATAAATTAATCTTATTCAAAACGTGCCGATAAGCTGATAATACTTTACCTGTGACTTTTCATACCCGAATATTATATCCTGCAAATTATTTGTTTTACTAAATACTACCAATCAGTTTAGAATTGTTTCTACTGCATTATCCAGTGATTACACTTCTAACTAAGCCAAGCTTTTCATACAATTGGAAATCAGTCAAAAATAGAGCAAGTTAGACTACGAGTAGGTTTGTAAGCTTAGTACAATCCACTACCAAAAGTAGGAAATCTATTTGTCGACGACTGTTGTCAATTAAAGGCCAGTAAACGTACAGTTAAGAGAGCTGAATTTATTCTGTGTCCAGAAAACCATAGACTTAACGAGTGTATTTGGCTGATTGTCTTAAACAAATCACACCGAACGAGGATTTTCGAAAAGTTGCCGTCGATGTAGATTGTCTACTGGTAACTTGATTTTTGTGCGACTTTATTGTTGACTGAATGTTGGTTTGAGTTCCAAATGATTTTCGGTTGTAGAAATGCAGCCCTTGCCTTACCGATCCGCGCCTTTACATCTGAATCAGACCCTCCTTGTTTGTCGATGATGCTGCCCAAATATGTTAAGGTTTCAACGTCTTCCAGAATTTCTCCGTCAAGTGTAATTGGGTTAGTGTTTGTTGTTTTGCATCGAAGGATTTTGCTTTTTCCTTTGTGTATGTTGTGGACTACTGCCGCCGAGACTGCTACTATTTTGTTCGTCTTCATCTGCATTTGATGTTGTGTGTGAGAAAGAAGAGCTAGATCATCTGCAAAGTCCAAGTCATCTAGTTGCGTCGATGTTGACCATTGTATTGTGACTTCAGACGTTGCAGTCTAAATGATCCACTCGATGACCAGTTGAAAGAGGAAGGGCGAGAGTAAGCAGTCTTGTCTGACACTGGTCTTCACTTCGAATGAATCTGTAAGCTGACCTCCATGCACGATTTTACAATGTAGTCCGTCGTAAGAATTTCGTATGATGTTGACTATCTTCTCGGGTACGCCATAATGTCGTAGAAGGCTCCATAATATTCTCCTATCCACGCTGTCGAATGCTTTTAATAGTCGATGAAGTTGATGTAAAGTGGTGAATTCCATTCAATTGATTGTTCAACAATGCATGATCTGTCTTTACGTAATCCGGCCTGTTGATCTTGGAGTTGGGCTTCCACTGGGTCCTTTATTCTGTTCAATAACACTCTGTTGAAGACCTTTCCTGGTACTGAAAGAAGAGTGATGCCTCTGTAGTTCTCACAATTGCTGAGATCAACTTTCTTTGGTATCTTGATTAGGTAACCTTCTTTCCAGTCTGCTGGAATTTGTTTACCCTCCCAAATCTTCCTGAGGAAAATATGGAGTGTCATTAAAGTTACTTCTATATCTGTCTTCAGTGCCTCCGCTGGTATGTTGTCTGGTCCTGCTGACTTACGACTCTTGATCTGTCTTATGGACATTTTAAATTCTTCGACCGTTTGTGGGTCTGTGCTTATAGGGAGATTCGTGGCTGCTGCTTCGATGACTGGTGGGTTCAGTGGGGCTGGTCTATTCAAGAGTTCTTCGAAGTGTTCTTGTTATCTCGTACTTGATAACTTGACTAACCGCAAAGCAATCTTAGCACTTGAACGCCTTGAACCCTCCTAGTCGCAAAATCAGAAGACTGAAAATGAGAAACAGGAAACTTTATTCCAGTGAATTGGGAAGTCAAGTCATGTACAACATGTTCGTATATTTATAGTTTTCTGAGACAAATAAATCAGTATTATGATCCGTCCAATCGGAATAAAGAAGTCTTAACTGCTACCCAATCGGAACGCTCCACGTCGAGATTCTAGAAGGTTCTATTGATCAGTGATTGGACGGAATGTTTCCGGCTCCTTCAAGGGTTCTGGGGGCCTTGTTGAATTTTCTGGGAGCCATCCCAACACCTCTCCTCTTCAAGGTTCTGTATGTATGATTTTCTACTTGGGTCAACGTGCAACCTTGTTACCGTGTTCCACTTGCGGTCCATTACTCGGGGTGGTTTGATTGTTTTGGCGTTGAATCTTCTGCGTTCCTTCTTACCGTGGCTCTTTGGAAATGTGTCCACCAGTATTTGAAATGGGAGTCGTCTATGCGTTATCACTGTTCCCCCCATTCTTTCGCATTTGATCGACATGTCTCGTACATGTGCCGAAATTTCCCCGAACTAAGTACAGTACTTTTCCGATCCTCTGTTCGACAACACATGGCTCCCAGTTTCTATCACCTCGAAATGATCTGATAAGAACTTTTTCACCCACTTGAAAACTACGGATAGTCGTCCGTTGACTTTCACAGTGGATTTATTCGTTCTTTTGGGAGGCAGCATACTGTTAAAAATAGTCCGCACCCTCCTTCCGAACATGCACTCTGCTGGTGACTTTCCCTCTGGTACAGCGGGTTTTGGTGTAACACGATAAGACATTAGGAATTCGTCAACGACTTGTATCGGCACGGCTCCTCCCCCCCTTTATCAGAGATCTTTTTAGTATATCAACGAATCTTTCAGCTTGGCCGTTGGGTTGAGGATTGTACGGTGGAGATTGCAAGTGTGTAATTCCATTTTCGCTGCAAAAACGCTTAAATGCGGACGACGCAAACTGGGTTCCACTGTCGGTCACCAGGACCTCTGGGACGCCGAAACAGGAAAAAAGTCTGGACGATTTGCAAATTGTGGCCTCTGACGTCAAACTTTGCATGTGGTATTCTTCCGGCTACTTTGTGAAAGCGTCCACAACAACTAAGTAATTTTTACCTTGTATCGGACCAGCGAAATCAGCATGTAATCTTCTCCAAGGGGCGTCTAGTTTCGGCCAAGGTTGCGGTTTTGCTTTAGCTGGACTCTTTGAAGCCTGTAGGCAGGACTAACAGCTGTGGTACTTCGTTTCATTATCCCGATCCACTGACGGCCAGTAGGCGTAACTTCGAGCTAGTGACTTTATTTTGCTAATACCTGGATGCCCGCTGTGAAATTGGTTTAGGACTTAATGATGGAGGATTTCGAGGATAACAATACGGTGGCCAAACATGATACATGAATCGACAACTGTCAGGGCGTCTCACCGACGGAAGTACTGTAAAAGTTTGCCATGGAGTCGAAATGTTGGCCACTGATTGAGTATATAACAGCATATAGTCTTCATTGTCCCGTCTCTTTCACTATCTTTCTTGATGGCTTGGAAAGTAACCGGTAGTTCGGAAATCGCGTCTGTCAACACTGTGTGGACATCTGCGTCAGCTTCTATGTTAGCCACAAGTACATCCTCTTCTTGTTTTGTATGGGAGCCGATTAATCTTGAGAGGGCATCTGTTTGACCAAAATCCTTCGTCGGTTGGTATTTTATCTCAAAATCGTAACCAGGCAGAGTAGTGGCCTATCGTTGCAGACGACTTGCTGTATAAACTATAATGCCCTTTTTGGATCCGAAAACTGCCAGTAGTGGTTTTTGGTCTGTCAATAATGTAAACGGTCGGCCAAATAGCATTTTGTGAAACTTTTTGCTGTAAAGATAATAGAAAGGGCTTCCTTTTCTATTCGACTATAGTTCCTCTTCGTTTCTGTTAATGATCGTGCAGAATGGGAAATCGCCTTCTCTGATCCATCTGGGTAAACATGTAATATCACCGCACCAATTCCGTAGTTCGAAACATCTGCCGCAACCATAATGGGTGGGGTTGGGTCATAGTGCGTTAGAAGTAAGTTCGATGATAGAAGTTGCTTGATTTACGTAAACGCTTCCTGGCATTCATCTGACCAGATCCATTTTGCATTTTTCGACAGTAGGCAGTTCAGCGAGTCTTGCAGGCGGTGCAGGTCTGAAAGAAATACACCATAAAGACTGACCATCCCCAAGATGGATCGTAGGGTTCGAACGTCTGTCAGCGGTGGCGTCGTCTTAATAGCTTCAATGTTTTCCGGGTCAGGTCTCCTTCCATCTTTATCCACTACAAATCCCAAGTAACGTACTTGCTGCAGATGGAAATCACATTTTTCGGCACGCATTCGGGACCCAAAATCTCCAATTTGTGTGAGCACTAAATCCAGTGGTTTTTCTAAATCGGCTTGATCTACACCCATTATGAGTATATCATCCAAATAAGCAGCAGTACAAGGAATGTCTTGTAGCATAGTGTCCATGAATTGTTGGAAGATCGATGGAGCTGTCTTTACTCCAAATGGAAGTCTGTTATAACGAAACAATCCCTTGTGCGTGTTTATAGTCAGGTATTGTTTGCATTTGAAGTTGCACACGGTATATGACCAAGTTACGTTTGGATTATTACCAGAGCAAATCCTAACGATTGAACCCACTCTTACGAATGAGAAGAAATCAGAAGGCAATGAAGGATGGAAGAGAAGTTATATTTGATCGGGAATGGAGCGGCAATGGGTTAGCAACGTCTAGGCTGGCAAACTAGAGAGGGTTGCTTGTTTCGGTACGGCGTGGCGAGATCTGGTGGTGATGCGTGACCGAGCGCCTTCAACTTAGTAGTGTCGGCTAAAACAAACATGGTCAGCATCAATGTCGAAACCTATGTAACTATTTATTTTGGGGATTATTTACCGCTACACATTCTTCAGCTACTGGGATTTGTAGGTAAGCATCTGATAAGTTTAGTTTTGCGAAGTATCTTCTCCCATTCAACTTTGCAAATAAGTCTTCTGGTAACGGCAACGGGTACTGATGGGCTTCTAATGCTTCATTAAGGCCTGTAGAATAATCTGCACATAGTCGGATGTTTCCATTTGGCTTCTTAACGATCACTATTGGCGCTGCCCATTCGGAAAAGTTCACCGGCCCGATGACTCCACTTTCATGAAGATGAGCTAACTCATGCTCAACAATAGATAAAGCCGCATACGGCACTGGACATTTGGGTCGGAATACTGGTGTGGCACCATGCTTGAGGACTAGCCATGCTTTTGCTTTATTACATTCTCCCAGTTCCTCTGCAAACACTTTGTGGTGTCTTACTAAAACAGTGTTCATCCTTTTCTCCGACACCTCAGGAGTCCTGATACGGCTGCAGACATGATTAACCGAGTGGCCAGCCAGTTTCAGAGTTTCTATGAGGTCGAGTCCCAACAAATCTAATCCTGGACTCTCTGTGGAGTATACAGTTGCATTTGATTTTGCATTCCCCTTCGCAACTTCACAGTATACCTCTTCAACAATATTTAATTTACCTCCAGATGCACTGTGGGCTAGCTGAACTGTTGGGCACACTGGAGGTTTGCCAATATGCTTCCAAGTTGCTCGGCTAATAAGCGTTATGTCGGAGGTAGTGTTAAGCTGTAGACGAGTACGACGGCCGTTGACCTCTAAAGTAACGTATTTTCTTCTGCTGGAAAGCTGTGTGCTAGTGTGAGCCACCATTATTTTGTTGGTTAATGCACGAGCTTTGTATTTTCTGGAATAAAGTCTCAGGTGAAGACGACGATGTAACTTCCCTTTACAGTAAGTCTCTTTGTGTCCTTTACGATGGCACTTAATACAACGATGGTCTTTGTATGGACAAAACTTCTTATAGTGCCATTCTCCACATAATCAGCATGGGTAAGGAGGCTGTGAATTACATTGCTTTCGCACATTTGAATCTTTACGCTCAGTTATTGCGTGAACGTACGGAGGACGACTACCATTCTCGACCATAGAAGTATCGTGTTTCAAGTTCACCAACCTCTGGCATTCACTGGTGACTTCTTGGAGAGTGATGCTTGGACACTGTTCAATTTTACTCAAAATTCTTGTTCTGATGTCAGCATCTTCAGGTGATTGTAGGCTGCATACAAATACCAAACATTTAAACTGGTCTTCTGTCATTGATGACGATTAAATCGTTCACAATCACGACTCACTAAGCCTGCATGCTTCACTTAGTCGTCATCGCCTGCTTTTGATAATTTAAGGCATTGGTAGCAAATGATGAATAAAGACGATTGTTCACCAAAGATTTGCGACAGAATCTTTATAGTTGCTTAGAAACTAAAATCTCTTGGGTTCTTCGGTAGGATGTAGTTAGTGTAGCGTTCATGTTCAGCCATGCCAAGTTTTCGAAGTAGCATTCTGACCTTCGCGGCATCATCAATTTTTTCCAGGTCAATCTTGAACAAGTCTTCGTACTTCTTAAACCAAGAATCAAATGTAATACCAGCTAACCCATCGAAGTGAAAATCATTGATAGAGTTCACGATTGAATCGGCGTGATATGTGCAAGAGTTTTCTGATAGCCCCTTCTAGGTAAAATTCATTTGCTGGGTTAAAGTTTCTAGTACACGTATCTGGAACTGTTCATAATATTTTTCTTGGCCTTCCAGCAAGGCTTCAACTTGTTCAAAGGTAAATGACATTTTGATGAGTTCACCCCGTCTCCAGTTGTTATATTTACTACTTGATAACTTGACTAACCGCAAAGCAATCTTAGCACTTGAACGCCTTGAACCCTCCTAGTCGCAAAAGCAGAAAACTGAAAATGAGAAACAGGAAACTTTATTCCAGTGAAATGGGAAGTCAAGTCATGTACAACATGTTCGTATGTTTATAGTTTTCTGAAACAAATAAATCAGTATTATGATCCGTCCAATCGGAATAAAGAAGTCTTAACTGCTACCCAATCGGAACGCTCCACGTCGAGATTCTAGAAGGTTCTATTGATCAGTGATTGGACGGAATGTTTCCGGCTCTTTCAAGGGTTCTGGGGGCCTTGTTGAAGTTTCTGGGAGCCATCCCAACAGTTCTACCCACCTGTTCCGTTGTTCATGCACTTCAGTGATTGGTTTGCCAGCCTTGTTCTTGATTGGCCGTTCTGGCTTACTGAATTTCCCAGCCAGCTTCTTCGTTGTATCGTAAAAGAGCCTCGTGTTTCCTTCTCTTGCAGCTTTTTCCCTTATCATTGCTCGGTTCTCAACAAATTTCCGTTTATCAGACCTGATGGTCCTCTTCACTTGCTTGTTGACTTCGGTGTATTTGTCCTGCGCCTTGGCTGTCTCTGCTCCTGTCCGGCTGTTATTAATCAATATCTTTCTGTTCCTCCTTTGTTGGATTTTCTCCAGAGTACTAACAGAAATTCACTCTTTTTGGTTTTGTTTCTTGGGACCCGAAACCTCCTGACACGTTGCAGTTATTGTTTCCTTAATCGCCCTCCAGTTGTCTTCCATATTAGTTCCACCCTTTTCTAGTAGCTCATGAAATGTCTGGAACTTATTGTTGAGAGTTATTTTGAATTCGTTGCATTTGTTAGTATCCCGGAGAAGGGCTGTGCTAAACTTATGTAATACTGCTGCTCCAGTTGTCCAATGCTTCCTTAGCTTCAGTTTCATTTAAGCCACCACCAGATGGTAATCGGAGGCTATGTCAGCTCCTCTCCTTACATCTTACATCATCCATGGTCCTTCTAAACTTCTTATCGATGCAGATGTGGCCGATTTAGTTCTCCGTAATGTGGTCCGATGAAACCCATGTCGTTTTGTGTATACGTTTGTGGGAGAATATGGCGCCACCTATAGTCATTTTGATGAGGGCACATAAGTTTACAAATCTCTCACCATTATCATTCATTTCCCTCAGTCCATATTTTCCATTGATGTCTTCATATCCAGTGTTGTCCACTCCAACCTTGGCGTTGAAGTCCCCCGTCAGAATGACCAGGTCCTTGGCTGAAAATTTCTCGATGATTGACTGCAGCCTCGCATAGAACTGGTCATTGGTGGGTGCGTAGCACTGGATGACATTCATTGTAATCCCTTCCTTCTTCGTCTTGAAGGATGCTGTGATGATCCTAGCTCCATGAGGCTCCCATCCTTTAAGAGGCTTCCATGCATCTTGGGACAACACCAATGCTACTCCTTGCGTGTGTGGGGCGTTTTCTTCTTAGTAGCTAGAGTGTAAAAGCACATTTTCCGAGGATAACCGTTGCTGTCCAGCTTTCAACCAATGCGTTTCGCTTATCCCAAGTATCTTCAGGTTGTATCTTCTCATTTCTTCAGCTATTTGCATAGGTCTCCCTGTCTCCCTCATCGTGCGGAAATTCCATGTACCTATATTAATTGTTGCTCTGGTTGTCAGAAGAGACATCGGCCTCGTGGCTTCCGAAGAAACTCAGCTTTCACCATGAGGCGTCATAACACACCTTTCAACTCCCAGGGCAGAGTAAAAATTATTTTAAAGATTTTTACTGGTTAGCGTTTCTTTTAGCAAGGTTGTTGTTTTACAGGATGGGGCTGATAACACCATGCCCAACTTTCCTCCTTTATCGGGGCTTCGGACCAGCAGCAACCCTTAGGAGCTCCAGGCGGATTAATTTTTGTTTGTCACGGCAACTATGAACTGGATATTAGGAATAATAATAGAACATTGTTCCTGCAAATGTGTTGCTGAATGGTATGTTAACCTAGAAAAAATGACAATTCTACCAAACACGATTTATTATGAAGACAAATAAAGTGCAGTGACATGGATCGAAATACTTGGCACTTCACCTGAAGCGTGTTTGATTGCATGACAATCAGTTTACAGGCGTTGTAATAGAAGCCAAACGTTCATAATCCGAGTGCTTAAAAAACAACTTTACGGATTTCAAAATAAAGTCAAACTAAGCCGAAGCAGGAGAAAATGAGGTTTAAATAATGTTTTTATTAGCCAGTCATGTCAATATTGTTCTGCGCAAAAAAGTTTAATTTCGTCACCGCAAAATTTCAGAATTATAGCCATCAAGTCAAGAACAAATAGTCATACAGCCTTAAACAATCGTGCAAGCCAAAATAGCGGAAGCAAACGGATGTTTTCGATCCCCCAATCTTCACTCCAACACTCAGTGTGTATCCGGAACACCGAATTTAATGAGAATGCCTATAGTCTTGTTTTGTAATTGAGAAAATGTTATACTTTTTAGATGTTTCCAGCTGTCGTTGAGTAAGGGACTCTGAATGACCTTGTGGTGGCTTCTTGATAACATAAGATTAACTAATCCGTGAAAACTCTTTTCCGTCTAAATAAAATAATTTTACACCCACTTCTAGACACCCATGAACAGAAGTCCCATTTATAGTAGTCACATTTATCAAATAAACCTTCCTTTAGAAACATTAGTTATTAACAATTTGTTCACACATAAGAAATGTATCAAAACTGTTGTCTAGAAGGGTATAAGTTTCCAAACCTTTGTAAGGACTACATACTCTAACAGGAATAGTGCCGAAATGAACATGCGAAGAATTTATCTCTCAAGCAAAGTGAAGAGTACTACTATTACCATTAACTTGCAGAAGCGAATGGTGCTTAACTGTGCAACCCTTTGCTGAACGCCTCAAACCTGAGCCACACTATCGAGCAACACGGCCAGATACTAGCTATAAATAACACAAACCAAGTGTTCATGTCTCCAACCTCCTGATTTTAATGTCTGTCTTCTAGAACTCTGGGCAGTCAAATACAAAGCATTTCTTTCTGCTAACGACCGAGGCTAATGATTAAATGTAGTTTTGTTGACAGGCTTTACGTGTAACTGCATTGAAGCTAACCGTCCTATTAAGGTGTCGCTTAAGTCCTCTAGAATTACCCGCCCCCCAATTGTTGTGAACCTACGTACCTTAACGCGTTCGTAAATCTCTCTCTCTTTCATTGACAAACAACACTAAATCGCCAAAACCCGGTTCTCCACCCCCAGTTATGGTTTCATCAGTCATTCAGCTTAACGTTCTTGCGCTTTTAACTGCAGGCTCTTTACAATGGATTCCAGGCTATCTGTTTAATTCACGTCAGACTCACACTCAATTTCCAACAATGTGAGGTGGGTGCTACGTAATTTAATCGTGAAATCTGTTAAATCCCTGGAGCATTATTGCGCTGTCTTATGGTTGATCAAGTCATCTACCAAAGCATGTGCAACCAAGCGTTTTTGACCAAATCAATCATGCAGGATCTGTCTAGCCCCATTGCATTCACGTTTAGAAGGGTTTGACGCACAAGCTTAAATAGCTGACCTCACTCTTCCTTCACAATAATATATTAGATAAGAAAATAACTGATCTTGACTGATTGTTTTGTTCTCTATTAGACTTTGGAACTGATTAGTAAAACTATGATGGTGACTTGATTGTCTTTCGAAATACTTAATGTCAATCAGAGGCAAGCAAATACTATCAACGGCAAGGCTTAAAGCGTCGTTTATATAACGAATTCCATCAATATCCAGGTGACAGCTTTCTAACCGAACACTCTTTGCAAATATTACATTCTAAATAGTCTTCGACCTCAGATTTTACATCACGATCCTTAATAAGAAGCAGTTTCTCTTCTGATTCACAAGCAACACATTCTAATTTCTCAAGTTCAATTTCTTCCTGTACATCTAATAACTTTAGTCTGCTTCATAAATCTAGTCTGTTTCTAATTAAAGCTTTGTCTAATTTAAACTTATCATCACTAGAGTTACTACAATATGAACTATTAGCACCAACATTATTAACTTTATCAGCATTACAAACATCAGGCGCATTACAGCCAGAATTATCAACATCATTTTCTGCAAAAGTAGCATCCTCTTTTGTCAGAATGTGTGAATGTTAGTCGCCTACTAGCACCAATGATCACGTAATCCGTTTGGTCTGACTGGGCTCCGTATGGTCATATTTAGTTACGTTTTGCGACAACCATATTAGACGTTATTGGTTGTTCTGTGTCAGTTTCCGAAAGTTATTACTACACAAACTTTGCGGTTTGATGATAATTTTGTTTTATTGAATTTCGTTGCATGCCATTTAGCCGTTGCTATATATAATAGTTGTATAAATGCTGGTGTATTTTGGCGTTTGAGTTGTTTTTACGGGCACAAGGATTGCTTAGACAATCGAGTAGCAGCTGTTCTGAACAATTAGATCGTACGTAGGCTCTTACGAGCTGGTGGTAACACAAGACTCTAACTCAAGTAATCTGGTCAGAAAATACTGGCCCAGTGTTCTTTGATAGTCTCTAGTGTTGTACTTAGGTAACTGATAACTTCATAATTTGTCTCGTACCTTTTGTTGCAAGCTTCACTGTAGTAAACTGAGTCTAAACATTCGACGACTGTTATTTAGTATGTTTAGCTGGTTGAGTTTTGAAAATATATTGTCGATAACAAAACTATCAGTGCGTTTAACTCTTGTGGTGACTTATTGAAGGCTTTTTAGGAGAAACCATTAATTATTGCACTTTGTCCGTTTTGGTTGACGTTAATACATTTACTAGCTGACATTGACTACAGTTATTTACGTATAAGTCGTCTTACTAAAATACGAGCTAGTCAAAGTCCACATTTCTCACTTAATAAGAACTCTACTACCGAACAAACATCTAATCTAGTGAACCCGGGTTTAACACACCCAGTAATCCAATTACCAAAAATATCCGATAGAAATTACACATCTGTGCCACAGAACAATAGCATCTGGAAGCTTAAACGTAAACCACAGCATCTAACCCTGCAGGTAGCAGAAATGAGTTCTCAGGTGGAGTCATTCTCGGTTATAGTGTGTGGTGTTAAAAAAAACTTAATATACTGTTACTTTTAAAAATGTTACTGACCAAGTATACAAGTTCACCTGTGCTGTTTAATAAGAACATCAAACCTTAGAATTGTGATATTTCCTCCATTTTACGAAATGGACTGTTGATTAACGATTATAATATCATAGCCAACCTGTTCAGCGATGTCTTTGCAAACAGGAATAAACCACTTGATGACATTAGGGTAAACAATGTAAACTCAGCGGCTAACCGAATGGTATTCGTTTTCTTTACTTATGGCAACATTTGTAAATCCATTAACTCACTTAGGACGTCTAGTAGTTATGGGGTAGATGGTATGACATCCATTTACTTCAAAATCGATGGACCTAGTATTCTATTAATCCTACTGAGACTGTTTGACCTTTCATTAATAACAGTTACTTACCCTAATAGATGGAAACCTCAACATTTGTACTTGATTCAGGGCAGGTGACAGGACAAACTTGCGTAACTGTAGGTCCATAAATATCACCCTAGTTACTACTAAACTAAATGAAAAAGGTAGTAAGGTTCACACGACATATAACAACGATATCTGCACTCAGGGATTATGAATGTGAGTGTGGAAGGGTTTGTTAGAAATATTACCATCATTTATTTAAGCAGACTCTCAAAGTAAATTTTAATTATTTATTTGTTCAAGTGATGTTGGGGAGGTACATTTGTCACAATGAGTTTGTAAGTATTAAGGAACGTTGCAGATTATAGAAATATCAGTCGGTTTAATAATTCAAGAAAATTGTATCTTATTTTGTAAGTAACGTCATGGGTGTTTCGGCATGAGTTGTCCTTTCACTGGTTTTTAAGCAATATATGTGCTCTAAATGCTGGGTCGAGCAAAGTTGCTGTAATCTATGTGGATTACGCCACCCCGACTCCTAATTGTTGTATGTTAGGTTTTGTAAGGTGAGTACACGTGTTGTCGTAGTAGCAGGCATATTGACAATTATTAACGTTGTTTAGTCAAATTACCATCCACTGTTGTGCACGTATAATTCCTACGTAGAATTGGTCCTAACGCTCGTGAGTTGATGTGTTATCTAACATACGTTTCGACTCTCGTTTATGTCTTATTAAAGCCAGTGAACTTGTACTGATGTTGCAACATTGTATTATTGTATATTCTGGTTTCTCGGGTAATACAGACAATCACATATATTTTTGATTCGGCATCGTAGATATGAACAACCAGTATTCTAAATGCTTGCTGTCACAACCAACGAAGTCTATTCAAAAACGCCACCTGCAAAATGTCGTCCATGCTAAAATCTTTACTTATGTTGATTCCAAATTCAATATCATATTCAAATATTATTAGTGTTTGTGCCTGCAATCACTTTGTCACAACGTAGTTTTCGTTCAGTTACATGGTTTTTCCTAAAAGACGTTGTGATTATGATTACATTTAAATAAGCGGCCACTGATGTAGTTTCAGCAATAGTGGTGTCTGTTAATTATTACAAGATGTCCGGCGCAGTTTCGATCTTTAACGATACTCTGAGATATAGGTAGAGTCCCTAACTCATCACTCTTGTAAATACTTAGCAGCATGCTGGTTTATGTCTGCCGAGACTAGTTAATCGAAATAGTATTTGCCGTCCGAAATGGCGCCAAAATATCAGCGCGACCACATGTTGTATGCTTACAGGTTAATGAAGTATTTTACTATTAGTTCAGCTCGTAAACACGCATTTGAAATGAAACATTGTTATAAGGTGTATATAGGCACGATGCGTGGTTCATGGTTATAAGATGATTTATTACATAATGATTAACAAGCTTAGCATATGTTTCCAGAAAGTCAAATATTGATAGCGGTATAACGCTTTGTCCGCGAAAGAGTTATTATGACAATTTATACTTAAATCTACAATAGGTCTTTTTGGCTGCGTATACTAGGGGATTAGTGATATTACTGTTTAGTACCGGTTCACCAATCTACATGATAAGGTGTTCACTTGTCAAGTGTCAGCCGGAAATAAACACATGGAAATCACCAGTGTTTAACAACATCGGTCATTGTCAATAACACTTCGTTTATGGAGACGAGTATGCAGAAATAGATATGGTTGGCATGATGTTTCATCAAAATGGTAGCATCCTTGTTAAGGATTCATAATCCTCTAAAATACAATACTCGATACCAATACCTTAAATTAATTATGAATGTAACGGATAATTTTCTAACTCACGTTGGAGTTTTAAATGGAGAATGCGAGCGATTCAAATTAAAATCAATGACGGTAGAAGAATTTAAATCATTGATATTCATTCGCAGTCTTCAATCATAGAAAAATGCGCTGACATTAGAATAAGACTGTTAAATTGTCTGGAGCAAGACCTAAAACTGACACTGAACGATATCACAAAGGGATTTCATCGACTAGTGAATGTACAGCGGAATACCACACATATTCAATCTTGCGGATACAGTAGCTCAGTTCACGCGCTTCGTCGAAAACAACCCCCAACTGCACTTATGCATCCATCACAGTCAACAAAAGGACGTAGTCTTTCTTTCCGACCAATTAAAATTCCTCCTACTTCATGTTGATAATGTGGAGTATGACATTTTGTCAAGTTTTGCACATTGGCTTGATAGCCTTCATATATCAGGCATACCTGGCAACTCTATATGCAATCGCCTTAAAGCTGCTCAGTCTATGAACTACTCAAATGAACTGCTACAAAAATTTACTGATGTTTTCAAGTAAGGACTTGGTTACTACAAAACCATGGAAGCTAAAGACCAATGCGTCGCCAGAGTTTAGACCAAGAAAGTCCTGTTCCTTATACATCCCTGGTAAAATTTGATGAAGAGCTCACAATATTGCAGGAACAAGGAGTCATGACTCCGGTTACTTACTCAAATTGGGCAGCTTCTATTGTCGTTATCAAGAAACTTAACGGATCTTTACGAATCTGTGCTGATTTCTCAACAGGTCTCAATGCAAACTAGGAAGAACACTACTACTCTCTTTTAGCACCAGATGGTTTGTTTACTATCTTCAACAATGGTTGTTATTTTGCAAAACTCAACCTCACTGATGCACACTTGCAAACTGGAGTTGCGCCAGAATGCCGAAACCTTCTGACGATAAATACACACTGTGATCTGTTTTAATATAACCGAATGCCGTTTAGGGTAAAAATTACCACGGCTACTTATCTAAAGTTGATGGAAAGAGTTCTTTCTGGTATCAAAGGAGTTGCAGTATACTTTAATAAAATTTCGAGTATAGGCCGATCTCCTACAGAACTTTAAAGTCTAGTTGAAACAGTTCTACAACGAATCAAAAAAAAGGATTCAGGCTCTGCAGCGAAAAATGTCAATTTTTCTAGAGGTCAGAAAAAAATTAGGATTTATTTTTTCAATTAAAGTGGATGACGATTAGATCCGGAAAACATTCATACTATTCAACAAATGCCAGCACCTACAGATGTACTTTCACTTAAATCCTTTCCTGGAATGATCAGTTACTATTTAGCTTTTGTTCCGTCATCACATCAGATACGCCATTCGCAAAGCCACCTACTTGGAAAAGACAGACAGTGGACTTGGACCGAGGAATGCGATTAAACTCTTTGCAAACTGAAGTCTGCACTGAATTTTAACATCCTACTAACACACTATGATCCAAAATTATCAATTATTTTAGCGGTCGACGCTTTAAGTCATGGGATAGGCGCAGTTATATTCCACATATTTCCCGATGGAAATAATTAATAATATATACTTCCTGTGCACTAACTCAAGCTAAGAGAATATATAGCCAAGTGAAAAAAGAAGCATTATCTTTGGTATCTGCTGCTCATCGTTTTTACAGATTTGTAAGTGGCCGTAAATTTACGCTTCTAACCGATCATAAACAACCACTCACTGTGTTTGGATCAAAATCTGGCGAACCAGCACACACGTCAAACCGTTTGCAGAGATAGACATTAATCCTACTAGGATATAAATTTGAAATCTAATATCGTCGAACAAAATTGTTTCGACAAGCTGACGCTTTGTCACGATTAATAAACCAACACCTAACAAATAATGAAGAGTCAGTAATCGCCACGTTATCCAATGAGGATTATGCTGTAGATTACTGATGTATTGCCATTCGACCGTTGCTGGTAACCATGAATGATGTTTAGCAAGCATCGCTCAGTGACCCCATAATTTCGAAAGTTAAACAATTTATAGCAACCAAGTGGCCTAGAAACTTAGAGGATGATGAGAAAGAATTCATTCACCAAAGAGACTCACTCTGCATTGTCGATGGCTGCCTAATAATAATAATGACAATAAATTTATTCTCAAGTAGGTGAAGGGGGAAATAAAAGGGGGAATGTCAATGGTAATCAAAGGGGAAATCGCGACAGTTAAACGGACTTTCCCCCTTTGGCGGATTTTCCCCCTCTATTAAAGACGAATTTCCCCCCTTTTTCCCCTTATTACGGACGAATCATCCCCCCTCCTTCCTCTTTACTGTAGACAATTTCCCCCCTCTTGCTCCCTATTACAAATGAATTTCCCCCTTTATTGTAGACAGAATCCCGCCTTATTTCAGACGAATTTAGTAAAGCATCTTCGTAATAATTTATTACAATTCAATCAACATATTATCTTGCTAACAGTTTAACAGTAAGGATATACTAACTTCAATCATTATTCGACTGCGATAACGCAAAATTTAGAAAACAATGTATACAGAGAAAGTTTATTATCACAGAAGTTTATGAAATGTACAAATACACGATGATGGGATGAATTAACACTATGTTAACTGTCTTCAGGTTGGTCTTCTTGTTGTTGTGAAATCTGAAAAGGATAAATTGCTGGATATATTGGTATAGTTAAATGGGTAAAAGTATTCATGAAGTACATCTATGAAAACTAAACTTTGTTTGTCTATAGACAAACAAAATTGTTTGAGTTATCTCATCGGCGCGCTGCGGACATTATTTTCGCGATCGCGTGCGTAAGCAATGGGGGTTAGTTCCTATGTTCTTAACATTTTCGTCTTCATATCATTAAGATTACTAACGTAGCTTCAAATATGAAGTCGAAGAGAGTAAGGGCGTCTAGGCCTTAAACATCGGTTGTCATCGGTCCACCTTTTACAGACGTAGCAAAAAGTCGACTGATTCCATTCTGTCTGCTAACAGTACTTTTCCATCGAAATTTCAAGGCACTCAGCCTTCAACTAGCAGTAAGATATTATTAAATTTTATTAGCAGCTCGGGGTTTACATAACACTGATACACAAAACACTGTCGAACTCATTCCAGCCAACCAACTTATCGTTTATGAGCCTCCATTGGATACTGGTAATATAAATTTGTATTAAGATAATTACGTCTCTCGTACAGGTAAAAATGAGAGTCCTATTATGGGTCCTGAAGAGCCTACAACTATGCAACAGCTATACGCCAATATAATAATGGAGATGGTGTTGACAACCAACGTGACAGCTACTGATGCTGACAGGATCCTAACCTTGTCTCATCGTGCTTTGCCACATTTACCGACAAGCATTGCAGGGTTCCTTAGGAATAGTGGCACTTGTAGCAGTAGACTTGTTGGCAGTGGTATTTATTTTCACATCGGGTTAAAAGTGAATCTCCTTCGTTACTGTGAATGTTGGTTCCACTACGCTCCTGTACAATGTCTACTGTTACGTAAACTATGATGGTTTGTCTGTTTCGAAGAGCTCAAGCCAGCAGCTGTGGCCTATATTAGGACGTGTAATCAGTCCTTTCCTAAGCAACATCTTTATTATTGGCATGTATGGTGGTGCCACCAAACCTAATGATACGGAGGATACGTTTAAAGAACTGGTAACAGAGTTAGCTGACGTTTGTGCCAACGGTATTTACGTCGAAAAGTCTCGACGAACATGTATGCTTCACTTTGAAAGCTGTTATATGTGATGCACCGGCACGAGTGGAGGTAAAAAAACGATTGGTCACAACGGGAAAGCAGCTTGTGACAAATGTTCAGTAATGGGATATCGAGTTAACAATAGAATGGTATTCCCTAGTGGAACATACACTCCACGAGACGACAGCGGTTTCAGAGGGCGGTTGCAGGGTATGCACCACCGTTCTGTATCATCCTTTGAATGTTTACCAATTGATATGGTCAATGATTTTCCCTTGGACCTGATGCACTTGGTGTATTTAGGTGTCGTCGAAAAGCTAATCAACTTGTGTCTCAGCAATGAACTTAGTCCACAAAACCGGAAGCTATTAAGTGATAGACTGTTAGTATGTCACAGCAAAACACCAATGGAGTTTCAGAGAAAGTGCCGCGCCCTGCAAGAAGTTCATCGATGGAAAGCAACCGAATGCAGACTATTCCTGCTCTACTTAGGCCGAGTCATCTTGAAAGAAATACTACGTCCATCATTGTACTTAAATTTCCAACGACTATCGTTAGCTGTATACTTGTTGTCACATCCAAAGTATTACAGTCAATTTATATCAGGTGCGAAGATCGACCTAAAGAATTTTGTTAATGAATTTGAAAAAGTGCTACTGAACCGAACATCTAGTTTACAACATCCATCCCGTTCAGCATATAGCAGATGATGTTGAACACTATGGGCCTTTAGATTCATTCTCATCATTTCCGTTTGAATCATATATGAGTCGGATACGAAGGTCCGTTCACTCTGGGTTCGCTGTTGGAAAGCAGGCAGCACAAAGGTATGTAGAAGAACTTTACCTTGAAAAAAAGTTAAAAGGATCTCTGAAACCAACAGAATTAAACGACAACAAAGTAACAGCGGATGTACAAAGGGAGGTCATCAATGTAAGAGGATTTACTATAAAGTCCTATGCTCCAGACAACATAATCATTGTCAACGGCAAACCGGGACTGGTATCTCAAATAGTGGACAACAAAATGTTCCGTTTCAGACCATACGTCGATCCGGTAGATTTCTTCAATCAACCGATTTCATCATCAAACATTGGAATATTTCGTTGTCCCACAATCAGTCACGAAACTTCATGTTTGCTTGTAACATCTATTTCCTGCAAATGTATATGTGTTCCCACTGCAAACTATGAGGTCGTTATTCCACTGCTACATACATTTGGATAAGTCTATCACAAAAGTAATGATTACTAACTACTTTTCATTTATTTTAGAAAAGTGCTTCCAAATATTGTTTAGTGGAGGTGATGGGCAAAAAATACTGGGAGTATCTAGTAATTGGATTCTGTCAGAAAGTTTGTGTTTGTACAAGGAAATCCCAAAACACGTAATGAATAATGATTTCCCCGTTGACAGAACATTTCCTTTGCTCAAATGCAAGAAACTACATGAATGTGGTAAGTTAAAGATACTTCATTATTTTGTAGAATGTCTAGACGAAGCAACAAATGTAAAAAATAGACTGGATACAGTTTATGGATACGATGATGAAGACACATTACAGTTACCAGACACATTTGAAAAACGGTAAGAATTGTTCTCTTTTTCAACACATTATTACAGCCAAACAAAAAGGCGCAAAGGTGACTCTCTACGCATCATCGGAGATAAAAATCGAAGATGTGCAGTCGGATTGCATTCCACCAAATTATCCGAACGTCAACATCTTCGTTAGTAGTCCATTATCACCTATTGCTTGGTTTGTACACTTCAGCTGTATTTACTTAATTTTCATCTTATCTAAACAAACAACAGTGGTTTCATTTCCACCAATAACAAATACGGAACAAGGATCGCAGTCAGATATGAAGACCGTATTGAAATTGCTCAGCAACACAAATAGTAAGAAGTCGTATGCTTTTAAACTCATCTCTAGATGCAATAATTGAGAATACCAAAATAGTTTCTCGAGTTTTATCATTATTACAAATGCCCGAACGTAGTTATAAGTCGAAGACCATCTCGGCTGACAACTATCAATTTGAATTTTCTCTGGCGACCGAGGATCAGTTAACGATATTTGATGAAGCCTTAAAAGACGGACATTTCAGGGATGTAGTCGTAAGTGCATATTACTGCCTTACACCTTGTACCGCTCTAAACTAATGACAAAAATTTCACGAGACGTTAAATCCACATTGAAGTTGATGATGCACTACATCATAACACCTAAACTGGGAGTGTTGTATACCACTCTCGGAACAACGAAGAGTGCAAGTACCAACTTCCGGTTTTACAAATTAATTAAATGTAAGTGTTCTATTGATTAATTATCTACTTTCAAGCGACCATATCACACTTTGTTGGCCCTACCAAGAAAGGGAATGAAGTAGTCGATGAAAATTTTTTTCTACGAAGGGTGTACTACAATCATTATTTGACTGCAATAAAACAAAATTCAGAAAACAGTGTATACAGAAAAAGTATATTATCACAGAAGTTTATGAAATGTACAAGCACACGATGATGGGATGAATTAATTTTATGTTAACTGTGTTCAGGTTGGTCTTCTTGTTGTGAAATTTGTAGAAGATAAGTTACTGATTATCTTGGTATAGTTAAATAGGTAAAATTATTCATGAAGTACATCTATGAAAAATGAACTTTGTTTGCAGTTAACATTAAGAGTATGTTTAATTATTATATAGTTAATCACGACAATACAAATGTAAATTTGATTTCTTGGTAGGGCTAACGAAGTGTGGTATGATGGTCGCTTGAAAGTAGATAATTAATCAATAGAACACTTACATTTAATTAATTTGTAAAACCGGAAGTTGGTACTTGCACTCTTCGTTGTTCCGAGAGTGGTATACAACACTCCCAGTTTAGGTGTTATGATGTAGTGCATCATCAACTTCAATGTGGATTTAACGTCTCGTGAAATTTTTGTCATTAGTTTAGAGCGGTACAAGGTGTAAGGCAGTAATATGCACTTACGACTACATCCCTGAAATGTCCGTCTTTTAAGGCTTCATCAAATATCGTTAACTGATCCTCGGTCGCCAGAGAAAATTCAAATTGATAGTTGTCAGCCGAGATGGTCTTCGACTTATAACTACGTTCGGGCATTTGTAATAATGATAAAACTCGAGAAACTATTTTGGTATTCTCAATTATTGCATCTAGAGATGAGTTTAAAAGCATACGACTTCTTACTATTTGTGTTGCTGAGCAATTTCAATACGGTCTTCATATCTGACTGCGATCCTTGTTCCGTATTTGTTATTGGTGGAAATGAAACCACTGTTGTTTGTTTAGATAAGATGAAAATTAAGTAAATACAGCTGAAGTGTACAAACCAAGCAATAGGTGATAATGGACTACTAACGAAGATGTTGACGTTCGGATAATTTGGTGGAATGCAATCCGACTGCACATCTTCGATTTTTATCTCCGATGATGCGTAGAGAGTCACCTTTGCGCCTTTTTGTTTGGCTGTAATAATGTGTTGAAAAAGAACAATTCTTACCGTTTTTCAAATGTGTCTGGTAACTGTAATGTGTCTTCATCATCGTATCCATAAACTGTATCCAGTCTATTTTTTACATTTGTTGCTTCGTCTAGACATTCTACAAAATAATGAAGTATCTTTAACTTACCACATTCATGTAGTTTCTTGCATTTGAGCAAAGGAAATGTTCTGTCAACGGGGAAATCATTATTCATTACGTGTTTTGGGATTTCCTTGTACAAACACAAACTTTCTGACAGAATCCAATTACTAGATACTCCCAGTATTTTTTGCCCATCACCTCCACTAAACAATATTTGGAAGCACTTTTCTAAAATAAATGAAAAGTAGTTAGTAATCATTACTTTTGTGATAGACTTATCCAAATGTATGTAGCAGTGGAATAACGACCTCATAGTTTGCAGTGGGAACACATATACATTTGCAGGAAATAGATGTTACAAGCAAACATGAAGTTTCGTGACTGATTGTGGGACAACGAAATATTCCAATGTTTGATGATGAAATCGGTTGATTGAAGAAATCTACCGGATCGACGTATGGTCTGAAACGGAACATTTTGTTGTCCACTATTTGAGATACCAGTCCCGGTTTGCCGTTGACAATGATTATGTTGTCTGGAGCATAGGACTTTATAGTAAATCCTCTTACATTGATGACCTCCCTTTGTACATCCGCTGTTACTTTGTTGTCGTTTAATTCTGTTGGTTTCAGAGATCCTTTTAACTTTTTTTCAAGGTAAAGTTCTTCTACATACCTTTGTGCTGCCTGCTTTCCAACAGCGAACCCAGAGTGAACGGACCTTCGTATCCGACTCATATATGATTCAAACGGAAATGATGAGAATGAATCTAAAGGCCCATAGTGTTCAACATCATCTGCTATATGCTGAACGGGATGGATGTTGTAAACTAGATGTTCGGTTCAGTAGCACTTTTTCAAATTCATTAACAAAATTCTTTAGGTCGATCTTCGCACCTGATATAAATTGACTGTAATACTTTGGATGTGACAACAAGTATACAGCTAACGATAGTCGTTGGAAATTTAAGTACAATGATGGACGTAGTATTTCTTTCAAGATGACTCGGCCTAAGTAGAGCAGGAATAGTCTGCATTCGGTTGCTTTCCATCGATGAACTTCTTGCAGGGCGCGGCACTTTCTCTGAAACTCCATTGGTGTTTTGCTGTGACATACTAACAGTCTATCACTTAATAGCTTCCGGTTTTGTGGACTAAGTTCATTGCTGAGACACAAGTTGATTAGCTTTTCGACGACACCTAAATACACCAAGTGCATCGGGTCCAAGGGAAAATCATTGACCATATCAATTGGTAAACATTCAAAGGATGATACAGAACGGTGGTGCATACCCTGCAACCGCCCTCTGAAACCGCTGTCGTCTCGTGGAGTGTATGTTCCACTAGGGAATACCATTCTATTGTTAACTCGATATCCCATTACTGAACATTTGTCACAAGCTGCTTTCCCGTTGTGACCAATCGTTTTTTTACCTCCACTCGTGCCGGTGCATCACATATAACAGCTTTCAAAGTGAAGCATACATGTTCGTCGAGACTTTTCGACGTAAATACCGTTGGCACAAACGTCAGCTAACTCTGTTACCAGTTCTTTAAACGTATCCTCCGTATCATTAGGTTTGGTGGCACCACCATACATGCCAATAATAAAGATGTTGCTTAGGAAAGGACTGATTACACGTCCTAATATAGGCCACAGCTGCTGGCTTGAGCTCTTCGAAACAGACAAACCATCATAGTTTACGTAACAGTAGACATTGTACAGGAGCGTAGTGGAACCAACATTCACAGTAACGAAGGAGATTCACTTTTAACCCGATGTGAAAATAAATACCACTGCCAACAAGTCTACTGCTACAAGTGCCACTATTCCTAAGGAACCCTGCAATGCTTGTCGGTAAATGTGGCAAAGCACGATGAGACAAGGTTAGGATCCTGTCAGCATCAGTAGCTGTCACGTTGGTTGTCAACACCATCTCCATTATTATATTGGCGTATAGCTGTTGCATAGTTGTAGGCTCTTCAGGACCCATAATAGGACTCTCATTTTTACCTGTACGAGAGACGTAATTATCTTAATACAAATTTATATTACCAGTATCCAATGGAGGCTCATAAACGATAAGTTGGTTGGCTGGAATGAGTTCGACAGTGTTTTGTGTATCAGTGTTATGTAAACCCCGAGCTGCTAATAAAATTTAATAATATCTTACTGCTAGTTGAAGGCTGAGTGCCTTGAAATTTCGATGGAAAAGTACTGTTAGCAGACAGAATGGAATCAGTCGACTTTTTGCTACGTCTGTAAAAGGTGGACCGATGACAACCGATGTTTAAGGCCTAGACGCCCTTACTCTCTTCGACTTCATATTTGAAGCTACGTTAGTAATCTTAATGATATGAAGACGAAAATGTTAAAAACATAGGAACTAACCCCCATTGCTTACGCACGCGATCGCGAAAATAATGTCCGCAGCGCGCCGATGAGATAACTCAAACAATTTTGTTTGTCTATAGACAAACAAAGTTTAGTTTTCATAGATGTACTTCATGAATACTTTTACCCATTTAACTATACCAATATATCCAGCAATTTATCCTTTTCAGATTTCACAACAACAAGAAGACCAACCTGAAGACAGTTAACATAGTGTTAATTCATCCCATCATCGTGTATTTGTACATTTCATAAACTTCTGTGATAATAAACTTTCTCTGTATACATTGTTTTCTAAATTTTGCGTTATCGCAGTCGAATAATGATTGAAGTTAGTATATCCTTACTGTTAAACTGTTAGCAAGATAATATGTTGATTGAATTGTAATAAATTATTACGAAGATGCTTTACTAAATTCGTCTGAAATAAGGCGGGATTCTGTCTACAATAAAGGGGGAAATTCATTTGTAATAGGGAGCAAGAGGGGGGAAATTGTCTACAGTAAAGAGGAAGGAGGGGGGATGATTCGTCCGTAATAAGGGGAAAAAGGGGGGAAATTCGTCTTTAATAGAGGGGGAAAATCCGCCAAAGGGGGAAAGTCCGTTTAACTGTCGCGATTTCCCCTTTGATTACCATTGACATTCCCCCTTTTATTTCCCCCTTCACCTACTTGAGAATAAATTTATTGTCATTATTATTATTAGGCAGCCATCGACAA
Organism: Schistosoma mekongi; assembly: GCA_034768735.1. Taxonomy (NCBI): domain Eukaryota; kingdom Metazoa; phylum Platyhelminthes; class Trematoda; order Strigeidida; family Schistosomatidae; genus Schistosoma; species Schistosoma mekongi. The sequence goes on along the minus strand of CM068310.1, from coordinate 23,180,514 downwards.
TGCAGAGTGAGTCTCTTTGGTGAATGAATTCTTTCTCATCATCCTCTAAGTTTCTAGGCCACTTGGTTGCTATAAATTGTTTAACTTTCGAAATTATGGGGTCACTGAGCGATGCTTGCTAAACATCATTCATGGTTACCAGCAACGGTCGAATGGCAATACATCAGTAATCTACAGCATAATCCTCATTGGATAACGTGGCGATTACTGACTCTTCATTATTTGTTAGGTGTTGGTTTATTAATCGTGACAAAGCGTCAGCTTGTCGAAACAATTTTGTTCGACGATATTAGATTTCAAATTTATATCCTAGTAGGATTAATGTCTATCTCTGCAAACGGTTTGACGTGTGTGCTGGTTCGCCAGATTTTGATCCAAACACAGTGAGTGGTTGTTTATGATCGGTTAGAAGCGTAAATTTACGGCCACTTACAAATCTGTAAAAACGATGAGCAGCAGATACCAAAGATAATGCTTCTTTTTTCACTTGGCTATATATTCTCTTAGCTTGAGTTAGTGCACAGGAAGTATATATTATTAATTATTTCCATCGGGAAATATGTGGAATATAACTGCGCCTATCCCATGACTTAAAGCGTCGACCGCTAAAATAATTGATAATTTTGGATCATAGTGTGTTAGTAGGATGTTAAAATTCAGTGCAGACTTCAGTTTGCAAAGAGTTTAATCGCATTCCTCGGTCCAAGTCCACTGTCTGTCTTTTCCAAGTAGGTGGCTTTGCGAATGGCGTATCTGATGTGATGACGGAACAAAAGCTAAATAGTAACTGATCATTCCAGGAAAGGATTTAAGTGAAAGTACATCTGTAGGTGCTGGCATTTGTTGAATAGTATGAATGTTTTCCGGATCTAATCGTCATCCACTTTAATTGAAAAAATAAATCCTAATTTTTTTCTGACCTCTAGAAAAATTGACATTTTTCGCTGCAGAGCCTGAATCCTTTTTTTTGATTCGTTGTAGAACTGTTTCAACTAGACTTTAAAGTTCTGTAGGAGATCGGCCTATACTCGAAATTTTATTAAAGTATACTGCAACTCCTTTGATACCAGAAAGAACTCTTTCCATCAACTTTAGATAAGTAGCCGTGGTAATTTTTACCCTAAACGGCATTCGGTTATATTAAAACAGATCACAGTGTGTATTTATCGTCAGAAGGTTTCGGCATTCTGGCGCAACTCCAGTTTGCAAGTGTGCATCAGTGAGGTTGAGTTTTGCAAAATAACAACCATTGTTGAAGATAGTAAACAAACCATCTGGTGCTAAAAGAGAGTAGTAGTGTTCTTCCTAGTTTGCATTGAGACCTGTTGAGAAATCAGCACAGATTCGTAAAGATCCGTTAAGTTTCTTGATAACGACAATAGAAGCTGCCCAATTTGAGTAAGTAACCGGAGTCATGACTCCTTGTTCCTGCAATATTGTGAGCTCTTCATCAAATTTTACCAGGGATGTATAAGGAACAGGACTTTCTTGGTCTAAACTCTGGCGACGCATTGGTCTTTAGCTTCCATGGTTTTGTAGTAACCAAGTCCTTACTTGAAAACATCAGTAAATTTTTGTAGCAGTTCATTTGAGTAGTTCATAGACTGAGCAGCTTTAAGGCGATTGCATATAGAGTTGCCAGGTATGCCTGATATATGAAGGCTATCAAGCCAATGTGCAAAACTTGACAAAATGTCATACTCCACATTATCAACATGAAGTAGGAGGAATTTTAATTGGTCGGAAAGAAAGACTACGTCCTTTTGTTGACTGTGATGGATGCATAAGTGCAGTTGGGGGTTGTTTTCGACGAAGCGCGTGAACTGAGCTACTGTATCCGCAAGATTGAATATGTGTGGTATTCCGCTGTACATTCACTAGTCGATGAAATCCCTTTGTGATATCGTTCAGTGTCAGTTTTAGGTCTTGCTCCAGACAATTTAACAGTCTTATTCTAATGTCAGCGCATTTTTCTATGATTGAAGACTGCGAATGAATATCAATGATTTAAATTCTTCTACCGTCATTGATTTTAATTTGAATCGCTCGCATTCTCTATTTAAAACTCCAACGTGAGTTAGAAAATTATCCGTTACATTCATAATTAATTTAAGGTATTGGTATCGAGTATTGTATTTTAGGGGATTATGAATCCTTAACAAGGATGCTACCATTTTGATGAAACATCATGCCAACCATATCTATTTCTGCATACTCGTCTCCATAAACGAAGTGTTATTGACAATGACCGATGCTGTTAAACACTGGTGATTTCCATGTGTTTATTTCCGGCAGCCCATTAATCTGCGTGCCTTCGAGGTGACAGATATTGTTTTTACTTTTAATTTAAGATCCGTAGTGTATCTTAATCCTAGGTTCAGCATCGTCTTACATTCGGAAATTTGTTCCCCATTTACTATAAAGTGTAGGTTTATGCTAATCCAGCCACATTTGTTAGTGTTAAAGTGTTATTGGTGTTCTTTGCACCATGTATTGACTTCGTCTATCTCTTGTTTTACGATCTTAACGGCATTGTGTAGCTTATATCTGTCGCATGAGTAGTCAACTTTTAAGTCATCTGCGTAAAGAAAGGTTTTAGCAGTTTCAAAACAGCTACTGATAGTGTTGATATATATTGTAAACAAGAGAGGCCCTAGTACGCTTTCCTGTATAACACCGCTGGTTACTCTCTTATGAAATGATTGTGCTGAGTTTAATTTTGTTATCTGAAATCGACTAGTTAAGAATGATTTAAGCCAGCGCAGCAAAGGGTTTTGTATCCCTATAGAGTATAATTTCTCATAGAGTATACTGTGTGATACTTTGTCAAAAGCCTTAGATATATCGAAGTATGGGACTAAAACTGCTTTGCGTAAGTCGCGGCAAGATGCATTGTAATTAAAGAAGTCAAAGTGACAGGTTAAACACGATCGACTCCTTATAAAACCATGCTGTGATTTAGATATTTGGTTTTGTGCTAGTAAGTATTGTAAAATACCATTTTTTATTATTTTCTCCATGATTCGTGAAAGAACGGGAGTAATATTTGTAGGCCTATAATTACTTGCACAAGCTCTATAACCGGCCTGGAATTTGGGGATGATGTGGCTAGTTTTCCAAATGTTTGGGTATTCACCTGTGTCTAGCAATAAGGTAATGTTTGGTGAGCGTGTGGTAGTACCGAAATGTCTGCGAACCGAGGTTTTGTGCCAATATCACGCTGGATATCTCGGGGTATGGTTATCAAAATTAGTTGCACAAAGCTTTGCATATTGGCCGCAAATGAACAAGCACATCGTCAACTTTGTAAAAGACTGTTACAATTGTCAGTTAGCTGCCAAGCAGATTAAACAAATGGACCCATTACCCTGGCTACAACCAGAAAGACCATTAACACGCTTGCACATAGATTTTGCTGGTCCAATAAATGGTGTCACATATCTTGTACTAGTGGTTACCTATTCAAAATGGCCAGAAAATGTCTCCATAGTGTCAGTGTCTACTAATAAAACTTTGTAAATATTGACGGAGATTTTCTCTTGACACGGATTACCAGTCACATTGGTATCAGATAGCTGGTCTCTATTTACGTCGAAACAATTTTAAGAACTCTCTCTATCATGCAGTCGACCACGAAAAATCATAGCTCTACTATCCACAATCTAATAGACAGGACCAACGTTTTGTCGACACATTCAAAAGAACGCTGTTGACACCAAAAGGAGAGGACATTGTTGATAGTCCACAAAGCTTCTTGTTGGTTTAGAGGACAACACCAAATGATATAACTCCTAATATGGTGTCATTAGCCAAGGCCTTGATAAACCAAAAATTGATGACAATTCATTACGTCATGCTTCCACAGAGATACCCGATAACTCATACAAATCTTCCGGGATTCGAAGTTGAAACGCTAGTATTCGCTCGTAATAGAACAAATAGACAAGAAGACAACGGACAATACTGTGTGTAGTGACTGTGAAAAATGAGGAATGAATAAAACACTTTAATCAACTATTCAAGACAAAGGTGTCCGAACCGATTGCAACAATAACAATGCCCATAGATATTTTACTGGATACTTTTAATCTGCCCAAATACACATAGCAAATAGATAAGACCCATGGACTGAAATCATTACCAAGAAAATAGTCCAACCGATGTCAGCGGTAGACAGTGAGATTACAAGTGAATCCCAAAGCAATTCACTATTAACAATAAGGTGGTGTTGGGAATTCATAATCACAAAGGATACAATGGTTGATTTGATTAAGCGAAAGAAGTATTGATTTTTTATTAGCTTGATTTGCAGACTTTCATCACCATTAATTTAAATTTAATGTGAGTTATACTCCTGAGCATAGTTTGATAACATTAATTGTATTAATACAATTTTGGTAATTTTACTTGATGAATAATCTTATATAATTTGGATTGTGACTGGCAAATGGAATCCAGGACGCGTGTTTTGTCCTATTTGGGACTCATCGGCTGGATGTATCTGCATCCGAATGTTAATATTTACGCTGGGATTCGAACTCAGTCCGTTTTGTGTCGAACGCCACCGCGTTCACTACTAGACTACTGAGTCTAGACAGTCACACTTGTGCAACGGGCACATTCGTATTAGGATCCCAGTGTGGACATCAACGTTGGGATGCAGGTACATCCAGCCGATGAGTCCCAAATAGGACGAAACGCGCGTCCTGGATTCCATTTGCCAGTCACAATCCAAATTATATAATATTTTTGAAAAAATCGCTATATCGAGGCAATCCGCTAAGGATGCACATATAGCAGCAATGACTGACCAGCTTCAGTGTATAACAAATCAACGGGAATATGTAAGTTCATTCTAAATGATGAATAATGATTGTAGTTCAATTGATATAAAAATAGATGCAATTATGTAAACTTTGTTCACCAGTCTCATCTGTATTTTTGCTTCATAATACAAATCTTCTTACAAATCTAGTCATTTGAAGTAGCTGTGGGTTGGGAAGAAATAAATTATAGTATTAGACTAAAGTACAAGTATCAGCGATAGCGTTCGCACAAATCGTATCAAGAATCGAAGGGATCAAACATAAAATTCGGCTACCGTAGAGATCGTATCGCGAACCGTATTACTCTAGTAAGAACCCACGCGTTTTGTCTCATCTATCTAGGGAAATCATAACACTACTAAAACTAGAGCTTCACTAAACCTGATGCTATTAAATACTCTGGCTATGATATACATTATAACGACGAACCTACTTTTATCATATTACTTTTCTCGTAAACCTAAATAAATATTATTGTGACATTAAATTTTTATAACACATTTACATAACTCGAAGTGCTTTTCGAGAAAGTGCATTTTTACTCCATCTATCTGCTTTTAGCCAAGATGTTTTGAACGACGATTAAAACACATTACCGTTAAGTTGTTCTACTTTTCTGAGTGTTTAAATAGTAAAATGCCATTATGTTTATACATACATATGCATTCTGCATAGATTGTTCTGAGGCTTAATCATTTAACAAGTGCCAGTTTTTTTAATTCACATCTTTAATTGGTGTGAATTTTTCTATTGGTGACGCCTTACAAAACGTTTTGCATGTAGAATGATGCATTTTATACTGAGAGTGCTTGTAAACTGCTATTTTCCTATGCGTAAATAATACGTGGTAATGAAAACGACTATTATAGTTAACATTAACAAGTGTTTTCTAAATTTAACCATAGTTTTATTAAATAGTGTTATAGCGAAAAGATTAGTAGACTTTAAACTTTGAGATTGTTCTTGTCGTACTTTGTTTAAGGTGAAGTTCTCATCATTTTGCTGGAATGTTATGTTATATTTTCAGTGAATATTTTAGATTATCTAGATGTAAATAAAAGTTAAAGTTTGTGCACAATGTGAATAAAATAAGATGGTTGAATGCTCTAAAGGTACATATTAATGTTTCTTGAAATAATTTGTGTGGAAATAAATCATGTGAAACTGTTAGAACTCATCTTAACTGTTTTATGGATCTGTGTGTAAACATGTATAATAGTCAATTAATTTTATTTTACGTTGTATCGCCTTACATTGACCAATCACCAGTGTTTGTTTGATAATATAAAATCAGAGGAGTAGACTGTAAAGATTCAGTGAAAATGACATTGATTTTCTACCATCATCTAACCGTATTAATTTTGTTGTTGCTATTTTCATACATACAATCAGGTAAGTTGATTTTTCACGGAATGTTCAATTCGTATTTAACCAACATGACGTCTATAAACGAGAATATTATCAGTTTTTAACGGATTATCGAGTTAAAGTGTTTTAATGCATGATTTTATTTGACTTGTTACAAAGTACGCTATTAAACGACCTAAAATCACTTGTCCGGTTAAATTTATTTGTTTCTCTGCATTTTGATGACATGTATGATTATTTGTATCTAACGTTTTACTTTCAACTGTCTTGAAAATTAAAGTTGCTTGATTGCTTTAGTGGCCTATGCAAAAAAAGCTGTTACACATAATGTTCTTATTCAAGCTTACATTCTGCAAGCTTTTATCGCCTTATGCAAATGCAGTAGTAAAGTGATATGATAAATGCAATGAACATGTCTGTGACTTGTAGATTATTTAATTGTGGACTGGTTGTTGACTCTTCCGTTTATATAACAATTGAGACGGATATTCGTATGATTACCACCTCACTGATGATTATAATTTTAAAACGCTTAGTGATTAGTGGGAGATCTTAAGTTACGTAAGAATGTGTTCTAGTTGCAAGTTGTCCATTAATATTAACGTTGGTTTATTTGCCTACTCCGACTAAGTGCTCTGCATTAGGCGACTAAAACTTATTAACAGAAATTTTGTAATCATTCGTTTTAGACTTTTTTGATACATTGGAAATCAAGATTAAAGAAGAGATAGATAAGAACAAGAGTAAGCGTTAGTAATGTGCATTAAAAATGCTTTAATCAATCTCAATGTCAATAAATTGAATGCAATTCAATAATGTTCAGCTATGTGTTTTTTATTAATCAGAGTGAATCTGTTACACGCTTTCATTATTCATGTGAAGTGTGTCTTCTTGTATTCACCCAATATGGCTATCGTATTCAATGTTATTTTCATACTGGGTTATTTTTAACGTCGACATACATTACAATTTGTAAGTGCTATGTAGTCAGTTGATAAACTGTTGTGAATTTTAATTTGGACATTCACTAAACTGGATGAATTAGTTATTAGCATTGTGAATAGTCATTGCTTACATTTACACAGATAGCTACAACTTGACAAATAAAATTCATAAATATCATTATCATACTTCTTTTCTGAAACCATAATCCAGAAGAGATTGACAGATTACAAACGAACGTCAACAACTCTAAAGATACACTGAAACAATTAATAGGTAATTAAAATATTGAACCACAGATTTTACCTTATCATTCACAGTATTATTGGCTACTACACACCAACACTAATTCACAGAATGATTAAACAAATTTGATGAGATAAGTTGGTTTAGTTACGATCATTTTAAAACAAACAAATTGACAACGAATACTAAACCTATTTATAATATTTTGATATCACGAGTTATTCTTATTACAACATGAATTGTTACCCACAAATTGGCACTAAACAGATGTGCCATTCTAAAACGAAACTCATCTATAGCACTTGTCAACCACTCATACTATTATGAAACAAGTATCTAGTACCAGTGTTCCTGATCGAATGAATGTCTAATTCACAATAATTTTTGATATAATATTAGAATCAGAATGTCTTAACAATACTAGACTACAAAATGTCGATCTCATCTAACAATGACTATCCATGTGTTCTTTTCATTTGAACTTATTCGCACTCACTGATTATTAAATGTACAATGAATTTGATGAAGAAATCGACCAAAATGATATTAAATTAAATATGCAAAATGCTACGTAATAGCTCAGATTCGTGAACATAGAACAACACAGAGACAGAGTAAGTGAGTGAGTGAGTGAGTGAGTGAGTGAGTGAGTGAGTGAGTGAGTGAGTGAAAAAGAGCATGTTATGAGCACGCCAAATAAGTATCACACTACCACAATTAGAAATATACAATAACGTTGTACCATCGATATGTCAGTTCGATTGAGTTGTTTGCTATATTTTTATCACAGTCTGCCTTTATTATTATTATTATTATTATTATTATTATTCTGAAATTTAGTACAGAGTTCACGCCAATTTACAGGCATGATCATGATGATACGGAAAGTTTAACTCTTGCACAATGCAACACAAAGTGTTTTCGTAATGAGTGCTTGAATAACAACAACACTTAAAAGACACTAGATTTATGTATAGGAAGATTAAATGTAAACAAGGAAACCGTCAATTAAGAACTGGGGGATACTTTTCAGTCTTGAGTGTTCAGGGATGAATTAGTAGAGAACACTTATTAGTAAATGCAATCAGTTCAAGAATAGGAGTGTCAAAACCGCCACACAAATAAGATTTAGATGCTACATGGTTATTTGAAATAGTCAATTTTGGCGTCAAGTACGAACATGAACTTGTGTGGGACAGCACTTTGCAGGTGGACGATGGAGATCGAAAGTACCACATTTAGGTGTCATGAGTAGGTCACGAAGATGCAATTTCCTTTTCAGCGTGGATTCTGGGTGACACTTTCAACGTGACACATTACTTGGGAACTGAAAAGATAAAGTAACTGAAAGAAGCAGCAGGGCGAGAGAACAAATAACCAATTAAACACATCTAATTTCAGTGACACCTCGAGTGTACATATTGAATTGACTAAAGCTTATTTGTTATTCGACTTTTTTATTCTGGGAAACGTCGACTGACTCTAGAGACAGCTATAGTAAATTTTAGATCTACTTTATCGTATAAGATAAAGTATGGGCATATATAGGTATACTGCATTACCTCTAAGAAATGTATAGACATTACGAGATTTCGTGAAAGCGCTCCCAGCTAGGTAGGAAAACGTTCTATTGCCTGTAGGTGAATATTCAAGAAGATTTTAAAATCTACAAATAACTTTTATTATTATTATTTTTTAGTAGCGTTAAAGTAAAAGTAAATGCCAGGAGGTCCGTTGATAAATTAACCATAATCCATGTAAGTTGTTTTAAGTAAGTTACAGATACCAGCATTGTCTAAGTATAGGTTTATTGCCAATCTAAACTGTGACAAGGCGCTAGAATGTCGTATGTTCAATATAACTTCCGTTCTATTTTACAATTTGCATAGGTGGAATAAACGGTAAATACCTTGATAAGAAACTCATAAGTTAGGTCGGAAGGTAGGGATACGGGACTGGGGGTGGGGAAGCAGAACTAATGGTATGTGTGATGATGTAGCAGGGCCAAGACTAGACGGGTGAGAGGGGGAGATAATGGCGCGCGCGTGCCATCAGGTGGGGGTACTAGAAAACAGGGACTAAACAGGAGACGCAGATTAGGAGGGTAGGGCGGTGACAGGGTTTGGGGGGGACCACTATTGGTATTCGTCGCATCGGGTTGGTCATGTCGCGATTGGCCCTTTGGTTTATAGATGGGTGTTGTAATTAGGGGGGGGTGTAGAGGCATGGTGGGAACGAACTGGTGGATTGACTGGGGGTGTGCGGGCGGGAGGTGGTGGGAGTTGGGGTGATGGACCTGGGTGTAGCAAGGTCACAGGCGTTGGTGTGAGAGTGAAGGGGGCAGTGAAATGAGAGGTTAGGTACCTATAGACTTATGGGGGCTGGAGGTGTTGTGGTGGTGGCCAGTGTGGGGGGATGGGGGAGCGGTTGAAAGTGTGGTGTCTGGTAGTAGGTGTTCGTGGTTATACCAGTCTAGGCAGGGGTGACCCGTGGCAGGCCATGGTGGCTGTCTTGTACGGAGGGTCTGAAGGTCATTTGGGACGTTGCACCCGGTATTCCTTGTACTTACTTTGCTGAGGGTTTTTGGCGTTAATAGGCTCGTTTTGTGGGGTTTTTGGGAAGACGAGATTGTTTGTGGGGGTTACCCTAAACCGTTTGGAAGTGTTTAAAGCAATAAAGCATGTCTGGGTCACACGAGTTCTTGGTAAGGGACTATGGTGTGACATAGGGAGGATAGTAGGCGGTCAGTACGGAGGCGCGTGAAGCATTCAATAACTGTTGTGGTTCTCATTGGAAGGCATGTGGTGAGAAAGAACGGATATGGGGATGGGTGCCGGGGTGTGGACAAAACAAACTCCAACACACAAGAGAGACGAGGTGGAGAGAAAAGAGAACCGTAAAACAACAGTACACAACGCAGTAAAAAGGAAAATTATAGTTGTTCTTTCAAAGTTTATACACGGTGGGTGGTAAGAAGAAAGAAGGAGAACACAGAGAAAAAAGGAATAGGGGGGAAACGGGAGAGAGAGCAAAAAAGGGGGGAGCTTTCGAGAGAAGGAGAGAGAAAAAAAAAAGAGGAGGAAGAAGAGAAGAGAAAAGAAAGAGAAAAGAGGGCAGGGAAGCACTAAACCGGGAGGAAGAAAAATAAAAGTTACACGAAGACAAGAACGCAAACAAACAGAAGAGCACGGAAGGCAATAACAAAGAATAGGGAGAAGGAGAGGACGGGAGGAGGGCAAGGAGGACAAGGGAACGAGCAGGGGCGGGAGAGGGACGGGGAGCAGAGGAAAGAAGGTGAAACGGGCGCACAGAAAGAGGGGCTCTGCAACGGAGTCAACGGGGCAGGGTGAAACGGTCGGTTAAAGGTGCTATGACAGACGGACCCGGCCCTTCTCTTCTTAGTGGATTAGCGGTACGTATGGGGAGTATGGAACTAAGCGACTTTTTGGACAAGTCTCCTTATGCACTACCACTTCTGGGTTCGACAAAGTTAAATTCTTGATGTTCACAGTGTGGTCTACATTATGTATATATCATGCATGATTAAATTTAGACCTTGGCCTTGGCCTAGGCTCGTTCTCTAGTTTCCCGGGCTCTTCCTTAGTCTGGTCTCATTCTGTTTCCTATCGGCCTAGTGTGAATGGGCTTAGTCAGCGTCTGCTCAACTAGCACCCTCCATTGGTTTCGTCATCACCACAAATACCATCCTCGTCCTTCTTTCATTCACGTCATAACAACACATTCAATTCATTTAATATAATATATTTCTTCTACCTTTGTTAACAAAGTATGTTATTTAACGTTACATTTCCTATTCAATTGATGGTTATTTTTGTAAGTGTGGTTATTTTTTTGATTGAATATATCCCCGTGATGTGCCAGGGGACCATGCAATCCAGGGAGAATTGGCCGCTGTTTCTTCTATAGTTTGTATCTAGTCCTAAGGAATAACTAATTGAATAATATAATATACTATCATATTATTTCCTGACTATCAGCGCAAGCCATTTGGTACAAGCAAGATCAACAATAGCATAATCAGATAGGTAAATGGGTTGTAACCTTTTATGCAGACTTACTGCTACAATTATGTAGCAGATATCTTTGGCATGTAATTTGTGCTTTTAAACTAGCAAGTTCCTCTAGCGTCCATTACGAACTGGCCCCGGGCGACCTTGTGATGCGGGAGAATACATGCTGGGTTCTTGGTGATAGTGGATTGGATTTATTTTGGAGGAAGAAATCACGCCATTAACCAGGCATGGGCCCTTATGAACAGAAGTTAAACGCTTTACAATAGAACGACAAAGGGGTTGCGAAATGGAGGCGGGACGAAGAAGACCATTTACAAGACACGCTGGAAAAACATTCTTCGGTCGAGTGTTACGAATGGTATTAGGAGAGGAACCTGTATAAATAGAGGTAAATCACTCAAAAAGTATGGGTGCAACGACAGACGACACAAGGAAGATTTATAGACCACAGAGACGGCAGTTGTTTTGAAGAGCGATTGTGG